>JAOXXN010000395.1:143784287-143819183 GCA_026770055.1 Myrmophylax atrothorax
GCTCAGAGCTCTCCTATTGGGAACACAGTTTATCCTGGTGAGGCTCTGCTTTGCCTGGTGATTTAGCCTCTCCTTTCCATCATCTGATCACTAGCCGAATTAATTCTACAAGCCAGAGCACTGTTGTAATGGAGCATCTTTCATGCTGCTGGAATTAGCACAGCTATGTCAGTCCAAATGTGGCAAAGCTGGGATGGCTTTAGCCTGGCCTCAGATCATATCCCCTTATCCTCTTCAGTCTCTAGGATGCTGAAACATCCTGGTTGTAAAGTCAGATATGAGATTTCTTTAGTGAGAACTGGAGAGCTGGACCCAGAATTTCCTCTCTGAAATGCACATTTGCACAATGTGAGAGGAGGAGGTTTTGTGCTCTGTGGAACAGCATCTCCCACCTCTGGAAATGAGGGCAGACCTAAGGGGATTGCAGAAGTTCATGGGGGCATTATTTCTGAGGCTCCCATCTGTGAAGCTTCCCTTGGGTCACCTGCCTGAAAACCTGCATATTCTCCAACATCCAGCTCTGATAGGGCCTGAAGACTATATTCTTGGGTCACTTTTTTGCTAAGTGGTGGGAAACAGTAATGTGAATATCTTCATATTGTAATCCTTATCCAACGGATTTCAACAATGAATTTTCATAGGAGAGCGTTCTTTTTTTTACACACCCTGCTTGGTTGCTGTTTGAGTACCTCACTAAGATGGGCAAGAGATTATTTAGGTTAATGAGAATTTTAAGCTATTGGAAATCTTTGCAGACTTTTTAATAGGTTCTCTATCAAACTTGAAGCGGATTTCCTACTGTTATTTGGTAGGTAGCTCTGTGTATAATAGTCTGATGTTTTTAGGAATGGTGCTCAGGTAGAGCCCAAAAGCTGCTCCAAAGGACCCATCTGAAAAGTGCATTTCTGTAAACCACCCAAGAATAATTGAGTGGTTGCAGCCACTTGTCACTTTGATTGTATTTTCCCAGTTTTACTCACTGCAGCCTGTTCTAGTGAAGTGCAAAACCTCTGCTCCTCAGTGTTTACCTTTGTGGGTAAACAGGAAAGTTGTGTTGTACCACTAGTAGAAAAGTAATGCTCTTACTCTACTTGAGGGACAGGAGATGGATGGGCCCTAGAGGACAACAGCAGTCTGTATTCTCAGAGATATTTAGGTACTTGATTCCTATTGATTTGCTCATGATCCAGGTAGCATGTAAATACCTGGAACAATCTGGACAGAGATAGGCTGGTTTCTTTATGAAGCTGCACTGAAGGTTAAACACAGAAATGACTGAAATTCTGAAAACAAAGTGGGAGAACATAAAAGCCATGTGATTACATGGGGGCATGAGAAAAGGCCTGAAGGACAGCCAGTCAAGAACTGCTCTGGGAGATCTGAAGACATTCTGTGCTGGCAGTTCATCGATGAAGGTTGCTCATTATTTGCTTATTTTGAACATGTTGTTTGCTGAAGGCCATAGCCTGTCAGATCTTAGGAAGGCTTTTTTTCAAGAGCTTTTGTTGCTTCAACAAACAGGTCATGAGTCCAACCCACCCACTCCACAAACAAACATTTCTCCAAATTATCAGGGCAACAGAGTTCATTTGGCAGAGATGTCAGTTTGGTTGAGATGAATTGCTTAGGGTGTGGGGGTTTTATTGTGTGTGTGTCTGTGTCCAAGTCCTTGCTTTCCACTCTTCAGCTTTCTCCTCATGCATCCTGTATAATGGCTCTGTGTGTGTGTGTCTGTTGATTTCATTCCTTTCAGAGCTGCTTACCTTTCTAATTATACTCGCTAAGTATTCAGTACTTCAGTTGGCTCTGTTCCCAGAACAAAGGCTATAGCTGAATACAAATAACTGAATTAAAATAACATTGCCTTATAATCAGAGGAAAGTCCTCTGTGTCTTAGGAAGTTTAAGTTACCACAGGCAGAAAGATGATTCTACTGGCTCACATGTAAATTGGGTGCCTGTGCTTCCCAGACCAGCTTCCACACTCGCACATCTGCCAGATTGCCTCTCCTGGTGAGCTTTGCAGTGGACTAAAAGGAGATGATGGCAATAATTGCTGGATAGATGAAGTCTTCAGGACTAGAACCTACAGCCCCTGATATTCCAAGGAGGTCTCCCATCCAAGTACTAACCAGGCCTGACCCTGCTTAGCTTCCAAGATCTGAGGGGATCGGGTGTCAGGGTGGCATTTAACTGGATGGCAATGATTACAGTAGTATATTGGGACAAGAAGGAACTGTAAATGGGCAAGAGTATTTTTCAGAGACAAGAATAACTCACAAAATATCTAAGCTTGAGTAGGGGCCTTTTGAATCATTGAAATGAAAGTAGGGCAGTAATTACATATAGATGGTATCTAGAAGATACTTTAATGGGATCCCACTGCAGAAAGGCTGTCTTAATTTCACTGTTCAAGAAACCAGTTTGGTTTTGAGAAAGAACTGGGAAGAAGAGTGCATGAGAGCAGCTTTTGGAGAATGTCAAATAGACATTTCTCTTGCTCCTCCAAGAGAATGAACAACAACTGACATGTAAGAGAGCTCATCTCTCTGCACTGGTGATTAATTAAAAAACCAACCAACCAAACAAACAAAACCAACAAAAAAACCCACCACCATCACCACCCCCTCCCAAAAAAAGAAAGAAAAAATTACTAGGACATAGCTCACTGTAGTCTTACATATAAATCCATCTGAATTGTCAGTAGTCATTAATTAGAAACTATTTTTGTCCCAATTTTAGCCCTTGAGGTTTTTTGTTAGGATTTTGGGTTGTTGTTTGTTTTGTTTTGTGGGTTGTTTGGTTTGGGGGTTTTTTTGGGGGTTTTTTTGAGGGAGCAGGGGGATTGCTTTTGGGTTTATTTGCTTTGGTTTTGTTTAAATACGGCTGGTGCAATTCAGATCAGAAGTGGCAAAGCCTGAATTTTTTTTTTTTTATTTTGGGAGTAATGTTGATGATGATGTCATGAAATTAAGCCATCCTAGAATATCATTATTAACTGAAAGTGTTTTTTTCTGATTTTTTGTGATTTTTATTTTTTTACCCTGATGACTTCTAATTTCCAGTCCTTACCTCTGTGCTACTGTTTCCTATCTGTTCATTCCTTTCCACTGTGCATCAGATGTCTGCCTGTGTGGAGTACTACCATATAACTTGAAACCACCTTTCAATGCATTAAGTGCCCTAAAATTGGGAGGTTCTTTGTACCCCACTGCTGCAGAGCCCAACTGATAAGGAGAGGGGGATGTTAAGCTAGAAGGAAGGCTGGAATACTCTTATCCTGCTCTTTGCTTGTATTGTTTCATGGACAACCTGGGCATACCTGAGAATATGTATTTTAGGTAGAAGGAATTTGCCAGATAGAGGAGAAAAGACATGTCTGGGACTTTTCAGCCCTTTGGGTCACAGTTTTGAAGGTGCAGGATTCTTGCTTTGATTCTACAATGACAAAGTTTCCTCCAGGTCCTCAAGCAGTAAAGGAGCAACTGCAAATGCTATGGAAACAGCTCAAAAGAACTGAAAAGAAATATCTATCAGCTAGTGATCCATCAGGCAGGCATATGCCCTTCCCTCACAGAGTCATTCATAGAATAATTTTTTTAAGGCTGGAAAACATGGAGTCCAACCTTTGACCAAACACCACCAAGCCAACTAAACCAGAGCACTACGTGACACATCCAGCCAGTCTCGAACACTTCCAGTGATGGTGACTCCACCAATTTCCTGAGCAGCCTATTCTAATACTTAACCATCCTTTCAGTGAATGATGTCCAACCTGAATCTCTCCTGCTGCAATATGAGGATTTTTCCTCTTGTCCCACCACTTGTTGCCTGGGACAAGAGACTGACCTGCTTTCAGGTAGTTGTAGAGAGCGATAAGGTCTCCCCTGAGCCTCCTCTTCCGCAGGCTAAACACACTCAGCTTCCTAAGCCACTCCTCATATGACTTACTCTCTAGATCCTTTTCCACCTTGGTTGCCTTTCTCTGGATATGCACCTCAGTGGCTTTCTTGTAGTAAGCATCCCAGAACTGGACACAGGATTCAAGGTGTGACCTCACCAGTGCCAAGTACAGCAGGACAATCACTGGTCCTGCTGGTCACACTATTGCTGATGCAGTCCTGGATGCCATTGGCCTTCTTGGCCACCTGGTCACAGGCAGGCTCATGTTCAGCCACTGTTGACCAGCCTCCCCAGATCCTTTTCTGCTATGCAGCTTTCCAGCCACTCTTTCCCAGCCAGTAGAGCTGCAGGGAGTTGTTGTGACACAAGTGCAGGACCCAGCACTTCACCTTATTGAACTTCATACAATTGGCCTTGGCCCATTGATGGAGCCTGTCCTGATCCCGCTGCAGAACCTTCCTGCCCTGCATCAGATCAACACTTTTGCCCAAATTAGTGTTATCTGTGAAATTACTGAGAACTCCATCCTCATTGTCCTCCAGCTCTGGGCAGCAGAACTGCTTGGCTTTCCTGTCTATCTGTGGAAGGCTTTGTATATACTAGGAAACCCCTCTGGAAGATGTGGTTGACTTTCCTTTCCCTTTGAGCTCCTGGAGCTGATCAGCTGTTGGAGGTAAGGTAAGGTAAGCCCTTGGGCTGTGAATGTTAATACACAGTTCCAGAGTCCTCGGGGCTGGTGTGAAGTGCATCTTCCAAATGCATGTGTGACCCAGCCTGCTGCTGCCTCAATAGGGCTGTCATGGTGTGCACAGCTTTACCATAGCCTTCAGGCCAATATCAAAGCACCTTTGAGGCATCTGCTATCAGAATTCATCAGAGATGGTTTAAGTGTTCTTGACCCTTCCAGGGACTGAGCTGGTTGGTCTCTTGAAGTCTTTGCCAACACTGTAATTCAGTAGTTATCATTAGCAACAGGAATGCTGGTCTGTGCTCCAGCTAGCTGGAATTGGGAAAGAGAAACAGCAAAGCAGGCATCAGTTTTTATTAAGCAAACTGCACAGATGCACCAAATCTAACCTTGTATTTTCTGAGCTCTCCTTTTATCCTTCACCAGTGTGAAACTGGATGTATCACTTTTCTGGCAGCATATGGTGTTTGTTTTTTATTTTTCCTCTCTGGTATGGATTTCTGCTTGTGAAACAAAAAAACAAAAAAGAAAACAACAACAAAAAAGACTAAAAATATTTTTTGAATAAAAGTAGTTTTAGTGAAAAAGGAAGGTTATGCATGAATGAAATAGAAGTCTTCACCTGTCCAGACAAGTTATGCATGAATACAGCATTCAGAGTGGCAGTTTTCTACTCAAACATGAGGTAGATTTATGATAACTCATTGCTAACTTTTACAGGTAGTTTCACAATTTCTTCTGTAATCCAGATGCAATGGGTTTTGCTCATGTAACACTCATCTTTGGCCTTTAGGAAGAAACTGTGTTCTGAGGTTGAGAGAAAAATAGAGCCTGATGGGTCTTCAATTCAGCTGCTGTATTTTTGCAGGCAAAGCCTCCACTGTATGAGCATCTGTTATGCCACCCAAGAGGAAATCCAGCAGAGCAAGGAAGTAGGGGAAATTCCTTTACCATGTTTTTCGCTCTTTGTACATTTCTTCCCTATGAAAGGAACTGATTCTTTATCTATCAATATCTACATTTGTCTAGGTTTAAAATTGCTTTGTAAGTAAAAGAGTTTTGGGGAATACATGGATGTTGGTTTTGGTAACTGTTTTTGGAGTGGTTTTGGGTGTTCTTTTGGGTTTTTTGGGTTTTTTTGAGAGGGGTAGAAAGGTGGAACGGTGGCAAACTAAATCCCTTTTATAGAGTATTTGGTTCACACCTTCTTTTATATCCTTCTTTCCTGGTTAATAGAACTATTTGATCTGATCCAACATCATTATTTAGTCTTCAGTGATAACAGATAACACAATGAGCTCTGTTGATAAGGAGAAAAGGAGACTATAATGGCAGAGTAATTTAATTGTGAACAGCTCTTCAATTAAGTAGAAAATGACATTATGAAGTCAGTGGTTGGAAGCTGAAGGCAGAAAAATTATACCTAATTTCTAGTGTGTATCTATACACTCAGAATAAATGAGATCAGCAATCGTATGTAAAATTAGGGATACTTTGGAACTTTGGATTTTTGAACTAGGATTTGTCTTACCCAGCTTTGGATGCCTCCAATGCATCTGAATCCAATTCTCAGAATTCTGTGTCTTATTTCCTTAGGGTGAGGATCTAGTCAGCAGAGTTAATCAAGTTTAGAGCATGACACCCAACCAAAGATGGGTATTTAATTTAAAATGAAGTGAATGAAGCTCTGAAGCTCCATTGACTATATTGACCATATCCCAACTGGCTTTAGAAGGACCACCAGCTGACATGACAGACACCTACATGCAGGTGGACTATTTCTGTCTCTGAAGGCTTTTAACTCAGCCTAAATGACATACTCCAGACCAGCCTGTGATGAAGAGCCTGAAGAGAAGCAAAATTTTAGTTGCCTGTTTTGCAGGAAATTGGAGGGTGATCACTGGCCCCTTCTGAGCATAGAATTTGTGAATCACCAGTGAGTAATTCTCCAACTGCTGTTGAAAACTGTGCTGATCATTTTGGGGCTTTCACTATGATTTCCCCATCTCAACGATTCATCTCTACCCTGGCCATGTTATCAAATGAGGGCCCATGGATAGGCTGCTTTTCTTGTTTTGGGTCTTTGCTCACTGCAGGGAAAAGTGAGGTACTGAAGTGTGTAAGCACCTTTCAGCCCATCCTGGTGTTTCTTGTCTGACTGATGCCTGCAGAGATATGGGGAATCATTGAAGTCGGTAACATTTTAAGTGAGTTTAGGGGCCTGCCCAGGCAGAACATCTCACAACATTAGGGCCTGTTTTTCTATGCTGCACTCAATAACAATCTTCTTGGGTTTGCTTGCCCCTGTTTATCATTTGTTTCTTCCAGGCTGTTTATGTCCAGTTTCACACAAGAGCTGTTTGCCTGCAGTGCTTGACTTTGTAAGGGTTTCCTCTGTGCCTTGAAATGGTTCCCCTTGCCAATGAACCCTGCCTGCTGTGTCCCAGCTGGTGTACTTGCTGTGGACATGTACTGTTCTCCACCTGCTTCAGACTCAAGAGACTTATCAATGTGAGCAGAGAGCCATACTGAGACATTTTTGGTTCCCCAGACATTTCTCCATTATGCCTTCTCTTCATGCTTTTTTTCACAGGTACTTTTCTTTTCAGGACACTGGTATGCCTCCCACCCATGCATGGTTCTCCTGGGCACCCTTCTCCCTGATATCATGATTTTTTCCTGGCTGTCACACTGTTGGTTCCCTGCCATCCTTCCAGCTGGGATGTAGTAGAGCCAGTTGGCATCAGGAGAGTTCAACTTCATTCAGCACCAACTTCCCTTCCTCTGTTTCTTTTTAGAAAGACGGACAAGATCTTTTTAACAGGGCCTCCAGTGAGAGGACAAGGGGTAAAAGTTTTTAAACTAAAAGAAGATAATTTATATTGGAAATTAGAAAGAAATTCTTTACTATGAGGGTTGCAAAACACTTGAAGAAGTTCTCCAGAGAAGTTGTGGGTGTCCCCTCTCTCGAAATGTTCAAGGCCAGGTTGGATGGGTCTTTGAACCACCTGATCTAGTGAAAGGTGTCCCTGTCCATGGATGGGTGGTTTGGAACTGGGTGATTTTTAAGGTCCCTTCCAACCCAAACTATTCCACAATTCCATGACAATATGTCTCTGCTAAAGTTTCCTTCAAATTTGAAGAAACTTCCTGGGTTTTCTTCTAGACTTAATTTTTTTGTTGTTTCCTCTTCTTCCCATATTATGTGTTGGCCCAATGGTACATTATTCTATGCCAGATTAAAATATCTTGTGTCTTGCTTTTCATCCCCTCATACAGAAGTCAAGGTCATCACTGTATCCTACTTGCTGTCTCCTGACTCATTAGTTTATTGTCAAATTTTCTTCAGAAGTTTGTAATTCTTCTCCATGCTGTCAACAACCCTATCACTACAATCAAATCTCTAGAAGTTTTGTTTTCTTGTTCATCTGTCCTTACCTTCACACCTCATGGAAAATGTGTTTGTTTCCCTGTTTTGGCTTTTTTTTTTAATTATTGCTGCAAAATAATCCCCTTTAATTTTTGTTTCACCAGGGACTTTTTTAATGTCTTCTCTGTTCTGCCAATAAATTGTGTCACATGCTGTGGTGAACTCTTAGTTTCTGCCACACAGTTTTCAGCATCTGAATTTCACTGGTCTTTTCATTTAGCATTTTAAGAAGTCTGTATCCTTTGAGTAATTTGTGTTCCTTCCCCATGACCTACTGCCTTTATTTTTCTCATCTCTTGCTTTCTTCACTGTCTTGTTCATTCAATGGACTTAATTTTCATTAACTTGTCTCACGTATCAAGCTGAGCTTTGGGACACAATACACACTTGGGGGTCACTTAGTGTTTCCCTTCCCTTTATATTTCCTTGGAAATCATCAAGTTTCCTCCAAACTGATCCAAACCCTTCTGACGGAGACCAGAGCACGCTGCATTTCATTTCTTTTTCTCCCAGTGTTGAAGCCACAGTGATTAGTGGTCATGAGTAGGTTTGTTTCAACACAGTTACTCTGGGCCATGGGAACCAAAAGCATGCAAAAATGCAGTTAGTGCTCACACCAACAATTTTCCCCCAGTTGTGCTGGACTAACATGCCTCTCATTGGCTCAGCACTCACTCAGGTGCTTGTGTTTTCACCTGCGTGTCTCAGCCTGGCTACATACTCTATGCCTTCCTCATTCACTCACCATTTGTCTCAGTGTTTAATTGTGAATTGATGCAAATATTTCTTCAGGAAGCTCTGCTGACAGCAAGGTCTCAGATACATGATCTCAGTTGCCCCACATGGGCTGGGGACAGGCATTTCCTGGAAGCTTCCCACGTAGGATATATGTTGTATGTGTCATTTGAGAAGAAATTCTGCTGTTTAATTCCTCTCTTGTTCGTTCATTGATAAACAAAGGATGCCTGATCTTCCATCCACTTGGAAGCCTTTGTTTGCCAGAGGATGTTTTACTGCCTCTTCAAGTCCTCATAAACCATCAAAGCTGAGCTAAGCAGCACAGTGAAACCTCTCAGTCTGTGTTGTTCTGTATACAGTGAGTGTTCCTGATCAGGAACAGCAAAATGTGCTACCACTTGAAATATGCAAAGAACGCCTGTAATATATTCATGAAAAATAATAAGCTACCTGTAAAAGGAGCCACACCTGTTTCCTCCAACTAGAGGAGAATGTGGATTAAACCCTTGCCTCACTTTTCCACAGCTCTTTCAAAACACTGTGTACCATTTACAGTTGGGAGCCTGATTATCGTTATGCTTCTTTAGCTCAGGGAAAAACAGCTTTTCCTCTTGTAGATTATATTTGCATTTATATTTATTCATTTGCATACAGATTTTTATGCCCTACTCTTGAAAGGTAAAGAGATTCCAGCTCTTTTAAAGGCAATAACAGTTCATTTTATGCCCTGTTCTCCATAACAATAATTGCTATAACTCTGAAGCTCCCCTGGCATTTTAAGGGCAATAAAAAAAGGGGCGTAGGGAAAAGGAGAAGAAAATTCTTCTATTAATTGGTGAGACTCCAGGGTTCTGTTCTGCAGTGTTTTACTCCTGTGAGTAATCTCATTATCCTTGGTAGGACTGATTATACAGAGGCGGCAGGATCATGCTCCAGAAGTCCAGCCTTTAATCAAATCTACCTGTTTAAAAGGAACACATGGTTGCCTTTCAGTGGGAGCCTTTAGCTCTGAAATGAGGATGTAAATTAGCCAAAATGCCTCAGAGGGAGGAAAACTTCATCTGCCAGGTTTTTCTCTGCTCTTGCTGAAATTAATCCGTTGGTTGTGACTCTGTGTGTGTGTGTGTGTGCGTGTGCAGGGGAGTGATTCTCTGCTATTTTTTCTTTGATAGAAGTTCAGATCCCCATTTATAGAAAAAAACATAAGCTTTCTCCATGTGTTTGAAAAAAAACATGTATAAAAGGTTTTATTGTATGGATGCAGTAAAAAATCATATAAATCTTTAGTCAGGAAGGGATGAGTATTTAATAAAAGTAACAGGCACTTGCAGGGACTCTCTAAGGTATTGCAGAAAGAGAACAGCTCCATAGAGGAAAATGGAAAAGTCTGAAATTCAGGCAAGACCTGGAGGAGAAAGACAGCAGAGCTGTGATGCTTGGCTTAAAAAGGGGGTGAAGATGAATGGCTATATTAAAGGTATATAAAATATTCCATTGTACTGGGTTTTTGTTTAACATTTCTCCTGATAGCTGAATAAAAGTTTAAAGAAATGTAAAAGACCACAGTTAAAGCAGATTAATGTTTATTTTTCTTAACGTAATTCATAAATTCATATCACACAAATATTATTAAAGAAAAAAAAAGGCATAGAAGGTTTAAAGAAACTAGTTGAATGTTAGTAAATGTACTTGGATCGCTTAAATGTGAGTTAGACAAGCAAGTCTTTGAATTAATATCTTCCATCCATAATGGGATTCACAAAAATTCCACCTTTGTTGCATAATAAGAATCAAAATCATTGTGTTCCATATAAATGTGAACAAAGGTTACCACATCACCTATCAGCTATCAGATTGGGTAACACAAGAAAAGTAACATCAGCTTTCCTGTATTAAGAAATAAAATGTCAGGTGAAGAACAGAAAAGATGCAGAAAAGCTCCATTTGTCCCAGAAAAAAAGTGAAATAAGACCCTAAAGCAGGCTTGGTCCTTTTTTTTTTTTTTTTTTTTTTTTATCCCCGCACTGTAAGAACAGTCACAAACTCAAGTGGAAAATTAATGAGTCACAGCAGAACAGCTTGGCTCTTCTGCTGCATCCTTCCCTGTCTGCCACCTCACCAGGCATCTAAGGTTCTATCCATGTTCTGCCACTTCCTTGGTGGCCATCAGGAGCAACTTGAGGGAGGGTCATCTCATCTCATGTTAATGACTCTCCTACATTGACTTTCTACTGCTATGGGTAAAGCAACAAACTATACAGAGGGGTATCAATCATCTTTTGAGGCATTCCTTCAATGGCAGAAGTCTTGAGCCTTTTTACAGCATTTTACTATTCAGCTGCTGATATACTGCCATTGACAGCTTAGTGTTCCAGTCAATGTCAGGGATGGAAATGCACGTGTCCAGTACAGGGCTGGTACTGCAGTAGGGGAAGGTGAAGAGCATGGAAAGGTTTTGCTTGTCCTTTTGAAGAGCATTAAATAGTAGGATAGACATTATAACTTGCTTCTCCTGACCTGCCCTTTGAGACCAGTTTAAGCCATACTCTTTTACACCAAATGAGGATCTGATCTCCATTTTAGGAAGAGAACCAAGCTTGTTTACAAAATAATTGACTTGGCTTCCATCCCAAGCTAAGCATCTTTTGGTTTTGGTCAAGCTAAGTTCCTGCTATGGTTAGCCAGTCTTGTACAATAATTGTTTGGCAACTAGCAGTGTGGTGTTGCTCTGTGTGAACTTTTCATGCTGTGGTTGCTTACACAAGACCAGCGCTGGGTCAGTTGAATAGCTGCTGCTGTGGGACAGTGTTGGTGAAATTGTGGTGAGTTGGAGTGGCCACACCAGCTAGGTTGACTCATGCCATCAGACTTGCCTGTCTCCATACCTACTGTCCCCACCCTTTTCAGCTGTAGCATCCTATGGGAATCTGTATTCCAGTCCCTGAAAATACAGAGCAGAGGATTTGGAGAGGCTTAAAACTCCTGGTGGAACAAAGCAGGTGAGGTGTGAACAGCACATCTGGAGAAGCTGCATGGCTTTTCTCTTTAGCCAAGACTGTAGCTGCTGGTTGTTCTCTGGCACTGAGCAACATGACACCATCCACTTTAACACTCAGATAAAACTAGAATACTTTTAAGCCAGTTACCTTTTTTAAAAAAAAAAAAATCTTTTTTTTTACAGCACAGAGACCTTCAGATTTTTCTTTGTATTCTGAGTGTATGTGTGTCAGTGAATTGAATATATGCTTCAGTAAACAAAACTGTCCTTAACAAAACACTGTTCCATATGTACAACTTCATTCCCATCCACAAAGAAATAGTGGTCAGCCTCCTGCAGCATGGGGTTGGAACTTGCCTCCTCACTCACTATGTAGGGATGGCAACTTTCTGGGCAGAGCAAGGTGCAAGTTCTAACATTTATTTATTAGAAGTTGATGCAATCTCACTACATCAATGACTTAATTTGGATGCAAATATGGAAGGAAACATATGGATCAGACAAAAATCTGTCAGAATTGGAAAAGACACAGACACTTGGGCAGGGAGATGAATTAGGAGGCCTCCTAAGATGCCTTCCAACTCTGATTTTCAGTGGTAACTTGGTCCTGTAAATGATAGTTTTTCCAGATAGGGTATGTGGACACAATCCCTGGCAACGTGAGGACAGAATTTTGGTAACAACGACGGTGATGCTTCCTGCAATGCAGCTCTGACATTCAGATGAGTTTAAAAGTCACTGCAGGACCCATTATCTCAATTTTGCCAGGATAAAATATGAAAGCTTTTGTGTCATTAGCTGCTACATTGCTCCCCTCCTTGATCACCCATCTTCTCAGACTTTCACTTCCTCGCTCTGATTTGGTTATGCCCGTGATGTTGAAACACTCTTCTTTGTGTACCTCCTGCTGCTACTATTAGTTCCTTATTTTTTTTCTGAAATCTCTTACATTTGTTTACAGATGAAACCCTCTGAACTTCCCCTAAGTCACCACCTCTGCCTGTTTTCCTGTGGTGACTTCTTTCATAATTTTACTTTTTCCATTAATTTTAAAGCTGAATATTTTCTTTTTGTTGTTGTTGTTTCTCTCATGCTACTTTCTTTTACTCTCTGTAGTTTTCCAGTGTATATCTCATATTCTTTTCCTATCTTCCCATTTCCCTTAGGCTGCTCACTACAGAAGTAGTTGTCGTCTTTCTTTTCTCCCAATCAATTTAAAGCTTTTTGGTTCACACATCACTGTTTCTTAACCCTGAAGCTCACATGTCTCCTCGATGCACTAATTTTCCTGCTAGTTCTGTAAGGTTTTAATTTTCTGTGCTTTTCCTAGCAGGTCTAGATTTGAGATTGTGCTTTTTTAGTTAACTAATCTTGCCCTGACTAAGACAGGTATTTATGAGACTTGCTTGGAAAATGTGAGTTCCAGCCTATGACCGGGATCAACAAGGAACTTGAACTTTGACCATCTTTGTCCAGCATGGCAGCCCTGCCCACCAGATTATTGACCCTGCTGAGATGGGTGGCTCTCAGAGGTCCAATAAAATCTTCTGGAGGTCACAGAAATGACCGGGTGTGAAACAACAGAAATCTCAGAAGTGGAAGTGGGTTTGGGAAAACCAGTTCTCACAGATCTGCCTCAGGGTTCATATCCTCAGCTTTGTACAATTCGTCACAATGTGGGGATTGGGCTGGTTGGCTGCTAATTTCAACCCTCTCATAGAATCAGAATGGTTTGGGTTGGAAGGGACATGGGCAGGGACACCTTTCACTAGACATGATTGCTCAGAGCACCATCCAACCTGACCTCCTCCTGGAATTCAGGACCACTTACAAAGTCATAACCTGAGATTTTTCCCTAATTTGATGCCTTCAGTCCAAAGCACGGACACCAAACATTGTTGAATGCTTCTCTCTTGTTTGCCCCTTAGAACAGCGTATGTCTCTTCTGCTCCTGTGAAACTTGAGTTCAACTTCCAAGTGTACTTTGCCTCACTAAATAGGATCACAACTGCCTTACCATGGTCTTTTTTAGAAAAAGCTGTTTTTATTTCTCTATGTTGTAGACTCAAGGCAGAATCTCATTCTTTCATTGCTATTACTTCTCTAGATGAACATTTCCTTCCTCTTTGCTGGTTTATGCAATAGAGTAAAATTGCTGTTAGAATCAGCAATGTATCTTTTGACAGACACATACAGGCAGGCTCACTACTCTATCTCCTAAAAGTAAAATAATTAGGGGAAAGTAAGTACCCCATTTTTCACCAGTCTTCAGAAATGACATGAGTCTGTGTTTTAGAAGGAAATATTGAAAATATGTTTTCTTATTTTCAGTTAAAGCAAATCAGCCTGTTCTTCCTCTTTCCTTAGAGGTGAAACCATAACTTTTCCTGCCAAACAAATCTACAAAATACTATTTTGTCTTTAAATATTTTTTTGTGTGTTTTGATTTTTTTTCCCATCTGTGTAGCTGTCATGTCCCAGGTTTGCATTTGTTTTGCACAGGAATAAGGAAAGGCAGCTCTAATTTATCTGTTATTTTTGAAAGGTGTAAAATTCAGTGCAAGATTCAAAGGACAGTAGAACTGATAGATGCAAACCTGATTGCTCCAGTCACATATCCTTAAAGTTTTGCATAGGCACATTCTCTGTTACTAGAACTGGAGGGATGAAGAGGCTTTTCCTGTAATACATTAAAAATCTGTTAAATTTCACTAGTGCTATTGACCTGCAATCTCATTTCTCCATTTGACATTAAGACAAAATGATCCTTACATAAAACTCTGAATTTCTGTAAAAATACACTGATCATTAGCTAATTTTTCCTTTTGTTTTCTTTTCTTGGTTGTTTTATTTTATGACCAGAAAGCTTCAGCTCTTTGTCTGTGGGTAGAGAGCTAAGTTGTATAAGATTGAAACAAGCAATATTCATTGCAATAAAAGTAAAAGCAGACCTTCTGAGTCTCATGCATTTAAGAGTGAGATTGTTTCATCCTTCACTTCAGATTCCTCCTTTGCCATAGCTGTATCACCTACTGGTAAAATGAAATTGCATGTACTTGTCCCAGCAGCACACCATGAGAGACAGATTTGGTCCAAACTGGAAGAAGGAGGCATGGAGTATGTGACCCTTGCCACCAGCATCAATGCTGCCCAACAACCATGAGGACAGCATTCTCATTTTTCCTTCTTGTCCTCTGGCTCTGAGGCTACTGCAAGTCACTCTTTGTGCTTCACCTTTCTTCTCCATGGCAGGGGAAGGGTGTCTTGTTTGTTGCAAGGAGATGCTGCAGGGTTTCAGAAGCTGATGTCTCTGAAGACTTCTTCAATAGAAAGAATCATTGGTGTTTGCAGAGTGCAGCTTCATCATGGAGCTGAAGAAGCAAAAAAGGTTTCCAGAGGATGTTCTATGATACCTGCCACTTAGACTTGGAGGCATTTGTAGGGGTGAAGTAAACAAAATATTAACTGACTAGAAAGCAAATCCTATTTCTTTACCCTTTGTGTTAAATGCAAAGTGCAGTGGAAGAGGAATGGAAAGCATCAATCCAGATAATTTACTGTTACCCCCAAGGAGCAGATTCATTGTCCTTTTTTTTTCCAAAGGATTGCTGTACACTCATTAAAGAGCATTCTTGGCATCTTGGAGAGCAGGGAAATGTACCACTGTTGTCATTAATTATTAATAATTACTGACATATTTAATGAGTTGAGAAAATGATCAGTTCATTGACAATAATCTCTTCTGCCTGCCCCCTTCAAATCCTCTAGGAAAAAGACTCCAACAGACAGCAAAATGGAGCCACTAAAATTCAGGATTACTAATGGGACTTGCATAGCATAAAATGACAGGATGAAGACGGAATTTCTCTAAAGGTTTCTGGTACTTAGCTTTAGAATTGCGGGACAGTTTATTTCATTTAAAAAGAAATAAAAAGAAGGTAAAGACAGAGACAACCATAAAATACCACACCTACTGAAATGTTGCAGTAACTTAGTTTTGAGCATGCAAATAAAGGAAAAGAATGAGGAATTAGGTATTCAAAAAGAGTCTCCATAAAGGTCGGTTAAAGTCAGCAGCAAGAATAGGGAGGCTGGTCCCAAAGGGGAACCCATGCCGAATGAGAAGGGAATTGCCCTGTAAATGTATTTAGTCTGCAGCCTTTTTGGGCGCAGCTTTTGTGCTATGTCTTTACAGTCCCTAGTAAAATAAGGCTCTGGCTTGTGACTAGGAATCCTAATGCTTATCCTTAACAGCAGTCAGTATTGTTAAAATGTCAGCAAGAATGATAAGAGGTATAAGATATTTGGGGGTAGTGAGAAAGGCAACAACTATCTTTCTGCTCTTTTATTTGCAAAAACGGGTTCTGGCAGTTACATGTCCACTGAGGATTGCTTTGCTCCTTAGGAATAGAACAGGAAGGAGAAATAATAGGAAAATATTTTATGAAGTGTGACAGCAGATGAGCTATTAAGTATGACTCACTGTGTGGTGTGCTGGCAAACTCTTACTAATGACCTTGTGACTTGATGGCCACTTCGGCAGAGGTTATAGACTTGACAGGCCATCTCTGCCTGGCAAAGGCGAGCCTCAGCCTTGCAAGCATCACACTGTTCTGAGACTTGTGGTGCCAAAAATGTGCTATCTGAGTCAAGGAAACTGAATTATGTGCATAATTAAAATTCATATCAGAGTTGAGTATTGTGCACTGTGTGGATGCTGAAGTTAGTTCTGTCCACATCCATTTCATCAGTCTTTTAAGTTAACAAACCAAGGGATTCATGCTAAAAGTAGAGGTATTAAGTGGGGCACCTTACTCACATATTAAGTAAGGGTAAGTGAGGGGAGGGTTGGATGTGGCAGAAACATGACAAATGCAGTGAAAATGCCAGAGCCATCAATAAACCCGTGTTTTATTTGTCCTTTAAAAATCAGCTGAGAAGACTGCTATATGATGTGCGTTAGGGAAGGCTCCTGCTGTAGAAAGAGAAGGTACAGACTGATCTAATACTTCTTATCTGGCTTTAATTTCTGTATCACAGAAATAATTTAATCATCCAGTCTTCACAAAAGCCCAAGGATCATTTGTTTTAGAATGAGTGCATGTTTCCACCATGGGCACGGGAGATTGTCGGGGAGAAATGACCTGTAACTGGTGCCAAAGCTCACCTTTGGTGCTTGAATTTTAGAGGACCTAAATCAGGCATTACAGCCTTTCTGAGTGCACTGTCTGCTGAAGCAAACACCCAGAGTGCATTTAGTTTTGTTTACAGATGCAATGGACTTGCACCTCTTGCCAGTGCTTTGGAGGTGGCATGATCTTGTGGAATAAAGAAATTACTATTCTGTTCTTACTTCAGACTTTATATAGGAACATAGAAGAGCTGTGAAGTAGCTTGCATCTTACATTTATCTGATGTATTATAGAAAACAAATACTTTGCATTTGTGTGGGCTGGGGAAGTTGTGCATCCTATGCCTTAGTGATGCAGTTTCTGCCTAGGCTGCTCCAGAAGCCACTGGAGCTAAGCAGAGAAAAGAGTGTGTCTTCTCTCCAGAATGTCACTAATATGTCTCATTGAATTATTACAAGGAGCCTGAAACTTGCTGCAGAAACCCTCTTGTGACGGTTAAGTATGAAGCAGTTACCAGTGAGGGCAAACCTGAGGGCCTATCTCTGCTGAAGGTGCAACACAGAAATTTGATGACAAGGCAGGCAGGTAACAGAGGGTGGGAGCCCCTCCGGTTTCCCAGTCCTTTCAGAGTGAAAGAGGAGCTTTCCTGCCCTCCACATACACAACCTACCTCCAAAAAAGAGGGGAGCAAATCTCACTATCTTCCTCTTCAAAACACACTCTCATAGTCTGTTCAAAGGGAGTTTGAAATATTCTTTACAATACTAATAGGACCTGAGGATTCAGGAACCTCACATTGGTAATATTTGGGAATGCTGAGTAATTTAGTGAAGCTCACATGCATTTTCCATATCCCTGCACCAGATGGATATTTTGATTCAGTGTAACAAATCAGAGCACCCTCAGACTTGTTCAGGGCACATTCCCAGTGTATTCCTGGAGCTAGGGATTGTTTGGGATGGTGCAATACTGGATGTTCTCCTGCAACTGGGAAATCTCAACAAAGGTTTCCCCACAGCAGTTGCAAAAGCACAGCAAAAACTTTTGTCTATGATGTTCTTGGGTCTTATCCCTGTTCATAGCTATGAAATCCAGAAGAATGTGGTGGGGCAGAAGGAAGAAGGCATCTCTTCTCTGACAAGAAGGGACTGAGGGCCCTTTTGCAATAACCCTGCACTGCCTATCATTATCCACTCTTGCACAAAGTCAAATTAACACTATCTTGGGACAAGCGCCAGCATTCTCATACAGCCTCCTGAGCTTCCTGAGCCCAGTGCAAGTGCCTGTTTTTCCTGATGCAGGAGGACTGCCTGTGTAAACTTCACCCTGTGACTTCAGCCGTGTAATCTGTATTCAGCAAAAGATGCTGCCTTTGACCCTTTGGCTTCCTTTGTCTGGTTGTTATCTGTGCAACTGTGGCAAAGGAAGTACAGCAGACACAGCTGGAGGTGATGTCAAGGTGGGGATAGAAAGACATTGTAAGTGTAAGGCAAGAGTGAAACTCTAACTGAGACTCTGGAAAATTCTATGAAAACAATGTGTCCCTTCAGTAAAACATGTATGGAAAAATGCAAAATGTTCCCTGCCCTGCATCTTGTGTCTCTGCATGTTTCAGTTCATTTGCATGTGATGAAACCTCTTATGTTGCCAAAGGGTGAGGATCACCATGTAGGAAGTTAAATCCTAGGGGAAATTGGCTTATTTCTTTTGGTTCCTTCTATAGATGACATAGAAACCTGCAGTCCCAGTAGGACCCCAGCTTTCTCAGGATTACAACCCAACACCATCACTCTTGATGCAGGAAGGCAGCCTGCTCTGCAAGTTCCCACCATCCCACCTATGAAACGGGTTTTGAGCATCACACACCAGCAAGGCCCAAATGATGCTCTCTCAGGCTTAATACAAACTCCATTGCTTAACAAGAGTGCTTATGCTCTCCATCCTCACAACTTTTGGACAAATATATCTTGTCCAGGAAAAAATACTTTATTTATTTGTGTGTGAATAAGTATAAATGGACATTTTTCTCTGTGCCTGGGGTGGAGCGGGACCTGGCAGCAGTGTATCAGTATGGGCAGCTCTTGACCTTTCTATATCCAAGTCTTTTTTCAACAGACTGGCCATGTTTTCACCCCTTCCTATGTCCCCGCTTTCTTCACAGCCTGGTGGTGATGCTGCACTGAGCTAACAAGATCACCTGAACATATCTGTCCTGCAGCCCTTTCTCCAGGGCTTCCTGTGTGTGAAGACCTTGTAGCTGCTGGAGCTCCAAAAAACATTGTTCACAGGGGTAATCCATGCCTCCCACTAGAGAGGTGCTCTTATTTTGCTGATGATCTGTTGGAAACAACAGCTCCATTATGTCCTATTCCTACTAAAAATGGGGGATCTGGGCTGGATGTGATTTCCAGGTTCTTACAGGTGAGGTTTTGACCTGTTTGGGTAAGAAGAACCAAAAGGGCAACATCAAATAACAAACTAGGTCTGCTAAAATTTCAGAAAGATTTCTCACATGAAAATGAGGTTATTGCAAGGAGAGAGCTTTGCTCAGCATTTACCTTCTGCAAATTTCCACCTCAGTCAGCTTCAATCATGTAAAAAAAGAATGAGTAAGTAGCATAAAGGACAACATTTTTGCAGTAAATTCTTGGCTATCTGAAGATTTTCTCTGGACTGAAAATATAGCTACTGCCATCCATTCCAGGAGTGTTTAGATGTGATCAGGTAGATACAAATAATCTCAAACAAATGCAGCTTTAAGTTGCAATTAATGTTCTGACTGAAAAAGAATGATTTCACAGGGGAAAAATCCCAAGTAAAACTGCAATAACAATGCTAATTACAGATGTGTCAGGTGCTGGCTCTGGATTACTGTTATGCTACTGTGTGCATTTCAGAGACAAAACACAGGCAAGAACTGGGGTAGAAGGTGTTGAAATCTCCCCGTATTTTTTTTTCCTTGAATTGACTCAGAAGTCCTTGGGATTGGAAGCTGGAGAACAAACCATGTTGAAGGCTTACTAGCCCCTGCTGGTATGCTATCTGAAGCTGTTTTAATTGCTGGCTAAATTGTTGGAAATGCAATGAATGAGGGAAAACTGAACTCTGGCAAAAACCTAGCTGATAATTTAACTTTCAAAAACTGGTACACTTCCCAGCTTCAGACAGGGTTGAAAGCTGAGGTGCTGTGCGAAAAGACCACTTCTGGCTGCACATCCTACCTCACTACTGACTGACAGAAAACTTAGTAGAAATATTGAGCTTCACAACTATGCACAAGATCTACTCCCCAGGGTACCCACCAGCTAATTAGTGCCTTCCTGCCATAAGCAGCGATCTTTTCAAAGTCCAGCTTTCTTTCTCTGTTAAAACTAAAAGGGTTTTGCAAGCAAGGTCATTAGTTGCAAGTGAAAGTTTCTTTTTAATGAAATTGAGACCAAGTTTCTCCCTGTGATTTTGATCAGCTGTTCTATTTCTTTTTATTTATTTTTTTTTAAAATTTCTTACAGATGTTCCTTCTTGTGTCTCATCGTACTGATACACCTTCAAGGCTTGCTCACTGGGTTAACCTGCACATTGTGGGACCTCTCTCTCCTCACTTTCAGTGTATATGAGACAATCCTAAAAGTCACCAGCTTTACTGGTTATATAGTGATATTTGGAAACTTTTTCCTATATACCTGTTTATGAGAGATAAATCTCAGGTGATGTTTCCTGACTGTCCTGGAAGAAATTCCTTCTACTCAGAAGACTTTCCTGTTATTGATCATTCTTGGGAAAGACCCACAAGGGTTTGCTAGGTATGATTTGCACCATTTTCTCTTGTCTGCTGTCTCAGAGTTCAGCCATTTTCTTTCTTACTGCTTTAATGGTGTCTAATCTTTGTTTATATTTGACTCTTTCTTAATGTTAGGATAAAAAGCAGTGATAAAATCAGACAATTAAAAATAATTAATTGTGTGCATATACACACACATTTATCCATCTGAATATCAGCCATCAAATGTATAATAGGACTAATAATTGAAATTTTTTTTTTTTCTTCTAGTTAAACTGCTTTTCTCAGACCCTGTAATTTACAAGGATGTTTAGGGCATTGATCCTCACAACCCCTCCCTCTGCTTTCCACCATTCTGCCCTGCATCCTGCACATGTAAGGAAGAGCTTGTCCTCAGTGGGGACATACCCAGGCCATGGGAAGGATCTCTGGCAGGTCACCTCATGTCCTGTCCTAGCACCCCGCTTTCACCCTCTTTTCCACCTGGCCTGTGCATGTTCATTTTCTATGGCTGTGGGTGAGGGCAGGCCTCCCATGGAAACCTCTCTCACACAGTCAAATTCAGGTCTGCACCAACAGTCCTGCTGCTCTATTCTGCTGCCAGATTTGATCTTAGCAGGGGACAAGAAAAAATACATGCAAAGTTGTAAACTGCTTGCAGTTCACCTGTTTCTTCTGATGAATAAACAGAATATTCTGCTTATGACACATCCTTTCAAGAGGGGAATGCTTCACAGATGAACCAAGGCACTGAAGCATGAGCACCATTGGCCACAATTGCCAAAAGAAAAAAAAGAAATATTGAAAAGACCAGGTACAGTAAGGCAAGAATCCCCTAGTTTGTAAAACGTTTCTTGACCATCTTACCTCAGCCAAATACCAAAGAATCTAATCCTGTTAAAAATTTTCCCATGTCCTCCTAGTCTCAGAGGAGCCTTTAGGTTTATATACCTCTTATGAATAGTTATCTAAAAAGTTATACTATCTGCATGAGCTTCAGGTTTTTGGAGTTTTTTTACTATGTGATTTTTTTTAGAGAAGACTCTTTGTACACTGATGGCTGATGAGTAGTTTGACTAACATGAAATAAAATGGGGAAAACTGCATGAGTAAGACAAGCAAATGAAGCACTGAAGAAAGAAAATGTTACTATGCTGTCAAAATAAAAAAAGAAAAAAAGAACACAAAACTCTGTAGGCTGACAAGAAACCAGACAAGAAGACTCTCTGAGTAATAAACTTACCAGCAGTGTAAGACATTTTTAGTTTTGATAACATCTTCACTGGGAACAGGCCTGAACCAAACTTTTGTGTTTGAATAGCTGAAGATTGGTGGTGTATGGCTAAATAGGAACTTGCAAGTGTGTCTCTGTTGGTTTAATGGATTGACTGAAAATCCAGAGCCAAATAAGTCTTAGCATTTGTGTCAGGCAGTAATTTTAGATGTTCTTTTTCAGTAGAAGCTTTAGGCTTACAAGGGACAATTTCACTTATCAGAGTAGTGAGATGTTAACTGCTCGGGAGTGTTTGTCTTGTTCTCAAGAAGCAATGAAGAATGGGAAATCTGTGGACCTTGGTTTAATTTCCCTGGAGTTGGAATAGTAGTCTTATTTTTTTTCCCCTTTGTTTCTGCAAAATTCAGCCTGTAGATCTTGGTGCCTACAATTTCTTACGTTTGACATATTGGCACAAAGTCCCTGAAAACCTGTTGTGAATCATCCTGGAGAAGTCAAAATTTACATTATTTGCTTAAAACCAGCACCGATGCTAGTGCCAAAAAGCAATCTGTAGAACAAAAACCCAACCACTCTGTGTTTTATACCTTAAGGGGGAAACTCCAGGGTTGGATCTGCTAGCTTGTGCTAATGCCCAAGGGCTGTGATCCAAACCTGCAATTTATTCTGCCTGATGGGAGACTGCAGGTGTGGCTTTGTGTTTCTGTCCCAAAGCGGAGTCTTCTGTACACCTGTCAGAGCTGCATTTCTCCCACAGTATGTCTCTCTTGCATCCCAAATGAATATTTTGAGTGGTATTAGCAAGCATTTCCAAGATGCCCACTTCTGCAGCATGTGTGCATCAGGCTTGCAGGATAAGTCAGTCAAGTGGTTGCCTGGGATTTGCCTGCTTCTCAGCCAATTTTGATTTTTTGACCCCTGTGAGACTGCCAAACTTATTTTGCCTCTTAAAAGTCATTCTCTTTCTCCTATGCCCATCACTGACATTATCTGGTGCTTTCTGTATGGTTTCTTCATCCTCTGCATTGTTAATGCCAGATATTTTAAACTCCCCATCAGCAAATTACATTTACAGCAGGTGCCTTTTTTTTTTTTGGTAAAGCTATTAATGAAATTATCGTCACATCAGTCCTGAGACCAATTCTTGAGGAACTCCAAAAATACTCTGTATAGCCCAACAGTTCCCCTTTGCAAACAGGCTGTTGTCATCTTCCCATTAGTCAGTTCCTTGTCTCCAATTTTGAATAGTGCTTCACATTTTGAATCTGCATTGTTACCACATCCCAGACACAGGGACATGTCACAGCCAAAGGGCAGCTGAAGCAACTGGTTCCTGAACATGTTTGGAACCTTTTGACCAGTCCCTGGCAGAAAGCTTCTCATGCATGTTCCAGACTTGGGAACCTACTCACCTAAATCTCAAGTTTTGCTTCCTATCCGAACATTAATAGTCTGGCAATGTGATAAAGACCTTCATCCCTGTGTGAATTTGAATTGGTTTATATGGAATTGCATTATCCTCTAGACACTGATCACTGTGGGCTGCTCAGTGGTCCCATTGAAGCAAGATCCATTTAATTTATTTTCTTAGACTTTCCCATCACCTTACTTCCTGCCCACCTTGTTTGGCTTCTGAAGAAATTTTTCCTTTGCTTTCACCCTCCAAGGGTGATCTTTTTACAAGAGATTGCCAGTCAAGCTGAGAGTAAGACATTCATATGAAGTCAGTTAAGACATGATCTATATAAAACTCAGATCTTCTCCAAAGATGAAAGAGTTGCAGTAAATCCACTGGAAAAATCAGTGTGCATCTGGCCTTTTACATAAGACTTTTTCTATACTGAACCTGTTAAGTGGCTGAGCTTGATGCCAAATCATTGCCTGATTGAAACAATTCTCAATTCTAAGATTTATACCAGGAAAGGTTCTGGGAATATAAACTTCTGTGATTGAATTTTTAACCATAGTCAAATGACATAGTTCTTAATTTCAGTAAAGCTTTGTTAATTCATACCAGCTGAAATTTTAGGTTGTTAATTTGCTTTTCTTTTCTTCTCCCCACTCATCTCACAATAAATCTTCCAGTAACTCTTCTCCCTGAAGAGTCAGATGGACCTGGTAGGCCACAGAATTTTATAGAGGTTCACTCAGATATATATATGGCTGGAAGAAAGGTTAGTCAAATATTTGTCAGAGGCATCTTGTATCTACTATGTAGAGTGATTAGCATCAAGAGCCTTATCTCCCCCATAGCACAGAAGAGTGCACCAAGTTCAATTGTCAATAAAAGCAGTATAAAAGGAAGACACAGATGCTTTGACTGCATGACAGCCTGTTCAGAGATATGAGAATAAGGAAGAGCAGAAAAAGGTAATGTGGTGAAAATGGAAAGCATGATGTGGTGACTTGCAGGACAAAACATCTACTCATAAGAAGAGTTGATGCACTTAGGATTAGTTAAGCGTTGGTCAGCTTTATCATAATCAGCTTCTGAGTGGAATACATCTACTCTCAACACAGGGGCTGTGAAGCCAAAACATGACATTTACCCCAGCCAAGATCATGACCAGATGCAAATCAAGAAAGCAAAATAAATTAAATTCTATGAGAAAAATGACAGACACAAATGGAGTGGAGGGACAGAAGAAGAATATCTGGGCATGGGAATTTCTAAACCTAAGGTGTACTTCCTCTTATAATTATTTTCCCTACTGGTGGCAAATTTTTTGTAAGTTATAACATTTAGAGTAGTAGGAATTGTACTAAATACATTGAGAGTAGCCCAAGCCTTAAATTAAAAATGTTACATTTTAATTTCTCCACTTGCATTTCTATTTCTTTTTCATTGTATTTTTATATTTAGTAGCCCTCTCAGTCTGCCTTCCTCATGCTTGCTTTCCCTTGTTTTCACTTAGAACTAATTTGATTTTATTAATGTAAAACAGCTTTTTTGCCCCCGCCATCTCAAATATTGTCTCTGTTTTTAACTGTAGTAGAAGTTTTAACAAAATCCTTCACTTTCATGGAATATTTTGCTTGTTTGGAGCAAGCATATTGATGCCATTTCCTTTAAATTAGTATTGATAAATGGATCAAACATTGTGTGTTTCTCAATTGAAAAAAAATTAGATAATTGATTCCTGATGAGGAAATGCAGACAGATTGAGGAAGTCATCAATCGGTTAATGAAAAGGAGCATGATACACTGTATTAGGCTCCCTTGCACAAATAAATCATCTAATTATGAGACAGGGACTATGTTTTTAATTTGCAACATGTTGCACAGTGGCATCAGAGTCTCTAGGTGTTACGGAAACATTAGTGATGCTCATGGAAATGGAAGTTTCTGTTTTCCATAACTATACCTATGACAAAATATTCAGTGCTGGACACTTGTTATGTCAGAACAGCGCTGGCAAACAGAAAGTTCTTCAAGAAAGTATGAGGCCAAGTTAAGAAAAAAAACATCCTGAGTGCTGGGAACTAGCATGGTCAAATAAATTATATGAGGTTTCCATAGCTGGAGGCACCTGAGGAACTGCCTTTTACTCCTCTAGCTGACATTTGTGTGTAGCTTCATGGATGGGAAGAAGCCTTTGATACTTGACCAGAACAGAAATCCTTGTATATATTATATTCACAGGAGCTTGAATTCACATCTTGAACCTTGCATCTAGAATTTTTTGCCTTTATTGTTTCTAAGCAGCAAAGTTTTGAAATATTGTGAGGATGATAAAGTGAGTTATGATCATTATGATGATAAAATGAAGCTTGTGTATAAGCATCTGAAAAAAACAAATTTGAAGGAAAACTTATTGAAAATATTCAAGAGCTGAATGTAGCAACATAATAACACCATACAAAGAATAACAGGGCAACTACAGGACAAATGCCAAATCTATTATTAGACTAGTATAAACTCCCTAAAGAGCTGGTATAGCCCGCACAGTACGAGACTTTTAAAACAAGATCAGACAAAACACTCAGAAACACACTGTGGAAAGTGTGTCTTCTGTGATGGACTGCATGACCTTGCTGCTTTTTTGTTCTACTTGTCTTAATCTCTGAACAATAGTGCAGTGAACCAGTCACTGCTTTTCCATCACACTTCTGAGGATACAAAACTCCACGAGTGCCCTCTTGCTTTATGGCTCTTACCCCTAGTCTGTTAAGAAGAACTTATACCCAACAATAGATGTTTCTCAGCCACTGCAGTGCCATGTACTGATGAACATCCTGTTGAAATTCAGTACTGGTTCCCCCTTTCAAATACATTAATGACCCATCATTTTCTTAGAGATGAAAAGAAAAGGCACCCAAAATCTGTGCGTTATTCAGGGAACCACAATGGTGATTATCTTTACTCCATTATGATCTGGTATATTCTAATCTTGGCAAAAAAACCCATTATCAGACAACATCAGTCAAATGGCATGCTACACATGACTCTTGAATATTGCAGGTGTAAAATATTTGGAGGGAGTTTTGCTTCTTGCAAACTCAACTGCATAAATCCAAGCATTTTAAGTAAACTAGTAACTAATTTGACATCCCTCTGTAGTCAGCAAAAAGAGTTCCCTTCAGAGGGTCAGTGATCCAGCCCATGCATGTTGCCTTCTCTCTCCACTGAGTGCTGGAGCCTTATGTTAGACGTTTGCCTTTTAGATGGCTAATCTCAGATAAAATAAATTTTGCCCGTAGTGATTAGTTTCTTGCTGTGTGAGTGAACTTCTTCATTTAAATTCCACAGATGGCAATGAATAAAATAGTGTCAGGTTGAAAATGGTCCACAGATTTTTTCTTTTCTTGAACTTATTTGAGCTAACGCTAAAATTATCATTCTGTGTTTTCTGTCCTGCTTTGATCACACTCATACCTGTGCATGAATAAGGTCCATGCATATTATCTTATTCACTAAGAAATGCCACAGCCCCATTTAAAATTATATATATGTATTATATATAAAGGATCATAGACTATCCTGAGTTGAAAGGGATCCATAAGGATCATGGAACTCCAACTCCTATTGAATGTATATGTAAGTTACAAGCCCATTACTTATGAGATGGTATGAAGCAAGGTCTGAAGGAAAAAGGAACTGTTACAGCACATTTCTGCTTAATATCAAGAAAGCACAATGCTGCATTGGGTTTCCAGCAGTCTGACCTCCAGCCATGCTCCAGCAGATAAGTAGAGCCAATTGGCAATGGTTACACAGGGAGCATCATCTGTTCTTCTGCAATCATGTCGTATCAGTTCCCTGCCATTTACAGACTTCCAAAAGCTGCGGGTCTGACCCCAGGCTGTGTGCAGTCTATACAGATTTTATGCCACTTGAGTGAGGCTTTGCAAGCTGAGTGCTTTGGAGAATATGCTTTATAATTCTTTTCCATATAAAGGTTCAGCAAAAGATTATTATCAACCTCTGTATCTCATGTGTGCCAGATCCCCCAAGTCAAGGGGCAATGGCAACCATTAAGCACCCAGTCTATGCTCCACACTTGATGCAGGAGTTGTTTCAATGCTTTATACCTAGTACCTTGTATATACTACAGGTATTCACTGTCAACCTGAACAATCCCAAGGCGTGGTCCTGGATGATGAGATCCTATGTTTTGTGAAGGAACTTTGAAATGGTATTTCCCAAGTTGTGTCGCTCAAAGGTCCATCCTGGAGTAGGAAGAAAGTGTGCTTGTGAACTGTACAGTCAAGATGTTGATGAGGAGTTTGTAAAATTTAGCAACAGATGACAATGAATCAGTGAATGACAGCTGTTGGCAATTGCTCTACAGCAGACAGTAGTAATTCCTGAAATCATTGCAATTCTATCTTGGCTTTATGTGAAGATTTCAGTTCCTGTATGTTTGTGTGGCCCTTGGTTTGATACAGTGCATATGGTAAAGCAAGTTGTTGAGCAGTACAGTCAATTCACGATTATCCATGGGTGGATTTTGCCCATAAGCCATGAAGTAGGTGTTGAGAGATCCAGACCTGAACCACCCAAATCATCATTTATTAGTGCAGGCACAGTGCCAAGTGGATGTGCCTACGCTGCTCTCAGAGGCAGTGCAGGTCTCAAAATAGTGTAGCTATACTTGTGATTAACACGGCACTGAGTACCAATTGATAAGCCCCATTGCTTTAAATTAGATCCTGAGGTCCCTCATCAGCACTGGTTCATAATTGGCAGAGGTATGTGGAAACCATCATGTAACAGTCAGGTTTCATTTGCTGAATGTGGGGGTGGTCCTGCAGGTCCACTGTGGGAGGCTTTGTCCATCATTCATGGTGCTTGCTTCTCAGAAAGCAGCTTGTTATGGTTCAGTGCTTCATTTTGTACCTCCACCGAAGTTCTTCTTTAGCATCATGTTGGATTGCAGACCTCCAAAATGCGTAAGGATTGTACCACTTCAGCCAGTCCTACCAGCAGCATTATCCAGAGTTTTCTTTCACCCAGGATATCCCTGCCCTATCATTAGACTAACAATTCATCATAATCCTCCTAAATGCTACATTACTGAATGTGTTGTTGGACAGGAAGGGATGTGCAACTAAAACACTTTCATTTAAACTATACCTTTCATACATGGTCAAATCTCTGAAGGGTCCTTACCATCGATTGATCTCTTAGCCTTAAGATATATTGTGTAGTTAAGGAGTGCAGACCTGAAAAGGGGTCTCTTGTGTGTAAGCAATCACATTATATAATCCCTTTTATGAACTGATTAGACTCAGTCTTGAAAGTAGTTGATATGTTTTACGTCCAAATGTTCTTACACAAAGCTTTTTCTGATAAACTATTGCCCTGATGTTTAGAGGTGTTGTAGTCTTTCATCAAAATCCGTTTACGCTCATGCATTCTTGGAAATACAAGCATGTTTTGCACAGGACATTGTGCAAAACAGCAAGTCCATAGGGACCTTGCTTGAACTTCCTGTAACGTTGAGATTGCAGGGACACAACAATTCTTTTTCTTTTGAACAAGCAGAAGGCAGCCTATAGCTGAGCTCAGCTCTTTGAAATAAAAGTACCAAAAACCAGCAGCCCTTTAATTTTTTTTTTAAAATGAAATGAAGACACTACGACTACTCAAGAAAGAGGATCTGCTGAGTAAGGTGTTGTCACCTTCAGGTAGATGGTTTTCAGGCTGGAAATAGCCTTCAACGGACTTTCCCAAGATCAGACAGCAGCTCATGGTAAAGTTCAAAATACAGCCCAGAGTGATTTGCTGCAGTCAGAAACAGTCTCTGTCAGTTATTCTGGTTATTTATTCTGATCACTTAAGTGCCTGTGCACCTTGCAAATTATAGGCAAAATGAAGTATGTCCTGTGTGATATTTTTTCTTGGAAATCTCTGCTGAACACTGGATGAGATCCTGGCTATTACTTTCAGTAAGGTCCTTCACTGATGGCGGTGGATGCAAGGCCAATGCCTCAGTGATTCAGACTTCAATACTTCATAAATTTGACTGAAATGGGACCCACCAGATAACACAGGGAGGTCACAAGCTCTTCTTGTTTCAAGGTTTCAAGGCAAAGTGTGGGGAGAAGTCATACTGCAAAACTCTATTCAATCATGGGGGAAACAAGCATGCTGCGAAACCTGTAATAAAGGAATAATGATGGTGGCAGCTACTGAGTTTCCTTCAGATGCAGTGCACATAATTGGAAGCCATGAATAAAAACTGGGAGAGGAGATGCAGTTCCATTCTCAATCTCCTTTTGGCCATTGGAATTATACCAGCCTAATTTGTCTCAGACATGAAATATTTTAACTTTGATAGGCTAAGCAAGGGCATCAACATTGCCCCTTTTCTGAATGAGGAAGGAAGGAGGTGAAGGGATGCTGTAGAGGAAACTGAGTCAGTAGTACGATCAGAAGATCAACTGTACCTGTCTGCTCTGCTTTGGAGGTCTGCCTCAATCACAATGGTGACACAACCGCAGTTCCCAGGACACAGGGATGAGGATCTGCCCAGTGAAATCCTCAGGCTGCTCTGTTCTTAAGGTGAACCAGTCCACTGATATTTAGAAATTTTCATATCACTCAACTGCAACATCCAGGTAGGAGAAAATCTAGATATGAACTCCAGGAAACAGAGCCTGTTTCAAAACATTGCTTCTGAAATTGCAAAGGCCACCAGTAAAATAAGAAAGGTAAATGTAGCACATTTGTCAGGAGCTTTAAAACAAGCACAAGCTGGATGCTGCCATGGAGTGAAAATGATTTACAGAAGCAAGGTTTGGATGTAAGTGACTGAAAAGCATGTCTCCCAATTCCCTATGGATGGAGGCTGTTTCTGGGTCTCCACTGCCTTAAATTAATTTCACTTCAAATAATCGCAGCATAGAGCTTTTTCTCATGGCTTCATTTTTTCATTGGCCATTTGGTTACCAATCACAGTGACAAATTCTATATTGCTAAGTGATAGGCAATATATTTTTCTCCCCTGGAATTCTCCATTTTTTCCTTTCCCTAAACAATTTATATGCCAGAATTTCATCCATTCATTAATATGTAGGAGAATACTGAAATATTATAAGCAGGTTTAGCTTCAGTGATTTCAGGAAAGGCACACCCCTAGATTCCCCTTCACAAGATAGCCTTTATATGGTAGAAATGAGCCATTCTTTTAAAATAGAAAGGGCCATTGTCCTGTCTTTGAAATACCTCCTGTTTGGTACTCAGTGAAGATAAATTTGAGTCTTTCCTGAAATTACTTTTCACTCTGAACTGATGTGACATTTATCTCTGCAAGAGTGTTGACTATATGAAAAGCTGAAGCTTGTTTAAAGAATGCTGCCAAACAAGAAAGATTGTAATCCATCTAATTACTGAGCTAGGATGTGCCAGTGTTGCAAACTTCAATTACCACCATTAAAACATCAATTGAAAGCTTCAGCTGATTCCCAGAGTCAGACACTTCCAGACATTTCATGCATTATACAGATGTTTTGCTGCTCCTTCAGTCACTAATGGTTCACTATTTTGAACATTTGGGGCTCCTGTAACATGAGAAGTAAGCTCCAGATGTAGAGGGATTTCACATGATTTCTTCCTCTTTAAACCACATTTTATCAATTGTTCCCCCAGTAGGAACTGATGACCTCTTGCTGCATGCCTTTTATTTTCCCAAGTGCTATAAGATAAATTTGCCCACAGGGTTACTTACAATTCCTGAGAATCCACATTTCCATGGATATCAAAGGCTCAGTACAACAGTGAGGTCCCTGGGACAGAATTCTGCAGGCACACAGCTCTCTTTGTAGCTTTGGCTGCAAATTCTTTACATGTCAGTATTGCTGTCCACACATTTAAAGAATAGATCTAAAATAGCAAAAAAGACCCTCATGTTTTGAGCAAAGCTCTGGAAATTTTGAGGGCAACACCTTCTGTGATTAGCTCCCCCTTGTTTCACTTTGACACAAATGTTAATAACTCAGTTTGATTGATTCCTTTCTGGCAATTTGCTATTAAGTAAGAGTTGGATCAAAATTAAAAGAAAAAAAATCCTCTGGAGTCTAACCTTTAAAAAAAACTCAGAACTTTAATAGCTGAGTATTGAAGGAAGTTTCAGAATTAAAAGTCAATTTGAATCAACGAGTCAAATCATTTTATTTTGGAGACATTGAGACAAAACTGTTCTATTTCCAAAACTGTCTCTTTTCAGATGCAAATCATCTCAGAAAGGTCACGGAAGTCATTGCTTCTGTGTCACTTACGTTGCTGCTTATATTTGCCAAGGGCAAAATTTGCACCTGTGCAGAACAGCCAGCTCCAGAGTTAAATCAGCATTTATGGGCTGCTCCCAGTGACTTTGGGTACTGCTGACTTGTATCCAGCTCTCCAGAGAGATCCTCAGGAAGATTACACTGTCTGGAGAAGGGATGTAGCTGCAGGCTGAGGCCCTAAGTCTAAAATGCTGTGTGGATCTTTTGTTCTTAATACTTTCTTCTTTAAGAAAAAAGTATTACCTTCACTCACAGCCAATTAGCAGTTGTCTTCTGTATCTATGTAGTTAATCCCCATTTGATCTAATCTTTAACTGTATGTGCTTTTGGTGCTTGCTCTCAAATTATTATTGCTTTTTTAACAAAGAGTTCAGAAGGAGATTTTTCCAGGAGGGTTCCCCAAATGAATAGCAGTGTTTCTGGGGTTATACTAAAAGAATGTGAGCTTTATATTTACCAGCACCTGGGAGGTGGGAATTTGTGGCCACAATTATCACATATTTTTCTTTGCCACTACATCTTTCAATCTCTTCCAGGTACTGCTGAAACAGATTTGCAAGATAAAGGGGAAAGATACCTTCCTTTGAGGAGAGATTTCAAGTGTAGAGGCTTCATGTCATGAACACCTTTTACTTTTGGGCAATGGCCCAAAGAAACAAGAAGTGCTAAAGCACACAAGGTTGCCTGGAAGGAACTGCCTATTGGTCTTTCACACAGAGTGGTTTCATGAGGTGCTCACAAGAGACTAGTCAGGAGAAACTGCAAGAGTGAACACCCTGGTATTCTTCAAGCAGTGGAAAAAGGTGTTTTAATAGCAGAAGGACACAGGGAAGTGTATATAAAAACTGGAACATGTTGCCCAGAGAGCTGGTAGGTGCCTCATCCTTGTAATAAAAGTAAGAAATTCCTTATCAGGCTCTGAAACTGTAACTGCAGGGTTTTGTATGCTCAGCATACAAATATACTGTGGCAATAATGAAGACACACAAGTGATGAAGTTTTCTGGAAATTCTTCCTGATGTTGAAATGCACAGAAGCAACTGCTATAGGATTAAAAAAGGCAAATAATGCTAAACATCAAGGTAGACAATTATGGGTCCTTCCAGTAGTCATGGTGGTGAACTCCAGGCTCTGTGTGACCATTGTGTTCTTCCACTCGCTGCAAAGATCAGGGATAAAATTATGCTGGGCTGATTGTGTCTAACCCAAGAGCATCCAAACTTTGTGGATGTCTAGTAAGAGCAAATTTAGAATATGTGCTTCAGGAAACTCCATGTTTCCTTGCTCTACCATGTTGACATCTCTGGGTTACCTTGAGTAAGGCTAGTTCATGTACTCTGAGTGATGTAGATATTGTAACATGAGTATTTCTTCTGCTCGGGCCAGTCTGAATCCTGAAATTAATTCTGTGCTCTGTATCTGTGTGAGGAGTAATGACTATAGCTGAGATGTACTTTGTGAGTAATCCAGGAACCATGTTCTTACTTATGGAAAAGAAAGTGCAAATGTTGGCAAGAAAAGAAAGGCCTGTGTAGGAAGAAGGCAGCTCTTCTTGTGGGTGTATCAACAAATGCTAAATGTCAAATGCCTGGATAGAAATCACCTCAAAGGATCTATGGGCACTGCAGAAAATTATCCAAGCTATATGTGTCTTGCAAATTTTAATCCAAAGGGCAGGATGAATTGAAGATAGAGGTGATCCATGGGACAGAGGAGGATGCAATAACATTGAGAAAAGCAATCTGTTTGCATAATTAGGTGACCCCATAAGTCTAGTCAGCTGCAGGTATGCAGACCTAGTCAAACTTCAGTTAACAGAAAGATTCATTATCTCCTTTCCAAATGTTGTTTCTATAATCTATTGACAAAAAGGGAATGTTGAAAATGTGAACTCTGAACACTGAAAAACAATCAGAAAATACTTTCAGATGTGAAATGTTCTTCTGAGTTCATATTTTCATTTCTAGAAGTTGCATCCCAAATATCCTTGGGCAAGTGCAATTCGATAAACGGATCACAGAGGCTCGTCTCTATGCCCTTTGTTGAGGTACACTATAAGGACCTGGATGGATGAAGTCTCCATATCTTCTATGGATTTATTTAAGGAATCATCGTATTACTGGTGTTAGAGTATCCTGAAGATCACAGGATTTTTTTCCTCCTATCTTCAGTCTTCAGGACAACACTACAAAGAGCAATAGGTATTAGGGTTGTACTCACAGCTGAGGCCCTGTTTCTGCCTCTGACCTCAACTTTGTTAGCACCTGACTTTACTGGAGAGAAGAGGAAAGTAAATGTTCATAAAACACTCATAATGGGCAAAATGACTACTTTCAGTAGCATTGGCTTGTAACCCATGTGAAGGACTCCAGAAAATAATTTATTTATGAAATCCCTCAATGCTTGCCACTATTTCTGTGTACTTCCTAGCTTTATCAGAAGGTAGTTTCCCTTGGCTGTGGAATTAACTTCCTGCACTGAATGATTGGGATGGCTTTCTCAGAGACTCTCATCTGGAAGGAGCTTTTGTAAGTCTACTGCTTTGTCAAAGGTTCCTCTGCTTAAGTATAATGAAAGGATAATGAACAATTGTTGTCTCTTACACTTTGTGTGAGTTTACTCATTTTACTCTGTCGGTTTTAAGGCTTGTGTGTGTCTCCCAGAGGTTGTGGTCTGTTTTCGTGGGGTTAACAGCAGAGCATTCACACTTCTTTAAAACTGTGTGTGCACTGCTTTGAGACTACTCTAGAGTTATTATTAACAACGAAAATAAAAAAAAAAGAAAAGAAAAAACCCCTTACTGTAAGTCATTAACAAAACCAACTCATTGAGTAAAAAAAAAAGTCATTATCTTTGGAAAAGGAAACAGCCAATATAACTGCAAACTACTGGTCTGACCACTCATTTTTCATTTTAGAACCACAGAACATGCAAGCAAAAAATCCCCTATCTCAAAGATTAAAGGGAACTCAGACTGTCAGCTTATTTAAATGAAGTCTCTCAGCTGTTTAAGGTTGGAAATCACACCTGTGCCGAGAGCCTGGCACAGAGGTGAAGGGCTGGGTCCGATGATAGGCAAACGGCTCTGCAATTCCCTGGTTTTGTGTTGTAGATAAAATTGATCAGCCATTTACCTCTGATGATGTGCTGGTAACCCTCTGAACATGTCCTGTGGACTAGAGCCCTGGGCTGGGGACAGCCCTGACCCTGCAGTGCCTAAGTCCAGCCTGGGACAGGGCTAGGAGTGTGCAGGAAAATTAAACG
>JAOXXN010000395.1:143819283-143841802 GCA_026770055.1 Myrmophylax atrothorax
AGAATCATTATGTGATTTATACCAACAGGACTCCAGCCAGTACTGCAAAGTATAAACCTGTGTTCTCATCAGATCTATACTGACTGTTTGAAATAATTTCATAAATTGTGGCAGTTTCTCTATCAACTGAGGAAACTGATACAGATCAGTTAGTATGACTGGTGCTGCCCTGAGAACTCATAGGTAGGCCCGTGATACACAACTGTAGGGCAGGAGGGCAGGGAAGGGGCAATCTGGTGATCAAAATTTGGCGGTCTGACTGAGGTGGCAGGACTGGTGCTATTAAAATGAAAGCTCCTGTTCTTTCAGCTGGCCTTTTGTGGTTAATTGGCTAAAATAGAAATAATCATTCAGTCTGGAAAACATTGGCGTTCTCATTGTCTTTGTGTGAAATTTAATGGGCTGAAGTTTCAAGACTTGGAGGTGGCAAAAGAATTCTTGCAGTTGAGAAACCCTGAATGGCACTCTCCTTTGTAATGTAACATATACATATATATGCATATATATATATCCACATACATACTGTACTGTATCAACACATATTTGTGCTGAGTACATGTGTTCTTTGGCTTTAACTGGTACTCTGCTTTGTTTAATTGCAGTTCAATGTAAGAGACTGTGGTTGATCAAGCTTCAAAACCCAGCCATTCCTTGGGTAGAAATGTAAAAGTCCATAGTAGCAACTCTAGGTGATTTGGACATGGTACACTTAGTGTGATGTAAATTTGATGAATTTCTGCAATATAAATCCCAGGTCTTGGTGAAGATGAGCATATTCTTGCACTAATGCTGCAGTTCTACATTGCAGCTTCTGAAAATTAGTTAGAGTAACAGAGAAATAGGTTTCCCAATGCTTTGTGAACTAGTAAGGCTACTCCCTAAGCAGAACAACCATACGATGACATTTCCTAGCTCAGTGTTGTATTGCTTAAGCATTGGCTGTAATTCTAACAATCATCTGGTGGACGACTGGGACAGGGTTTTTTTGTCTGTATCTGTTTTGGGCTTTTTGACTTCTCAAAGAAATGCTTATATTCAGACTGTAGCTTCTCTTTCTCTTGCAGTTATGAAACGGTTTAACTTTATGCTACTAATAGAAATATTTTCATAAGAATATAATCTGTTTGACAGCACAGGGTACTCAGAGTGGGGAGTGTTTGGTTTTGATCATCACGACTGTGGGTGATTATGAGAAGGCAGACTGTATCTGACATCCTTGCCTCTCTAACAAGTGGGTGAAGCTAGTGCCTAATTTTTTTGTGTTTTTGATTTGTACCTTTTTTTTTTCTGCCATCCCCTCAAAATTCTGCTCCCTGGCAAGCAGTTGGCATGTCCAGCTTTTTAAAGTAGCCTGCTGTTTTCCCAGTTTGCTTGGAGTGAGTGTTTATCTTTCTGAGGGTGGGGGAGTTACCTCTCTTCACTGACAGTGCAGCTGTTGGAGGCAGGCGATGCTGACCACAAAGTTGGCATGACGAGCAAGGGTGGGTGGAGGTGGGTTGGTGGGGGGCTGAGGCGTTACCAGTTGTGGGTAAATACTGCCACACTCTTTGTCTTTTTGTTTCATTTTTGGGGTTTTTTGTACATGAATAAAAAAAGAAAAAAGCATATTTTGCACTGGCTCTTGTACTGTTGTGCAGAAGAAATCTGTATCTAGAATCTGTGCTCCAGTCAAAATGCAAATAAATCTGTTTGTAAGAAGCATGGGTTTGGTCTCTGCTTTACTTGGTGTGGATGTGCACAGGAGAGCCTCAGCATCAGCTTCTCCATGGCATGCAGCTGTAAGGTGCTGGGCACCCTCTCAAAATGAGTGGCAGCAGAGTTTGCAAAGTGCTGGCAAGAGAATGTCACCTGTAGCCAAATGTCCTGCAGTGTTTTCTTGGCATTGGGACTGACTTCATTTTTCCACAGCACAATGCAGTGACCAGCTGGTGTTTATTCCAGGCCAAGGCATGAGGAGAAATGCCTCGTTCTTCACGATGCCGTGACAATGGGCATGTGCTTTAGTGAGAGCACAAGCTGTGTTAGGTGACAGCTGGCTTTGGTCTTGCAGTACTAAGACACAGGCGTTTCAGAGCCTGGTCCTTGGTGACATCAGAGAGGAGCAGAGAGTCCCTTCTCATAGTAATGCTCTTTCCCATTCAGCAGCTGTAAGACACATGCTGGAGCAGAGGCAGAGAGGGTATGAAGCATTCACAGCGGTTTGGGTGGAAGAACCTCAGCATCCTCTGAGGTTTAAGCCATAGATCTAGTAACATACATGGTCAGGAGATCAGCAGCTGTTCAGTGTCATTTTCCAGCTGGGGAAGATGGAGCCCAGTTTGCAAATAGTATCTTCCAGTGGCCAAACTTCACCTTAAGGTAAAGAAGAGGGAATCTACATGTGCTCCCTAATCTGAACTGACCTCAAGAGCAATTTCAACTCCTTTCCTTTGCTGAAGAATTGTTTGAATCATAAAATTAGAAAATGCAGCTTGGGCCTTTAAATAAATCAGTTCATGTGCAAAGTATAAGGGCACAGGCAATGTTCCTAGATGAAGGTAGATGAGAATTTAGTATTTTTCCCTACTGGTGACATAACTGAGAAAAGGAAAGGGACTGTCTATGCCCATTTCTATTAGCCTAAAGTTTCTGTGGAGGCAGAAGTCCGGCTGTTTGAGGCCTGATACTGTTGAAGTGTTCAACTGCTCTGTGCATGGTTAGGCAGCATCTTCAGCACAGGTTAAAATCCACTTGCAGGCAGCAGTGGGGGATCCGGGTGGGTGCTTGAGAGTACAAGGCTGGGATTGGGGCTCTCCAGGGCTGTCTGGAGAGTGCTGAGTGTGTGAGGATACTGGCAGCAAGTGCTTGGTGGCTGTATGAGCCCTGCCAGTGGCAGGGGCCATCCCTGGGGCTTTCAGAAGGAAGAAGTGAATTCCTCCCTAAGTCTCACCAGATGTGTGGTGCCAGGTGAGCATCACATACATGGGTAGTTCCCACCAAGCTCCATGCAAAATTATCCGTCTTCTTCTGTAAGCCTGACCCATGTGCTGGCAGGGGTTGGTAAATGCAAAAAGGAACAATAGGAAGGTTTTTAACTAATAAAAAGGGTTGAAGGACGGGGAAATGTGTAATTCTGCACAGTTTAATTTCTATGGAAACACACCAATAGAAAAACTTACAAGGTAAAGACTTCCAAGGGATATACCCAGAAGTTGGTGGCAGCTGTAAGACTAGACAGGAGCAGGAAAGATCTACTTTTGAGTGAGAAGAAGCAAGACCTAAGACTGCAGCTGCTTAGTCAAAGCATTGGCCTAACCTTATCTAAATCCTCAACAGAAAGCAAACATTTTACAATTAATTTTCCAATTCAGAAAGCAATGCAGTATTTCAGTTAAATACATTGGTCACAGCTATGGAGCAGGCAGAGAAGTAACATCTGTCATACTTTCTGTAAAGAAGTTAAATGCTTCCAGGCTTACCTGGGTGGGAAAGATTCGACACTACAATAAATATATATATTTTTTTTCACTTTATTACAAACAAGTTTCAGATAAGCGTAGACTTCCATGCTCCCCAGAGATATGTGGCCTAGGGAGGCAGGCCTGTCGTGTTCCTATCCTATCTTATCCAAAATCTTCTATTTTTGACTATTGCAAACAGCACCACTATCCATTTTGCAGTCTAAACAAGCCCTAGTTCTGATTTATCTGATATTGTCATAAGCAAGTATGATATAGCTGGAAAAAAGTTTGATTAGCAGGAATCTAAAAGTAGGTGAGCACATTAGTGCACTGAAAAATAATATACCAGTGCTGAAAATTTAAATGCTAAAGTTAAGACTATGCTCTAGAGAGGAGACATTCTAGAAATATGTTGGATAGACTAAAAAAAAAAGAGGAAAAAGCAATGCTGAGAGGAGTTGCTCCTTGAAAGTATTTTCAAAGTTTGGTATCTCTGAGAAGAAAATTGGCACCACTTAGCCAATTAAGATGAACACTATGACATCACCTAAAAGATGTCTCCATGACATCACCTAAAAATTTAACCTGTGGTAGCAAAATAAGGGAAAAGTTGAGTAAAAAGATGAACAGTGTGACTTTATGCAGGAAGGAAAACCTGGCTGAGGCTGCATGGGCAAGCCTGGGGAAGGAAAGCTCAGTGCAAGGCACGGAGGCCAAGTGCGTGCTTCAGTACAGCTGTCCTGAGGACTGAAAACATGGTCCCAGACAAAATTATTCCAGAACCACCCACAGTTTCCCTTTTCCATCAGATTTACCTCATTTCATGGCAGTGCCTATGAGGCCACGACTCTTGTTTCTGGAGCAGCCATAGTTATTTACTGTCACATGCATGGCCTGAAAGAAATGAAGTCCAAGTGAGAACATGGGGAAAAATCTGGTGATTATTGAAATGATTACTGGAGGGACGTGGGGGGAGAAAGGAAAGACATTCTTTGCTTTTTCAAATGCTTTGGTTCCCTTTTGGCTCTTCCAGTCCGTGCCAATGGCTTTGCAGCATTCCCAGCGAGTCTGCAGAAGAGGAGTGCCTTTTCCCAAAGAAATGCAGCCGTGCTGCTGGTTTAAGTACATGTCCACCTCCTGAGCGCAGTGTTCAGAAACACAACCTGTTGACAGACTGCTAAGGAGGACACTGCTCTCCCTAGCTGGTTAAACAAAGCAAGTCTGCAAGTTTTGCAACACACATTCCTGCAGCAATAGGAACAGGGTTGGGGTGTTTTATTCCTGTTTAGTGTGTCTGTGCTGGGAATGGAGCTGAATCCCAGATATGGAAATGGTCTCCAGTCTATCTGCCAAGGGGAATTCAAGCAAACCTGCCACTGTTAGTAGATGGTCACTAAGGAAAGGAAGTAATTTAGCCTTTACTTCACTCCAGCATGAATCACTTTTAACACCATGAGGACAACGTGGCAACACACTGTTGGCTTTCTTTGAAACTCAGCTGGCTGGTAGCAGCTGGCTCACTAAGCAACCTGTGAGAAAAGGAGCATTTGTCCTCCCATGCTCTTTCTGAGGTAGTTGCATGCCCTTTGTCCAGCTCAGAAACCAGAGACAGCTGTTTGGCATGAGTGCCCACAGCTGGATGTGATGTGCAGTGGCCTTGACAGCTCCCTGTGGAAGGAGAGGGGACCACCACAGTCCTGCTCAAGGTGCACAGCTGAGCGTGTCTGCAGAGCAAAGACGGCCCTGCTGTTCCGTGTGAATGCTGCAATGCTGTACTCAGTTTTGGGTTGGTTTTATTTTGCGCTTTCCAATTCTTGAACAGTTGAATTTTCCAACTGGTTGTGGTAATGACTATGGTCACCTGCTGGCCAGCAGCTACACAAACAGAGCAATTGTGAGAAAACGAGCCTTTGGATTCTTGGAGACTCCCACTTTAAAATGATGAAACAATTTTTTCTCTCATGAACATCACCAAGTGGTGTTAATCTGTTATTTTTCAGGCTCCCATACCCAAAGGTCCCTCTCAGTGAAAAAGTCCTTAAAAATTACATTTTAGTGCAAAGCATCTGAGCCCCAGTGGTGCAAAGAGCAACCCAAACTGAGCACCTGGGCCAAAGAGACATACACGTTTGTCAGGGCTTAGTGTCTGTGGAGAAGAATTAACCTGACACTTGCTTATAAAATGAAATTCTCATGACATTACAACATTATGGAACTCAGAAAACAGCAAACCATCAGACTCCTGGTATGTTCCTGACCAGTCGCCATCAGTCTTGGTTGAAAAAATATGGAAATATGTGTGTCAGGTTGAATGGAAGATGCATACATTAAAAGAAGAAATGAAATATTATGCACCTACTAAGCACTAGAAGAATGATAAGAACTTAAACATCATGGCACCACTCTGGCAGTATGTGAGTTTTCTACAAAATGTGCAAACAAGCCAGCAGGTGTTCCTGGGAGGTGCAAATGAGCCAGCAGGTGTTCCTGGGAATTTTAGTTTCCCAGATTGGTCTGTGATGGGGTCAGCATTACCAGCACAGAGTCAAGGAGCCCTCTCTGCACCTAGTCAGGAGACCTGGCTTTATACACCAAATCTCTTCCCTTCCCAGGTGGCTGCAGGAGAGGCAGTGCTGGAGTAGGAGCCCCATCCCAGGTGAGGAGCTGAAGAGTCTGGACCTGGGTGTTGTTAACTGCTAGTAAGTACTGTGCTTCTTTCTTGGCTTTATTATAGAATCATAGACTTGTTTGGTTGGAAGGGACTGTTAAATGTCATCTAGTCCAACTCCCCTGCAATGAGCAGGGACAGCTTCACATAGGTCAGGTTGCTCAGAGCACCATCCACTCTGGATTTGAATGTTTCCAAGGATGGGGCATCTACCACCTCCCTGGTCTGGTCAACCTGTTCCAATGTCTTACCATCCTCCTTGTAAAAAACTGCTTCCTTGTATCTAATATAAATTGAACCTCTTTTATAGTTTAAAACCATCACCCCTTGTTCTGTTGCAACAGACTGTGCTCAAATGTTTGTCCCCATCTTTCTTACAGGCCCCCTTTAAATACTGAAAGTTACAGTAAGGCTCCTTAAATGTGTGTACCAGGTCTCACTGGTATGAAAATCCCTATTGCTTTCCCCATTCCCTACTGCTCTGGTTGATGCCAGCTGTGATATAAGGCTTTGCTGTTATAGGAATGGGTGCTACTTCCTTAGGAATAAAGTTAATGGCATAGTTTGGAGAAGGTTTGTGATGGGAACAGCTAGTGATCCTGATAATCTCTTTTTAGTGAATAGTGCTCCACCTGCTCTTTCTACCTTGCTCCTCAAAGGTCTTTGTGACTTGAGGTTTTGCCTATCTAGTTGTGTAAAGGAAACAAATCCTGACGGATTCAGAGCAAAAATCATCTCATCTAAGCTGTCTGGGGGATAAAAATGGATACACAGGCAAGTAGCTTTCAGACCCCAAATCATAAAGGCAAAGTTTTGGTATAGCCAGCAGTATTGCCTGCAGCTGTGAACTGTGCCAATCCCTCCCAATGAGGCTCACCTCTGGGTGTCTAAGGAATTGCCAGCCCAGTGCTGGTTGTGTAGTGCTTGGCGCTGGTGGAAGCTGCAGAAGGATGCAATTAAATTAATTACAGGCTGGTGATTTTGCATTCAATGAGATAATTACTCATGAAAACTGGCATTATGGATGAAACTTGCTCCCAGCCTTAATATCAGGTTTCACCATCTTGCCAGAATGTGTGATTGACGTCAACCTGTGATTGTGACAAAGGCTATAAACTCATAAGCTCATAAAATAATTTAGTGTGGAAGGAGTCTTCAAAAGTCATCTGGCCCAAACCTTGTTCAAAGCAGGGTGTGTCCAAAGGCTGCTTGGTGTTGTGCAGGGTCAGCAAGGGGAAGCTCATGGCCAGCGCTAGCCAGGAAATCCAACCAGAGATCATAATACCCCATTCTTGCCTCAGATAATCTCTGAATACTCTCACTAAGAAAAGCTTCTTCTCTTTCCAGTGTTGGGTGGGAGAAAAGTAAAATAACACAGGTATGCCAAGCCATGATTATCTATCAGTTCATCCCTTAAGAATGTCTGTTTAAAAATTAAATTGGGATAGATTTGTGTACTTAACAATCTTCCCCAGTCAATAGAAAGAATATAACTTGGCAACCACTTTCTGCTAAGTTGGGCAGTTCTTGTAGTTATGTGTTTCCCAGCTAACATATAACTTGTCACAATGGAGTTGAACACTAAAAATTTAAGGGTTTACTTTCTAAAAGTACTGCTTCACAGGGATAGGTGGGATTGGCAGTGTGAGGGGTCTAGTGGGCTTTAAGCTGGGGTGAAATTGCAATGGATGAACTTCTCCATACTGTGTGATGCCACCTTACTCCACATGTGCTGTGGTGCAAGGCAGTGTAGTCTGCATTTAGAGCAGCCTGGAGAGCCTGTGCTGTGAATGTGTTAAATCTCCAAACTAGGTTCTACTGCAGCTGGCTGTGTGCTGCAAATTCCCAGCTCTGTTTTCTTGCTCTGGTGTCCCACATAAACTGGATGTGAGAGGTTGCATTAACTTGGCTTCTTCTTTTTTTTTTTTTTTTTTTTAATTTTTAAATGATGAAAGAGTACACAATCAAGAAATAGCTGTGGAGTTAGCAAATAAGAGATGCTTATCCTTAAGTTAAAGGCTTGAAGTACATGAAGATGCAAGCTATTTTCCTTTCAGTGCTTTTTCATTTGGATGGAGAAGCTGCAACTGGCAAGACTTCCTGCCTGGAAACCAAGAAAAGTATTTCAAGCTGAGCCTGGCTCATAGGCTTGAAGCATAAGCAGCATTACATGATGCTTCCATGCCTTTGCTTTGAAGGAAAGCATGATTGTCTTACAATCCTTTGAAAAGGGGGAATTTCTAGAGGGTGCTTTGGCAATTTCCTAATTCATCTGAGCTGTGACTATGGGCTTCATGCTGATGAGCCCAGCTCTAAGTGCAAAACACTCAAATGGATGTGAGACACACCCTTAGAAAGTCTTTGACCTTTGAAAGACCTGAAATATGGAAAATGGGATAATCTGATGATAATAATAAAAACGGTTATGTATTTTATATTTTTGTTCATTTAAAATCTTAACTGGCATATTTGCTACTATGAGTAGTCACTGCCAATGTTACTGAGGATCTGTGGTTATCGTGGTCTGTTCAGTAGTATATGCTTCTGTGGAATTTCATTTCAAACCTCCCTCAAACAGTCCACCTGTGTCTGATACCGTTTTTGAGAAAGAGAAGATTTCTTGCTGTTTTATAGCTGTTTTTTTTTTTTTTTTTTCCTTTTCAGTAATCCATATTTAGGGTGAAAATACCACTTCAAAACTGCAATTCAACAAGTGGTAAATTTAGGTCTTGCCATTCAAAAATACTCCTGCCTCATTTCCAAAATGGGATGTTCTGGTACAGACTATTTTTTTTTTCTTGGCAAAGTCTTATTTAATTCATTGTTCACCTTGGTAAATTAAGGGCAGCAGAGCAGAGTAGAACACTAATTGCCTAAGGTACATTTTGATTTATCAAGTTATTTAGCCTGTACGCTTTGTTCTCAGTGCTTCGACGATGCAAACTGTCTTCTGAACAGGTACCTGACCTGATGACTTGGCCAAACAGCTCCTGCCCTGTTTGCAGTGGTGCATGCTGCTAGTACTGGCCTAGGAAGGAGGGGTATGGAGAAGATGAGTGTCCCCTGTTCCTTCAGTTAGGAAATAATACAAAAACCCCAGAGAACATCAGTCCTTTAACTACTTGAACTTTGGGCAAACTGGCTTGTCGAGCTGCTCTTGTACCTTGGATCCCTATGAGTGCCTCTTAGCTAAACTATTAGTTGCTCTGCTGCTGTTGCTGTGAGGTCTCTCCCAGTGTCCTCGGTTCTTCTCAAGAGCCTGAGGCAGCCAGGAGCTGCTCTTTGCCTCATTCCGGGAGGGAAAACTAAACAAAAGAGGTTTAGACTTAGAGCCTCTAAATTATTTGAGCACATGACTCACCTCCACACCATTTGGTGCCTGGATACTATTGTTGGCTTGGAGAGAAATGACTTACCTGTGAGCTCAAGACTGTGCAGAATACCTTATATGGCTGAAGTAAGTGGCATAAGATACCGGTATTACAGACAAAAGTTGAGAGGACTTTTTAAAACCCAGTCTTGGATCATCTTTTTAGGCATTTTGCTTTCAGGGTTGAGACCAGTGTGCAGTGCTGTCCTTATATAACCTGGATTTTGCTGTAGCTGTGCCTGGCATTGGGCAGGCACATCCCCGAGACCTATGGAAGAAGGTATTACATCTGGGTACCTCCTGATTATGATTGCAGCATCCCAGGGACCAGTTAAATTGAGATTAATAGGGTAATAGGAACTTAATATTAGGTTTAAGCCCCGCCTTTACTAACTAGTCAGTAATATCTTTGATTTCTTTATATATTTTTAATAGATTGTCATTGAGAGAGCTTAGGAAGTCATGGTATTTGCCTGGGGGAATTTAACTTTGTTAAGGATGAGTTTTCTTAATGTGGGAGAGTCAGCCATGCTTGGTGAAGATGCCCTAGTTCTTGCAAAAGTTGCTGAAGAAAGGGTAGAAATTTTTTTACACTTTTGTAATATTCAAATGGACTTTGGGGGAATTGATGGTCTTTTTTTCCCACAAAATCTCTCTGGAAAAGGAAATTCTGTAGCATAAAAATGGTTTTGTCAGAATCCTATGACAGTAACTATATTAGTGGGGAATGGCTAAGCCCTTTTTATTGCAGGGAGAAGATGGGCAAGGTATGACTGCTTGGTGTTTGAGGTTTGGCATGTGTGCTGTAACTGAGAGCATCACTTCAATGGTATTCGGTGGAATGTTTTACAAACTGGTCAGGGAGTTCATCCCAGCACCCTGAATGACATATTCACTCTATGTTCTTGAGCAAAACTTTTCTGTAACACTGTGTAGTACCTGATGCTCAGTAACTTTTCCCTTTGAAGGTCTGCCTGAGTACTCTGATATTCCTAAACAGATACCAAGAGTTCATGGATTGGATAAAATATTTTCCCCAACAAACTGTGACTGGGCTATTGGATTGGTTTTGCTGAAAAGTTTCAAAATTGGATGAAATACATGTCTTGCAGCTGAAAACCTTGGATGTTTGTGTCAGCTTCCTTGAAAGTCACTGGAACAACACTTAGAGATGCTACTGAAGAGAAACTCCTGCTGTAGCAAATAGTGGGTGAAATTATTCAGGAGTACTCATGCTTTTAAGATCTATTGATCTTTCTTTGTGTGAGCTCCTTTTCCACCTAATTTGGCTCAGCTTTGTTGCCACTTGGTTATGGATATTACAATGCAGGGGTTGATAAGCATTTGCCAGCATTCAGAAACTTTCCATTCCCACACTTTACAACCCCTGGACACTTTTCAAATCTGTCATTTGAAGTTGAATCATGGAAGAACAATGACGAGTGAGGGAGAAAGTGTTACTACTGATATTTGTCTGAGAGCCTCCTTTGGTGCAATTACCAGCTGGGGTGATAAAAAATGTGGTGCAAAGAGTGTGTTTGGATGATGGTCAAGCAAAGAGGTTAGTGCCCTCTAAGAGAAACTGTAAGAGTGCTTGATCAGCAACAAGAAGTTACAGAATATCACACTGTGCAGACTGGGCCTTCCACATGGGAAAACATAACCAGGTACGTCCCTGGAACACGGAGCAGGGATCCCCAGCTTCACCAGTTCCCACTGTCACTGGAGATTTAGAGCTCAGGGGGGACTCCCTGCCCTGTGCAGGCAGGAACAGTATTTCATCTTGCTGCACAGGGAAGGCAGGAGCCATGGGCAATCACCAGCAGGTGCTCTGACTTTTCCAGCCTGTTCCTCACATGACTTCAGAGACATTGTGATTTTGTGAACTATCAAGAGGTAAAATCCTCATATAGACACTATAAAAGCCTGCTCTTCACTGCTTAGCTGATAAAAGTAAACTTTTCCTCCTCCCTGGTCTTGCACACTGCCTGGGTTAGGGTGTTTTCTGGCCAGACAGTCCCAGGGATTCATGAGTGTGTAAATGACCCCTCACTACACAGCTGTAGGTAAGACCAGAAAACGCCTGCTCCATGGCTTCCCCTTCCACAGTCTTTCTCCTTCCACCTCCCCTCACCCTTTTTCTTCTTTCAGGTGTCCTTCAGGGGAGTTGCTCATGTCGTACTTTGGTGACTAACTTGTAAATCAGCCTGGTCCTGGCTTCCTGCTTACAGTAATGAACACTGACCACAGAGGGATGAAATCTGCTGGCACATACACCCCTATTAGGGAGGAGAAACCTCATTAACTTCATGTGGGGCTGCTCCTGATTTGCATTGGTTTAACTGAATAACAGACTATGTCTGGAAATGGACATGAGGAACAAATTAACCCCAGCACAGCACAGTCTGAAATGGAGGAAATCTTAGGAAGGCCTTTTTTAATGCTAAAGCACAACATAGATGTTCCTCCCTCTGCAATCCAGGAATCACACTGAATCATTGTGTTTCATCTTTCAGTGCTATCATTACTGATTTGAACTAGGCAAGAGAATCAGGCCCAAGATGATGTTTCCTGGAGCTCTTTGTCCCAAACCACCCTTTGCTGCATGAGCAAGCTGGACGGTGATGCTACATGGAATGCAGGTGATGCTACGTGGAATGCAGCTAGAAACAAGGTGCACCACATTCTTCTGCTGGTACGAAGTCTTGCTCATTTAAGGTAGTTTGTTTGAGCCGTTTGTCCTCACTCACCAATTAATAATTTCCAACAGGGTCCACATGTCAGCTAGCCAGGAATACTGTGTCCTGAAGATAGTGCTCAATTGTCCCTTACCACTGGAGGAACATGCCCAACAAACTTCTCTGTCTGCTAAACCAACCTCAAAATGCTGGTGATGAACTCAGTCCTCTGCCAATATTGTATGAAACTGCATTTCTTAGAGGCACTGCCACTTACTTAATGCAATATCCATATGGTAATCGTTTTATTTATGTTTCCCTTACTTCAAGGCAGAGGAAGTCAGCAGCTGGAGCTGCAAGATAGAGGCACCCACCAGTTACTGGGCTGTGTTGTTCACAGGGATGATAAGCTTTTATCACCCATTGGGAGTTAGGATCTTGTCTAAGTGATAGCATCCATCCCTTGAAAACAGAACAGAGCTCTCACTGTTTGTCTGCCTGAAAGGAAGGAATTTAAAGCCCAGACTTTACAGTGACTGTGAGCTAAAACATGGCATAGGCATAACTTGATTTTCTTCATTTCTTGACTCATTCTCTTGCAAGTCACAATATGAATATTTGCTTCCTTTGCATCAAAAGAGTTTAATTGTGTTTGCACTACCCCCTTCTCTGTATTAAAGACTGGAAGTCTTTAAAAGTATCTCCGCCTCCCATGTAACTTTGATTCTGCTAATCCCTGCCCACCTTTTGAATCAATTAAAGGGCAGTTTAAGGTTTGCAGAAAGAAAAAGAGTAAATGAGAAGCAATTCCTTTGGTCATTGTGTGTGTAACTGGAGGATGTTTCAAACAAAAAAAGAAGAAAAAGGATTACTTCAGTGGCTTGTTTCTTTTCCTCTTTGGATTTCATACCAAGGGAGACAGGGAGTAACTGTTGCTGTTTTGTTTTTATTATTAAAATAACAACATAAGATTAGCTGTATTATGGCTGGATATTATCTGTATGGAAAGATCTACAGTTAAAAAGAAAACATGAAAATTTCAGAAAGTTTTTTTTTAATTAATCTACAGAATTATCTTCTTGTATTATTTCTGCATATGGATTCCCAAGAATTTCAACCTTCTCCAGAGAAAGAGAAATTTGGTCCATTTCTTACATCAGCCAATTAATATTATAAGGGAATGTAAAGCTACAGGGACTGGTTTTATAATTCTGTTACTCTGATTTTTTACCTTTGTGATTCCAACTATAGAAAAAAATTATAGTGTTTCTTAAGCTAGGGAATTTCAATAAAGCATTATGCTGTAAAATCATAGGGGAGGCAGTTGCCATTTTATTCAGCAGCTCTTGTTGTTTTCAGAGTCTCAAAAACCACAGTATGAAAAACAGTGAGTCTCAGGCTGCAAAAGTACATGTGACCCCAGTGGGAACTGAGCCCTAGCAAGAGTGAAAGGGCTCTGCTGTGAGGAAGAGTAATCCTCAGCCACACTTCAAGCTTTAGCCACTGTCTTTGCAAGCACAAGCTTTGCTTTTTGTGTGGCAAGCTGGCTGCTTTGGTTTAGCTTCTGTTTTGTGTGGCTTCTCCCCTACAAGGTTATCTTTTTCAGGTATAAGCGCCAATTGTGCAATAGTAGTGACACTATAAGCCCTAGTGTGAAATAAATTGTGTGGCCTTGTCTCTGTAATCAGATGGTTGCACAGGCAACCTACATTCTTAGATTCTTGCAGTGCTGCTATACTATGGCTGCATAAACTCTAAGAGTCTAAACTCTTGCAATGTCTTTACGTGTTTAGATGACTCTTACTGATGTCATCACATCATAAAAGGCTTGACAACAATAAGAGAGAGAAACCTCCATCTCAGCCCCAACCTCAATTCTAACACTTGGTAATTGAATTCCCATAAAATTACTTCTGTTGGATAATTTCTTGGAAGGATTCATTTTGCTTTTAATATTTTGCATTAGGTTTTAATTATAATATTAATAACACTGCAAGTAAAGGATGTCTTTTTTTTTTTTTAAACAGACACTTTTTCAGGGTACTGATTTGAAGTTCTGAATCACCAGTAAACTCAGGGAATAGAGCCAGATTTGATCCAATATTGAGATGGCTCTGTGCTCTAGAAAATCAAGTGTGTTTCATGATATAAATTGCCTTTAGCAAGCTATTTGTTTGGGTACATTTTTTGGCTGAAGTGAAATATTTCTGGGAATTCCTCACTCCCACTTAAATTTTTCCAAGGAAATGCCTGTGACATGTCAAAGGAGACATTTGTATTTCCAGAGAAGAACAGGAAGGGAAGCACAGCGCTTTTTCCAACTTGATTCTGAGGGTGGGTTTTTCATAAATGTTTATCACTGGAATAGCTTCACTCCCACTTAATGAATGGCTTATGAGATTTTCAGGGCTCCAGCACAGAGTGCCTGTTAGGTGTCACAGTGAGTCCTCTAAGTTGGTTAATTTTTACTGCTTCTGTTCTTGCAAATTTTTTAACAGTTGACATAAAGAGTGGGAAGGGAAGTAAATTTTTTGGAGACTTGACTCCTATTTGTGCTCTTCTATCAATTAATTTATAGTTCAGCAAATTGAACCAGGGTTATATTCAGACAGTGTTGAATTCTTATGTGTCTTTGGGCTTTCCCATTTAGAAATGGTACAGTAAAAGTCAGGAAGGTATAGTAAACCCAGCATTTCTATGGTGTTTGATTCTCAGTTTTCGTTTGTGAATAAAAGGGAAATAGTCATTTCTTAATGTTGTGAAGTCTTGTGATGGTAAATCTGCAGGTACTGAGGAGATGGAGATCCAGATACCTGGATTTAATGTGTGAATGGACGGGGTCATCAGGCTTCATGTCTACAGCAAGCACAGGGTGGCCAGCTGGGCCACCAATGGTATACCAAAGTGAGCCTTACTTTGAATTTGGTATTGAAGGTCCCTTTGACCTCTGATGCTCTCCCTAGGAGCAGGAAAGCAAGGAGCAGAAGCAGTGATGGCAGAGAGGAGAGGGGTAGGGCAGGCGGAACTGACAGTCAGCATTACTCGGCGCAGCAGGGATGCTGAATTCAAGGAGGAAGGTGAGATAATTATGCCCCCTCCCTGCAAAGAGGAGTGACCTCCGAGGACGAGTCCTGCCTCTCACAGCCTCCCACAGCGTTGTCTGCTTCTGACGTGAGTAAATGCTGAAAGGAAAAAACGTCCTTCCACGGCAATAAAAGGAGAATGAACAATGGCAAAAGTTAAAGTGTAACACACAAAAGGTGAGTGGAAAAGCTCCCCCCAAGTCACAGTCAAGCCCAAGCAGTGAAGAGGAGATTATCAGCACCCAACCACCCTGAAACGGCAGTGAAACTCCAGCAAGAGATGTGAGGGTACAGCTGTGGGGACCAAGTATCAGCCCCAGCTGCACACACCTACCTGAAACCTCCAGATATTGGCAGGGGGCTTTCTCTGACATGAAACTCAGGGAAATTCCTGTGCAATGGGCTGCAGTTCATTGGATTGAATAGCAAGCTGGAGGGCAGGCAGGGTCACAGAGATGGGCACCCTACACCACTCAGACCCACAGCATGTGTGCACATAAAGGTTCTTCATCTTACCCAGGGTCAGGTTTGTATCCAGGTTTGACAGTGACCTGTACAGATTCACCTTGAGGTAAAACTGGAATGCTTTGACTGCACTGTGTTTTTAAATCATGATGTCTTGTCTGTGCTTACCTAAAGAAAAGTGTGAATTGTTATTAGCCACAGAGATAAGAAGATAAGCCAAGAGTTGTCCCCAGCAAAAGAAGAAACAAAGAACCAAGTTGGTGACAAGAGATATGTTTTATTTACAGAAAGTTTTAAAATTTCTCTCACACGATCTGAAGAAGTGACATAGGGAGAATCATTCTTCTTTTTGTGCAAATATAATTGAAAGATATTTTTTATGGCAATGCTTGCAAGAAATTGGGGAAATGTGAATGTCTCCTACAGAAATAGTCATGTTTTTGTGTGCCTTTAATTCGGGTATATATATTCAGTGGCTTCAGACACAATGGTTATTTCTCAAAGGTCACCAATCATGTCTTTTTTAGTGGACCATCATTATACAAACAATTACTAACTAGATTTTTTTAATGTATATATTAAGGTTGCCCAGTAATCATATCGAATTGTAGAGATATACTTGAACTTCAGTGGTCTGTGCTGAAAGGCTGCAAAGTCTGTGTATTTCCCATCTCACTTCCCAACTAAAGCAGGACAATCACCAGTGCTATATGAGATCAAGGGTATTTGCAAGGCTTTTTGGACAGTAAATAAATTCTGCAGTTTTTCAAAGTAGTGAAAATAGCTCCTCTCTCTGAGATCAAACATTTGCTGAGCTGAGACACATCCAAGATTTTCCCCACGTCAATATTGTCACCTATTGGCAAAATCTGGAGCTCTTTGTGGCAATATTTTTTATGGTGCAGTTATTGGTCTCAGAAATTACTCTTTCAGTGCTACTGGTGTAATTTGAATAAAATAACGTTAGTCATCAGTAAACAGGAAGATGATTTTGGCAGAACCCCTGCCCTGCCCCTGAGGCAGCTGTCCTGCTTCCACCTCTCCTTTAAGTATTGCAGCCTCAGTGTTGAGCTCAGCTTCCCCCCTCTGGAGCATCTTGTTCGAACTGCTAGCACTGACTTTCACACCTCCTAATCCCAGTCCCATGGATCTGTGTGGCCCTGTCTGTGTGCCAGATGTTAATTTCTGCTACTACTGTGGAGCCTGTAAAGTTTTGCAGTCAGATGAAATAGCTTCAACACCTTGGGGGGAGGTTGAGCTCAGTCCATGTCTGACCACTGTGAATGACTTGGGCTCCATTTGGGTCCTGCACAAATCCACCACAGTGCCCTGACCTTGGGCTTCAGGTTTTTTCTCCCTTTGGTGCTGGCCTGGACAAAATTAATGATATATTTATCTTTAGTTCCACCAAGCGAAAAAAAATATATACCTGCATCAAGAAAATAAGAGGAAAAAACCGTGTTTGTTGAAAAAGATGCTCCATCATCACTAAAATGTGTAGTGATGGGGTAAGGCAAGAAATGATCTTTATAGGAAGTTGTATACCTTGTTGGAAAACATGAAAATGAGATTTTTTCCAGAGTGATAGGGAAGGGCAATACTGTAACTGCAGCTAGGGAAGGACCAGATTTGGTCTTATTCCAGGAAAGGATCAAAAGAAAAAAGTGTGGTCATTTTGTTTTGGTAGAATTTATCAATTAGGCCATGGTTTGCAAATCTCAATTCTAAACTCAGCTTGTCCAAATCATTAGACTTTCAAGCATCTGTGTGGGGTCAATCTTTACAAAAATGAAAATGAGAAATTCCAGAAGCTTCTGGTATTTCCAGTACAAGGCCTAATTTTGCATGACCTGAAGTTGTATGTTTCGGTTCTGGTTAGCAATGAGAACCCTAACCAAGAAGAAACTTCTGTCTTAGAAAACCATAAAATTATCTTGTAAAGTTTCAGGTGAACAAAAAAAAAAACAATAGAAAGACGAGCTCTGGATGAGCAGGGGAGTGTGCTACCTTGCTTTCTCAAGCTCATCTGAAACACATTTCTAACCTTTCTAAGGCTCATCCTTGCTGAGAAAAGAAAAATACACATCTATTTAGGCTGATATTGCTCTGGTTGGGAAACTGGAGAAGCTGCAGTTTCTATTTTTACAAGTTTGCTTCCTTCAGGGGAGAGATATCTTAGGGTTTGAGGGGGAGGTAATGTGATCTCTTTTTCTATTTTTATAAAGGGCCTGGGGATGCACTGGGAAGCTGCAGATCTGTGCAGTTGAAAGTCCTCAGCTCCTCTTTTGAGATACTAAGGGAGGAACAGTTAGAAAAGCATGGCCTAATTAAGGATATCTAATATGGTTTCAGGAAGGGAAGGGCATGCCTCATTAACTGGCTGGAATTCTTTGAGGATATTGCTGCTCAGGGAGACCAAAAAAAAGGCAACTCACTGTGACCATTGTGTACCTCAGTGGGCTGGGGGAGAATGAAACACAGTTAGGAGAATCTGGGGTTGATATCTAAGTTTATAGAGTGGGTAAAAATATAATTCAGAGTTAACTGGTATTTAAACTTGCAGGGAATAGAAGCGTTTCTTAGTTCTTCAAATCCTAGGTGGATTCCAGCATTTAATCTTTTATTCCTTAAAAAAGAAAAAAATTAAATTATTGTTATTGATATAATTGGCTTTTGTGATTCAGCTAAAATAAAAGCCACAGTGTTTCCAGATTATCCTGTGCTAAATTTGGAGGGCAATGAAGACAACTGTGATAAGAAACAGACAGAGTTAAATGTTTTTTAAAGTTTCTAACATGGCAGATGGCATATTCAACAAAGATCAGATAAATGTAGCATCATGATAATAGGCCAAAGACCCTAAAATTAGCAGAGGGAAAAGATGGGATGGATGGAGGGTTTATCTGTGTATTAACAGCTTAAAGTGGGAATAGTGGGAGATGCAATTTTCCCAAATCTTTGCAGAAACAGAGTCTAAAATCCTTCAAGATATACTTGGGAGAGAGAAATTACTCATGAAGGAAACCAATGCACATTTTGACTGAGGAAAGTAGAGTTTCACTTGAACCAGCTCAGTGCAGCAGGAGCAGGGCTTGCAACTGAGGGAGAGCAAGAGCTCTTGGTGGAGGGAGGGATTGTTGGGGTGTGGGATCGAGGTTGGTGCAGATGTGGAGGCAGAGAAGTCATTTGAGCTCTTCTCACCATGGGGGTGGCCTGGGGCCAGTTTGGCCACTCCCCTGGCTGCCTGGCCATCCCAAGGGCTGCAGGACCAGCTGAGTGCAGTGCTGTCAACTTCTTAATCCCCTCAGAACCTTATTGCATGCCTGCCTGCTGGGAGGAATGGTGCTGGCCTCATAAGCTCTCCACCATCTAGAAATTCCTTCAGAGCCAGGAAAACTGCATGGTTTTGACCCTAATGTACTCTTCATAGGTTGTAAAAGACCAATTCCCTTTCTTTTCATAGTGTCATAGAATGGCTTGGTTTGGAAAGGACCATAGGTGTCATGTAGTTCCAACCCTCCTGCCACGGGCAGGGACAACTTCCATTAGACCAGATTGCTCAAAACCCCATCCAACCTGGCCTTCTCCTGGACTTCCAGGGATCCACAGATTTTATGGGCAACCTGCTCCAGTGCCGCAATTACCCTCACAGGAAAGAATTTTCTCCCAAGACCTAATCTAAGCCTACCCTTTTGAAGTCTTAAGCGTCTCCCCCTTGTCCTATCCCTAAAAGGACTTGTAAAAAATCCTTCTCCATCTTTCTTGTAGGCTCCCTTCAGATACTGGAAGGCTACAATTTGGTAATCCCAAGGTTTGTCCAGGCTGCACAATCCCAATTCTCTCAGCCTTTCCTCATAGGAGAGGTGCTCCATCCCTTTAATCACCTTGGTGGCTTCCTCTGGACTTGCTCCATCAGGTCAATGTCCTTCCTGTGCTGGGGACCCCAGAGCTGGATGCACCACTCAATGTAGGATCTCATGAGAGCAGAGTAGAGGGGGAGAATGGCCTCCCTCAACCTTCTGGCCACACTGCTTTTGATGCAGCCCAGCATGTGATTTGCTTTCCAGACTGTGATGCAAGTTGCTGGCTCATGTCCAGCCTCTCATCCACCAGCACCCCCAAGTCCTTCTCAGCAGGTGTGCACTCAATCTGTTCATTCCCCAGACTGTATTGACAACCCTTTGGCTCAGGTGCAGCACCTTGATCTGTTTTCTACATTACCAATTCTTCCATCTTGATTTCTTGGAAAAGCCAGGTACTTTCTTGTGGTTGCTGCACCCTGAGAGCTCACTTCAGGGGCTAAGAAAAAGTCTTGTGACTCAGGGGAGGTTCTGTTCCCTGCTGAGCAAAGGGACTCTCATTAGAGGAAGGAAAACAGGTGTTAGAAGGGAAGGAAATGGGGAAATCCTTGTGTTTCTTTTAATAATAATCAAATTTTAAGTGATTTCAAAGTGTCTCACCTATATGTCTCTGTTGATGAGGCTCCTTTGCAATTTGCCATAAGACTGGGCACACGTCACTCTTCAATCTCAGGAAAGAGTATGGACACTCAGAGGAGGAGGGACAGGAGAGGGGCATGAAATGAAAACCTGCCTCTGAAGGAAGCAGCAGGCAGCAGGCATGAGAAGGAGCATAGCTCTGCTGGAGGGAGGTCTCTCAGGGATGAGGGCTGGGTCAAATGCACCTTGAGCATCATCCCTTTTTTCTCACCTCCCATAAAGTCCACTCCCAGCCAGAGTCCAGGCCATGCCAGTGGACTTCCCCTACCCTTCAAAACCTCTTAAGAGTCACTCTCTGCTCTGCTACTCTCCAAAAGTCTCTGCCAGTGAAGGTGTAGAAGAGTTACCCTTTTATTTCACTTGCCTAAAGAAAAAAACAGCATGAGTGTCATTGCTTGGAAAAGGTGCCAGCCTGGTGTTCCTGTGTTAAGCCACAGACTGGTTACAGCAAACTCAGTGTAAGGGTGGTGCTTACAAGACATTTCCTGCATATTTGTCCTTGTTTTCTGGTTTGTGCTGTGGGAAGGGCTCTTTTTCAAGGACCAGCCCCTCCCCATGTCTCCCCGGGCTGTACAAGCACTGAAAACAAAGAGATCCCCCTTCTACAGGATGTCTGATGTAGGATGGAGATAGAAGCAAGCAGCCAACAGTGTCAGAGAGAGAGGGGAGGAGAGAAGCTGGGGGAAACCAAGAGACAGCATCCATTTCACTGGCAGATTACGTTTGGGGATGACTACTCAGCTGTCAACCTCATTTTTAAAGTCTTGCAGTGCCAAAGCATTTGCCTTCAGGATAAGAACCATAATCTGTTTTTCAGAGGTTATTCAGTTCTTGATCTCTGGTTTAATACAGACAGAAAGGATATTACCCATGATGACTGTTTTGTGAGGAACGCATCTGGCTTTAGGGAGCTGGAATATTCAATACACCTTACTGAATCACTGGCTAACATTCACCCAGGAGGAATTAAGGAAAACTTTGTGTGAGGTGAGTTTTGAGGAGAAGGAGCTTGAATTTTTGTGTGTGCTGACATGTGTATCAATGTCCCACAAGCAGTGTCCTTCTAGCACTAATTTACCCATGGCGAAAACCCTGACTTGCAATTGACTGAGGTGAATTTGCGCAAGTCAGTAACCAGCCAGTCTTCTGAGACTATTACCTGTTCTTAATAGGACTAGGACTCCAAGGTGTTGTTTTTCTGGGTGCTGTATGAGTATGAGGGAAGAAATAGCATTCTACAGGCCTATGACTTGAAAAATAAAGACAATTTTTGAAATTTTGGCACAACTATAGTCAGGAATGTTTTACTACTGATCTAGAAAGGGTGAGAATTGCATCTAAGTATACAGAAATTATAAAATACATACAGTAGGCTATTCAGTGCCTCAGAGGAAGCAAAAGGAGTCAGGAAAACAATAGATTTCCTAGACTGATTTGATTGACTGTATTTTCAGACTAATATATGAAAAAATAGCATTCAGGAAATACATTCATACACAGTCATTTGTGCCGTGAAATACCATATGCCTGCAAACAAACAGATGAACAAGGTGTTGCGCATTCATTCCCTCGCCTGCATGCAGGATGTTTTTGGTCACACAGCACAGTGCTTTTTGCAGTTTGAAAAGGACCTAAGAAATACACAAATGTCTGGATTAAAATTCCTGAGTCCTAGACTAGGTTCAGTAGTTGCTAAGGACTTCAGTGCAGAACTTGTGCTGGTGAGTAACCTTTAGTCCTGGAGCCTTCCCATGACATTGGCAGGTCATCTTCCAGGTGTGCAGCTGACCAGCACCCAGCTGTGGCTGTGCAGCTCCTCAGCTCCAGGGTAGCCATCTCTGTTTGTACAGCACCAGACACAATAAGCTGCCAGTCAGATTTCCAGGATGCTGTGTGATCTTGTGATATTAATAATATAATGATAGCATTATAACTGGACCATTCAACTCCGTAGTTTGTTCTTCTATAAATGATTTATAAGTTTTATGCATTTTATATGTCTCTCATTAAAAATGCATTGAAAAATACTATCAAAATACCATTTTGTGAGGCTCAGACTCCCTTTATTCTTGTTACAGCCATCTGCCATTAAGCTTTAATAACTGGCTGATTATAATTTATTAATTTATCACCTGTTCTTTATACAGTTGGATAAAATAATTGTCAACCAATGTGAAATGGCCTCCTATTGTGTTATTAATCCCCAAAGCAATTAGAAAACCCACTGATTGCACAAGCCATTGAAAATGGGCAGTAACTCATGTTAGAAATGATCTGCAGTGCTCACATCAGTGCATGATTGGTAATAAGGTTTCT
>JAOXXN010000395.1:143846606-143858154 GCA_026770055.1 Myrmophylax atrothorax
CTGCCATGGCCAAGCAAGCTTGGACAGTGAGAGTGACGTCCTCGAGACTGTCTACAGCACCTGGTACTAACCGAGGCTGACCCTGCTTGGCATCCGAGATCTGACAGGATCGGATTGCAGGCATTTAACTGGAGGGGACGGTCCCCACTGAGACTCAAACTCAGGACCTTGGGATTCAGAGTCCAGAGTGCTATCCATTACACCACGGGACCGCCCCAATCCAAGGCAGTAACACAGTGGGTTAACTACCATCAAATGATGTCTCTGGTATCAGTTCTGACTTGAAAAGAGCATCACTGACACCTCTAGCCATTTTTTTTTGGCTTTCTTCCAAGGTTTCCTCCCTAACAGATGCTGAAATCCCAGCAGAAAGCAGGGATGAATATAATGAAGCAAATGCATAGAATAGTTAATTAGTAATTAAAATCTCTTAAAAGAGGTAGGATTTCCCAGAATCAAAAAAGAAGGAAGGCTTTTTATATCTCTAACCTCAAAAGATTTTTCTATTGCACCTATCATCCCATTTTATCATGACTAATTTTTAATGAGTGAAGGAGGGGAGCACATCCTGTTGTCAGGTACCCAAAGCAGAAATCCAGAAGCCCTCTCCAGTAAGACAATCCAGTTTGCTGCAATGGTAGCAAAATGTAAGTTTGCAGCCAGGCTACTTCTTCCAACAGAGCATCAGCAAGAGAAACAGAAGAAAACACAGAGAGAGAGTCTATCATTAAAGAACTGAAAGGACTTTTTAAAAGTAGCTCCTGGGGACTAGTCTCATTATGTTTGTGTAGCACCTGGCACAACAGAGCCCTTCTGAATTCAGTTTTTGGAGCTGTAGACACATCCAACAAAATGAGAGCACCAAATATCGAGGCTTAAAATAAAATTTTGTGACAGATGTGTTGGGAGCAGGGTTTGGGGAGGAAGAGGATCAGGGTTGAAGGACTCTGAAAAAATTCCACAGTGAGTCACATTTTAATTGAAAAATAATAAAAGAAAGCAAGGGTGGGGAAAAGACATGGGTGAAAATCAGAGGTCACCTGCCGTTGTGTTAATTTAACTGAAGTTTTGGAAATGAATCATCACAGCAGGCAATGGAAGGTTTCACCTTGGGCAGTGACAGGAAATGCAGGGCTGTAGCTTTGTGTAAAGCATTTTGGGCTCTCAATCAGCTCTGATTGATCAGGAAAGTACAGCTGTGCTCAGAAATTCTCAGCTTTTCTCTCATTTTCACCTCAGCAGAAAGAAATACCTTGAGCAGCCATTTTCAGCTTCTTTTTCTTGGAAGCAATGGAGTAAGTAGGCGGGGAGTACACAGGAGGAACACACAAAATTCACAGTTTTACTCACATGTCTAAAGAAATCACATGCTGTCCGTGACCCTAGCAAAAAAAAAAACAAACAAAAACCAAGAAACACAAACCCAAACCCAAACCCAAACCCCACCAAAACACAAAAAACAACTCACAACCAATACCCTTACTTGAAAGAGGAGATTCAAACAGCTGCCCATGAGAAGACCCTATTCAGAGATCCTTCAGAAAGGCTTGCTTCTGTTCATGAGGACGCAGCTATCTAGGACATCCCTCTCTGGGCATCAGACTTCCTGGGATGGGAAATGAACTTGCCCATAAGTTGACCTTAACGCCAATATTTATTAGGCAAAGATTTCCAAACTTCTGATGTTAGGTGCGCCTGACATTGCCCTTGTTGTCTCCTCATTGCTCATTAAAATAGTTCACATCCCACCAGTTGTACACTTACTTTGGAAAGCTACAGTCACATGGCTCCGGAAATGTTTTCCCTTGGGGTGAGAAGGGAATGTGTAAAGATCATGCCAGCATATCCTCTTGGATATCCACAACTCTGTGGTTGCCTCAGCACCTGAGGAATGGGTTAAAAGTAAATGCCTTATTGCCTGTGAATCTGCTTGTAAATGCCTTCTGTACTAAGCCTAAAATGTCTTGGGAACTGATTTTATCTACAAATCAGTAAATATTGCATGGTGTCTCTATCCTTTCAGGTGTCTCTGTACAGTTTTTCCTCTTTTGCTGTGGACACAGTGAAGAATGGCAGGCTTTTTTAAGAATCATTCCAACCATTAGATACCCAATCATGTGAGCCAGAAACTAACCGCAGAGACCTCTGACATCTCTGAGGTCTCATTAAGGACCTTCACTTTGGCCTGACTTTGCCTTGATTTCACTCTTGCCCAAGCATGGCCCATTTGACAACTGCCCCCTGAAGAAATGATGGGTGACCAAATGGCCATTAAGTGACAGTGCATGGAAAGAAGCAGCATTTCCATTTTGCTGGGGAAAGGACCAGATATTATGCACTGCTTAAACATATGCTTAAATGGATACATATGGGCTTGTGCATCTGATGCCACACTGGATTAATGCATGGTCCACACTGATATCATATGGGCTTTACCAGGATTTCCTGTAAGAGCTCCACTGAACACATAATATATGCACAGTGACTTGTCTGCATGATTTATGGTATGCGTATCATCTCATAGAGGAATCAAACTCTGGGAAAGTTAAGTAAGATTATAGGCTGTGAGATACAAATAAATTTAAGGTAAAGTAAAACTCTCCACCTATGAAAGATGCCTAGCAAGAGTTGAGGAGATCCACAGGGAGAAACTTATCCCCAGAATTTGTATGGAAAAAAGACTTTGGGAAGTGTGAAAATAGGTAAAATTTAGACAATGCACCAGATTTTCTTGTTTCCTTATTTTGTGCTTAAAAATACCTAAGAATTCACACACAAAACAAGAATTAACAAATCCTCACCTCAAAAGAAGAGGCCAAAACAAAACCGGAACCCACTCACCTCCTGTCACCCTTAAAATTCCCCAGCATTTGCACAGTCTGATGCATGTGAGGTGAAGCATTGAAAAGCTAGGAAACCCCAGAAGTTACAGCATCTCACAGAAGTTTTCATGACTGGAGGAGAGATGGGTCATATTTTCCCTGTAACTCAGAATACTTGATTTTTATTATTAATGTGCACTATAAAATGTAAATAATAATAAGTGCAGCAGAGTGAATGTGAAGTGTAAAATGTAGCCTTTCTAATTTGAAAAGTGTTTTACACCCACTTTACTCTGCTAGCTGTTACTACCCTAGATTAAAAAACCTACAAAGTAATGCCCAAATAATTCTAAAACCCCTTGTTAATGTTATTAACTTCACAATTTGTCATACTTCTGTGTTTCCTGTATAAGCAACACACATGTGGTGACTTTTGTACAAAAATTCTATTCCCAAGAGAGTCTCAGGGCTCTGAGAATCACAGCAAAATGACAGTAGATTGAAAGTTTGTTTTGATCTCTGAAGCCTGGATTGGGCACAACCACAAAAAAAAAAAAGGTGCAGGTCCTAGGACACTTTTGTGCTTCAGAGAAGCAAGGGGTAGTATGTAACCTGAAGCTAGAAGTGGGATGCCAGAGAACGGTTTCCTATGATATGAGGGCACTAGCAGGGAGTCCACATGTTTACAATGAAAATCTCTGAGCATATGAAGTGGCTTTTCTTTAAACACACCATGGTTTTGGCATTTTTGGGAAAGAGAAAAAAAAAGATTGCCAGGAATTAGTAGACTTTTAGTACATAAAATACGTAAACTACTGCATTTCAAATGAATTCTTAGATTACTTTGAGGCCAACCAAACCTCCTAGACCACAGAATTATGGAATAGCTTGAGTTGGAGAGGACCTTAAACATCTTCTAGTTCCACCCACCCTGCCATGGACAGAGACTCCTTCCAGTAGACCAGATTGCTCAAAGCCGCATCCAACCTGGCCTTGACCTTCCAGGGATGGAGCATCCACAACATCTGTGGGCAACCTATGCTGGTGTGTGACTACCCTCGTGGTAAAGAATTTCTTCCTAATGTCTGATCTGAATCAATGTTTTTTTCAGTTCAAAACTATTCCCTGTTGTCCTGTCACTAAACATCCTTGAAAAAGTACCTCTCCAGCTTTCAAGATGAACACTCTTGTTAACATTAGTGTAAATCTTAAATGTATGCATGTTGAGTGGGGTCTTGTGGTGCTGATGACAGAAAATACTAAAGCACTGGAGGTGCTTATGTGACCCTGAGGACTGAGGAGCATCACTTGTTTCTTCCTGCATATTCCAGTGGGAAAAGGAGCAATACCCTTTCCGGGATCTTTAAATATAGATGCTGTGTGACTCAGGTATCACAGGAGGGACTAGGACTGACATCTCCAAAATCCTGTGTAGTGCCCTTTTCCTATTGTTAGACTTGGTGACAAAGATGATACAAACTTCTGTAATACAGCAGCAATATCAGACCGGGTCTGCACTGTGGAGCTGATCAGTGAGATGGGCAATAACTGAGCTGGAGGAGTGTGGCTCTGTGTATGTGTGATGGGATCTGATAAGAAGACTGCAGAAATACATGAACTTTATGTTACCATCTGTTAGTTTGTAAGTGATCAGGCTTGTAACTGCTGTGGTTGAAATTTGGAGTTTTAATTGGCTTTTGTAGATATTTAGATTATACAAGATTTCCAGTTGATTTACTGGTATGAATATTAAGGAAACACTTTTAAAATTATGGACTTGTTAAAATTATTTTTTGATATCTCTCTGAAAGCTGAGGGCTGTTTTATAACTAAAATAACTAACACCAGTATTGCTCAATTCTATACAAAATTAAGAAGTTTGTACATAACAAATAATGTTATGATTTGAAAATGTTCCATTACATTATATTAATAAGTCTTAATAGGCATCGATTGTGTCACACACAGTTGTTAACTTTATTGTTAATCAGATCTTTCTCATTAACACACTGTAGTTAAGAATGAAATGCCCTAAAACTGACTGTGTAATGTTAAGTGCAATTTCTGGAACTACCATATTATGCTGTGCTAAGTACCTTGGAATTACTTATTTAATGGAATATTGAGCCCCTAAAATAAATCCTTTACTTTCTACCATTAACTTCACAAAATGTTTTAAGGACAAACAAAAGCACACTGTCCTTTCAGAAGGTTGAAGTTAATAGAGGTTTGAGAGATCCTGATCAGCAAATGCCAAATCTAAACTTGTCACAACTGTACTTATAATAGCTGAACTTTCCACCTCCCTGTGAGTGGCCTGTCTTGTCACACTTATTCTACCTGACCTATTTTCCATCTCCGCACATAAAGATGTTCAAAATAATTTCTGCATCTCTTGAATGAGGACAGAAAGAGTTTTCATAGTGCTGAATCAACACAAAGCCAGTCTGTCGCTGGGCACCTCTGCCTCCTGCTTCCCACAAAAGGGATTTTCCTTCTGGAGCCCTGGCCTGTTACCACCTGCATCGTTCACTGGCTAGGGTGTCTCATAATGAGGTGAAGATGCAACAACCTCATGGCACGTCACTGTACTGAGGCCACGGCTGGAGGGTGAAGAAAATAGGTTCATCCTGTATCAGTAAAATGTTCATCCTGTATCAGTAAAATGTTCATCCTGCTGTACTATCTATATTTACAGAGGGCTCCAGAGCACAGAGCTACATATGAGCTGTCAACATGAAGGGGCAGGGCATGGGATAACACTCACTAACACAATAATCCATGGAGAACTCTAGCGGATATTTTTCTGTCGTGATTTGGGCACAGCCTGGGCTGATGGCTCAGCAGCTGGCAGCCTGACCAAGGAGCAGTGGGGCAGCCTGGCTGTCTGGGCATCAGCCATCTCATCCAGGGACAGGCCCTGCTCTTTTTAACTTAGTGCAGACATACCCACAGACACCTGGCATGAGGATCCTTAATGATAGCAACATCCTGTGTGTTTATTTGTGTCTGACTATGGCAATGATACACATGGTTTTAACACCACTAACACTTTGCTTTGTTCTTCCCTCACTCATAGCTTGAATATACATCCAGGCAAGAAATTGTACCCAGCCCCATTTTCTGGCACCAGGACCAACTGCCCCATCTTCTACAACTAATATGTTTTATCATACCAGGTGGGTTGGCTGCACCCAAACTTCCTGCTAGACATGGTCTTTGGTCCTGCAACTTCTAAATTGAGTCTGGAGATTTTTTGTCAGGGAATACTACCTGGCACAGACCCAAACTGCGCTAGGGACCATCAAGAGTGGCGATAATCAAGCTCTCTTGACTTGGAATAACCCTGGCATTATTTAACTTATTGGAATAGATGTTTCCTGAAAACTTCCCAGTGAGTCCTTGGTGCTACGTAATTAATAATATCACACTAAGGAATAAATTGTAGCGTTCAAGTGAGGAAGGAAAAGATTATAATTTCACCTTTTCATGTTGGTAAGCTAGAGACCATAGGACTAAATCCTCAGAACCTGCTGAGAGTTATGCCTATAAACAGGCAAGATTATGAATTCTGACTGAAATTCACACCAAAAAATCTCTATAATGACAGGAATTTTGGACTGGATGCACTAGTGATTTGTCCCACTGGAGGTGCAGCTGACAGGTTTCAAAGTATGCTTTTGTTCTCCCCAAAGAAACAAACTTTGTCAAAAATCATACAGTGTTCTGAGTTGGAAGGGACTCACAATTATTGAGTCCAACTCCTGGCCCTGCACAGGACCATCTCCAAGAATAACACCATACGCCCCAGAGTGCCTGAGAGGATTGTACAAATGCTTCTTGAACTCTGTCAGGCTTGGTGCTATGACCACTTCTCTGGGGAGCCTGTTCCAGTGCCCAAACACACTCTGGGTGAAGCATCTTTTCCTAATATCCAATCTAAACCTGCCGTGACACAGTTTCACACCATTTCCTCAGGTCATGTCAGTGGACACCCCAGAGATCAGTGTCACTCCGCCTCTTCCTGTTATAAAGAAACTGTAGACTCCCTTCAGTCTTTTCTCCAGGCTGAATGAGCCAAGTGGCCTCAGCTGTTACTTGTACAACTTCTATAGGGAGGGGAAGGAGAAGGAAAGAGAATGGGGAGGTTGAGGCAGGGGAAGGGTGTTTGTGCTGATGTGGAACTTGGGGTGGGTAACAAGGAATTGCCCTTGCTAGTTAGCATGGAGCAGTGCAGATGTCTTGTGTAGACTTTGCTTATATGTCAGCATTGCTGCCAAATTCTCATTTCCCCAAACTTCTTTATCTCTCCATTCCTTTGATTCACTTACTGAAGAAAGGTTATGACACCGCTAAGATCTGAGATGCAACCGTGACAAGGACAGCCATGGACCTCATCTATGTTCTAAACACAATAGACCTTTTATTCAAGCAAATACATGGCTTATAGACGCTGTTGCATCCTCATCAGACTTGCTTAACTTTTAGAAGGTTCTATAAATGTTTCATCTTTCACACATGCATAATTCTGCTAATTGAAACAACTGGTCAATGTGGAAACTGGTTTCCAGTGTGGAAACTTTTACTGGAAAACCAGGAGGGAGTACTGCGCAGCACTAGTCAGGTCCTCTGTTTCTTCTCCTACTTTATCGAACCAGCTTTTTGTTGCGAGTCTATTGCCAAAGGAAAAATGTTTGGTTTTCTTTTTTTCGTTTTTTCTTACTGTGGCAGTTTTGTGTTTTTCAGAGCAGAGCCACAAAGGTGACAATTAGTGGGGACAGAATGTGGTCTTCCCTCAACAGGATTTCAGTACCATCTGCTGGTAAGAGAAACATGGGTTTAGCCTGGACCTCCCCCTCAAATCTATATTCTATCTGTGTGAGGCAGTTCAGTGTATTTTTAATTAATTACTTATGTCAGTCAGAGCCACTCTGCTAACACCAGTCATATCTTAACAAATGAGCTCCTCACACCTTTCATAAATATTTTATCTATCAGATTCAGCAAGAGTGGCCCACTTTCCAGTAAGGGAACACTTGATTCAGACATCAAGGTTCTATTTGACTAGTGGCATAAATCTGGTGAGTTTATGCCTCACATCAGAGTGTGTGTCTGGGAAAGGGCAAGTGGTTTGATAACACAAACATTTTGGGCAATATGCTTCCTTTCTGGCAGATACAGAACTCAAAAATTTCAGTATACGACTGCATGTTCTTTGGCCATGGAGCCACAAAAGCAGAGAGACCCCTCAAGGGGTCAGTTCCTAAAATATTGATGGTCTTCTGGTTGTCTGCAGAGTATTTCATAGTTTTGGTTCTTCTTATGGGCTGTAGTTCTGGAAAACACATATTTATTATTGCTCTTTTGTTTCCATCCCATTGAATCAAATATCTCTAAAGTTTTACTGTTGAGTTGAGGTCAAATTTCTGAATGTCTTCCTAACCTTAGATTCAAAAGTTACTCTGGCTTGTCTAGAGTGCAGGTGTGGGCATCTGAAGAGACACTCAAACTGTCTTTAATAGGGCTAGAATAGGCACAGACAGGAGTTTGAATGTTTCATCATGAGCTTCAATATCAATTTCTAAAATTAGTTCAAACTCTATATGTGTGTTACAACCATGTTTGTTACAAATCTAGCTGATAAAACACATTATCCTCGTTTCATTATCACACTTTTTGAAAATGGATATGATGACTGGAACTTACAGTCTGTCAAAGTTATCAATAATGCTCTCTATATTACTAAAGTACTTTTTGAGTTCTACTTTATCCTGCATATTGTTAATAAAGGTGAAGGCAAATCTAGGCCATTGAAATGCACATTCTTTAGTAAAGATTCAGCTTTCTGCAATTCCGTGAAAGGTCTTGAGATGATTAGAAATATTGTTTGCTTAGATAACACAAAATACCAGTTATAAGATAACACCCTTTATCACTCTTCATTACAACCTTCATACATGGGATTTTAACAGTTTGTTATAATGAAAAGCAAAATCTCTAATAACAATATGTAGAGATTTCTTTTAACATTTTCCTCTAACTCAAACACAAATATTAGTTTTCTTTGAAATCCCTAAATCATCCAAATTACATGTGCTGCAGGAACTAGGCTAGGTACCCTGTGTAACATCTGATACATTTAATGCAACTGGTAAAAGCAGTACTTACTGTATTACAGTATCATGGACTCATCAAACATTAACTTTACAAGTTTAATGAAAAACAAATCCTAATGATAGGGTTAACTTACAAGGACTATTCTGCTGAAACATCTTAGCTCTCCATTTAAAGACCATTTCAGTCTATAAATATTAATATACTGCAGGTTGATTACTATTATGCTTGGATTTAAATGATCTTTTTTATCTTAAGATAAACCACTAAACTAATTTCACTAATTTCACTTTTTGACTATTCTGATCAGATATAGAGTCTGAAACTTCTAGCTAAAGTTCCTCAATTCCTCTCTTTTTATGTTGAGAAACCTTCATGGATTCTTAAGTAATTCAGCATTCTATTCAGACTTTTGATGACTGCATTGGTAAATTCCACTGGAGATTTGAGGTGCAGTTTTGTCTTCAATTTAACCTGATGTAACCTACTTTCCCTTGTCTGCCCCCACTCATATATTCCTGTCCCTCTATCACATAATGTCTGCAGATCATGCGAATGTGCAGTGAGTTGATGTGGAAACCAACCACACACACACAAGAAAAAAAGATTCGTGTTCTGCTGGTTTAGCAAACAGACCCATTTGTTCAAGGTGATTGTTAGATCTGATGGAAGGAGTGCCTAGGGAATGGGAAATGGCCAGACATGATCATCTTCTCTTGGTGGCTGCCTGCTCTGACACTGGTGTAAATGTAACATGATGTTATTTCTCTGTCTATTTAATTTTAATTGTTCCCTACCTCCCAAATTTGCTGCTTCACTGTACCTGCAACATGATACAAGAAACAAAGAATGCCAAAAGGACTAAAAACCTAGAAATTATGCCAAAACACTAAATTAAGGGAAGCAAGCATGGTCTGTTCCTCATACACATCTGTGGTGGAAGCTGCAAGAAAGCCTGTCCTCTTTGCAACCACAGTGATAAGGAGGGGATGTTAGAGGAAGAAATGAGACCTAAAACCTTGAAACCTACACACAAATTACTGCTTCCACTGCCTGGATTCCAGGACTGTTGCTCACCAACAGGAAGGCCTGACATGGGACCATCGCTAGCCATTCCACTACCTTTAGTCAACATAGTGTGGTAAATGTGTGCTTGAGAAGTGTAGCTCTGATGCATACAACATAAATATTAGATATTAAGCCTAATACAACCTACAAGAGTAGGATCAGTGAGAAACAAGTGTCCTGGGGTTGCTAATGCTTTTAAACACAGAAGCATTGAAAATACTTGTTTCCTACTTCTTTATTCATTATGACAGCAAGTGAAATGCACGTTCAAGCTGCATGAGAACTTTATAGAAAATATGCAATTCATAGCTGTTAAAACCATCATCTGGCAAAGAAATCATTAAATAACAAAGCAGAAAAAAGAACAAATATCTACTGAGTTTCATTAACCAGGAATTTTTATTCACTGCTGCACACCTTGGATTGGCTTTTAAACAGTGTCAATATTGAAGAAGATATCCATCCACTCTCAGGGACCTGTTCCAGCAGCAGGAGTGTCGGGATGTATTCAGAGCCCCCTTGCTATACTTCCATAACATTTTTCTATGAGAAACAGCTCTATGTTTTGTCTCAAAAGTGTTGGGACACTGAGATCTGGAGCAAGTAATACTTAGGTCCTCAAAATTATTTACATAAAAAATTCCCATGGGCTTGAATTTACCTTTTGAACTCCTGCATGCCTACCTTTGCAAGTGGCTCATCTTCCAGAAATCCTTTACAACTTACTGCTTTCTGTAAGCAAAGACCTTTTCAGGAATCTTCTCTTAATGAACTGAAATTAGTAGTTACTTATGAACCTTTAGGCCTATACTAGTTACTCTGTTTCTTAATCCTTCCTGCGGGCTTGTTCCAGTTGCAATACATTTTCGTGAACTGTTTGCTTTATTGAATTTGCCTCTTCATTCCCATGTATTGAGTTATTTCATTAAATATGTGCTGCTAGAAAGCACTAGAAATATGAGATGCTTTAACAAAAATGAAAGTTCTTCTTTCTTTTAGGTGCAGGGTGTGTACATTTGAGTTGTTTCTTTGTGGATTTTTATTTGTTTGTTTTTCTTTTTCACAGCAGCATGTTTTCCACTCACAGGAATCACAAAGAATATTTGCACAAAAATTAAACCCTCACCAGAGAAAAATGTGTGTTTTCCTCCTACTTTTTCAATGGCACACCAGGAGAAATTCCCACTCCTGTGTAAGCAATTTCATATGCTGTCTCAATGGGCAGTTGTAAAGATTTCTTTTTAAGATTCATAGGACACATATAATGTACTCTTAATTTCTGCCCAACACATGAAATTGAACCTGGCAGTTCTGAGTTACACACTGCCACCGAACGAAATATTTCTGTAGGAAAATATGTGTGTCTGTATGGCCAGACTTTGCGGACAAAGATTTGGGCAGGGCTCTCCCCACGTTGGTGTGCCCATCCAGCCTGTGCAGTGGATTTTTAGGTGAGGCACAGCATTTGCAGAACTGGCCCCACCGTTTAAGTCCTAAGGTCCATCTGCCATGGCCGAGCAAGCTCAGACAGTGACAGTGAAGTG
>JAOXXN010000395.1:143858254-143888586 GCA_026770055.1 Myrmophylax atrothorax
AGCAAGCTTGGACAGTGACAGTGAAGTCCTCGAGACTGTCTACAGCACCTGGTACTAACCGAGGCTGACCCTGCTTAGCATCTGAGATCTGATGGGATCGGATGGCAGGGAGGCATTTAACTGCCCAGGGGACCGTCCCCACTGAGACTCGAACTCAGGACCTTGGGATTCAGAGTCCAGAGTGCTCTCCTTTACACCACAGGACCGCCCCTTTCTGTAGGAAAATGCACACATAAAAACCCACTTAAAAGCCGAAGCTGGCAGCTATCAATTACCTATAATCCCAGTTTTGTAAAGCTTAAATTATGGGAGTAACTTTATACATGGTACTTTATATCACCCAGGTTCTTCAGAAATGGTAACTCAGACCTTCTGATATTTTTTGAAACTTAAACAATGATATTACCTATCTAAGGCCACAGCCAACAAGCAGAGGCAGGGGTTGGCTCTGGTGTTCCCAGCACTTGACTCTATGTTTTCCTTTGACTCACCAAGGTGCATAGAAGTTTACAATGTGGGACTTGTGCTTCCTCCAGGTCTTCACAGGCTCCTCAGGAAGAAAGAGGAAAAATGGTGAGCTGTATATAGATATTCACTTCACAGGATTTGACCAAGGAAACTTCTGTCAAAACCTCTGTAGTCTCTTCTCTGCTTGCTGAACTATATCAGGGAGCCCAAGGTTCCAGAAGTTACAGTCCTAGGGCAGTCTGAAAGGCTGTGGTTTCTAGAGCTTGAAGAGTCTTTGACACCATGTCAACACAGATGCATTCAAATGGAGCTGGCAGGCCACCAGGCTGTGGAGCCACTGCTCATCCCATCACTATGCTCTTGGTAGTTTGGAAAATCTGACCATCTCAGCTTAAGCTGGGACATGGACACTTCCAGGCTCTCAAAAATCAGCAGCCACTCTTCCCCAACTCTGGAAGTCTGGACTTCATCAGGCACTCAAAGATCTTAGAATTTCCATATGAAGAAGCTTTAGAATCCTCTATGACTAGTGGGTAATACTCAAACATTTGCTTATTTCAAAGTTTCCTCTTTACCCCCCTGCCCCGTTTCGTGCCGCACAGATTTTTTTTGGTGTTTCAAATTCTCATCTGAAATGGACATTGTAATTGCTTCCCCTAAACTTTGAGATTTCTCCAGATTTTTATTAGGTCTTAGCCTGTTGTAACTGTACCACTGAACTCTGACAAGCTACTAACACTTCTCTTATACATACCCATTTGGACAGTCCCAGTAGGCAGTCCAGGAGTCAGGGAGACCTCTGATGCTGATCACTGAAGACCAGGGTGAACTACTTATTTAATGGGTTTCCACAGAGTTTCCATGTTGCAGAAGTGACCTGCCAGCATCCTTCCAGCTACAGCCATTGCTGGCTACATATCTATGGTTTAACTCATGAATGCCTCTTTGTCATTAACCCTCTGACAAAGAGAGCCTTCAGTAAGGACTGCTGGTGGAGGGATCCATAGGAAAGGTGCTGCCTGGTTTGTACCAGGTTACTCAAAACAGTCCTTTTTGAAACAGGTCTGTTGATGGTCCTGAATTGGAGGAGGAAAAACAAACAGGTTCTGTTGCAATGGTGGAGCTGAGGGATCATCACTTGCAGTTCTCAAGCAAGGGCAATCAGCAGAGACTATCCAGATGAAAAAGGACTACCTATAGGCAGTTTACACTGTGCTGCACACAGCATGTCTGAATAGGGTAGGGAGGTCACTAGCAGTCCTGGCTACTTTGGGTTTCTTGTCAGTGCACAGGACAGTGGAAGTAAGTCACAGGAGATCTCTTGAGACACAAAATATTGTGTGGACAAAAATAACCCTTAGCTTCCTGTACAGTAAAATTTACATTAAAAACTATGCTTGTGTATTGACATCCATTGAATTCCCCACAGGAATGTAGAATGAGGCCACACACCCCCAAGACCTTTGCCATGGTGGCCAGGAATGACGAGAGTAGGATGAAAAACTCAGGTGGTGCCAACCTGATTTTGCTTGGCTGGTGAGAAAGTTTAGACAGCAAGAACAAAGTTTTTCTGACACAAGATATGTTCTCAAAGAAGTTGTAAATAATTACCTTCTTCATGATGCAGTTGAGTGGACTGAAGCCCTGCCCATGAGGAGGTTACTGATCCTGCAGCATATCCCCTGCCTTACAGCCTAGCGCATTGCAACAGCAACTGTACGTGATTCTCCTGGAGGGAATTAGTCAGACATGCTAGCCAGGATCATTTTTTTGGTAAAGACAATGACATTTCCACTGTATCTTGTAGTGCCGCTGTTTTGTGAGTCAAGGATCCCATCTCAGTCTAAAATGTTTCATAATACCAGTTATACCCCTGACATCAGTCACTCTCCCTGTGAAGCCAGCAGCAACAGAATTCCATCAACAACCCTTCTGCTACCTCATGAGTGGATTGGGTCAGCATAATTCACACCAGTGCAGTTTAGTTTTAGCAGCATAATTTTGTTCAGGAACATGATGCTTTCAGACATCTAATCAAACAGCTGTACTTGATCTTTGTAGCTCAGGTTGGGCACAAAGCATATGATGATTTGTCCTAGGCAACAAAAATTGTAGGTTAAAATTTCTTTTTGAAAGAATTACTACTTCCTTCAAATACCCCAACTCCCCAAACCTTCCCCATCATAGTAAAGTGAGTAAAAGACGTGTAGTTAAGTTTCTTACACTTTTGCATACTGATAGTAGCAGCTTTGGGGTATTGACAAACATGAAGTGGTCTTTCTTTGTAAAGGGGTTATTTTTTGTGGAATGGACCAAAACATTTCCTGTATTGCCCTTATTAAAAAATGCTCTCAGTTTTGAGGATAACACTTGCCTGTGCGTGGTGGGAGCTGCAAGCAGGGGAAGCAGGGCAGCAGTGGAGCTTGTTGCTACTTTATGCTAGAGGTGTCAGGGGACAGGATGCCATCACACCATCACACCTTCTTGCTGCAGCAGATGCCTAGATGTGCACACTTTCTGATGAGAGTGGATTAAGAACCTGACAAAGCCACAGTGCTTGTGCAGCACGACCAGCAATCAGGGCACTTCATGCTCTGGAGATGTGGTCAGAGACTCCTTGGGGTGAAAAGAAGCTCATTGCACCTCAAACTCTTGTATTTGAAGCTTTGCCCAGCACTTGATGCTTATCAGGTTTTCACTGCAGCATGGGGTGTCAGCCACTTCTCTGGAGACACTTTAAAGTAGTATCACCTCTATCTGATCTTCTCACTCTCTCAAGATCTCATCAAGATCACTTTTGCTTGCACTATAGGGGTGAAGGAACAAGAGAGTGTCAAGGGTCTCTTCACCTTATCAATCCCTTTTGCTCCCTCTTAAAATGTGTTTGCAAATTCTTTTTGTGAGGAGCCTGTTGGAGTGGGGGAATTCTGGTGCAGAGACTTAAACCTCTGACTTGCCCTAATTCTCTGCTACTTTCACTCACTGAGGGTAGGACTCAGTAGGTTTGATTTGTGCTCTTACACAGTGCCCATCCCCATGGCACCTGAGCTTCCTCTCACTTCCTCCTCTAAGATTCTCTCAGGCATGTTGTTGAGAGGTAACTGTGATTCATATTCCTAATCAGATATAAAATGGGAGAAGAGATGTTTATAGAATATCATTTCTATGTGTCATGTAGATAATTCTGTGTTGCAAATCTCCAAATTATTGTACAATTGTTGATTATCAATTCTGTTCTTTGAAAATTCAAACCTCTGGTCTTCTCAGAAGACCTGACAGAATTTGACACCAAATGATTACTCAGATATGCTTTTTTTATCTAACCCACTGAATTTAATAAAATATTAAGAAGCGATTTCACAGCAGGGTTCCAGAACCAGAAAATGGGAGGAGGAATCTTCCTTTAGTAGCTTGTATAGGATTTAGATAATTTCTGGATTAGCCTGTTGAATTTGATTGTGGTCCTGATTCAGCAGAACATTTTAGTACTGCTTACTTTGCTGAAATGAACACAGATGGATCTGAACACAGAGGTCATTACGTGTTATTGGATAAGATTTTTAAGGGTATTAAAATGTTAAACTCATTAAACACCTTTAAAATCAGTCCTTAAATACCATGCCGAATTAGGGCCCTAATTCCCACTGAATTCTCTGTGGGCTGGATTCTCCCGTTTGCCAAGTTCATTGGCTCCCTTTAGATTTCCTCCCAAGGTTTCCCTTGATCAGCGAATGTGTATTGAAACACACCTTGTTCTGTCTGCAGTCGGCATTTAAAATGCATTCATTAAACATGTTGGCTAATGTGTTATTAAAGAAACACCTTTTATCCTTCTCTAATCATGTTCTTGGTACATCTGTCATGATGCAATAGGTGCAGGGTACATTTCAAAGGTGCGTAAATGTGTCTCACAGCACTATGATGTAACAGGCTTCTCAGGTATCATCCTTCCATGCGTGAGACAGGGCTGGGTTGGTTTATGGGATGAGAGAATATCTGATATGTTGGAACTGGGTGGAGGAAGAGGTTGGTGGTAATACTGCTGGGAGGTCATGCTGGGTTATGGTCTAGTCCTCTTCCCAGAGAAGCTGTCCTGTGCTGAGGACTTTATGAAGAACAGGTAGGCCAGGTACTTGTGCTCCGTGGGTTTACAAGGGTATAAAATCCTGAGTAACAGTCCCAGGGGGTGAGTGGAGCATGGGGACAGCAGTGTTCTCCCTGCAAAGAGGCCGAAGCAGCAGCTCCACAACAGGACAGTAGACACTACCAGGAGGTCTGGTGACCCTGGTCCAAAGCAGAGAGAGGTGTGCAGTCAGGCATGGATGACAGGAGACAGCACACCCATCACCCTGCAGTGCCAGTGGGGTGTCACAACTTTTTTTCCCCCAGGAAACCTCTGCCTGTCCATCTCAGCCCTCGGTGCCTATGCCTTATTGCTGAGCTTTAGGAGGAATGTAAGTGCTTCATTGACCATGGAGTTGAATTTCATCAGGATTAAATCCCTTTGAAAACCTAAACTGGCTTACTGATGAGCTGCACAGAAACACTTCCTGTCTACTGCATTACCATCTCTGGGTTTTGCCCTTTCTCTAACACAAAGCAGTCATGGAGGGATTTCAGACCTTGTGGTAGATGGTACTGAAAGAAACATTATCCTGCTGTAACACAGGAACAGCTCAGTTGATTTAAGTCAGGTTTGGCTGAAGGAATTTCCATCAGTTTAGCCTCTCATGCTAAAACCTGGCATAAACATGATTGAGCATTTTTGAAACTAGAGAAAAAACTCTGTGAAAAATCTTCATTAGAGTCACAATTACACAAAATCTACAACCTATCTGCATTTGTTCAATGTATCAGTATTTAAGACAAATAGATACACATTGGAGCAAAAGGGAAGAAGAGAACCCCAGAGGACATGACTTCCAATTAGCAGGGGGTCACATCCCATGCTGTGATTTACTATTGGAAAAACATGCAAAAGATAATTGAACATTACACTCTCCTCTCCCCCCGCTGCTGGCAGCATTATGAGTAGGGCTGCTCTGGACCCCTTGGGGAGATGGGGAGAAGGGATCAGGCAATTACACGCAGCGCCACATAATAACAGTGATTCATAACCTCATGGCACTAAACTCACTGGGCCAGATCTTTAGCTAGTGCCCGCTGGTGTGGCTTCATTGACTTCAGGAGGGAGATGCTGATTTAGATCAGCTGCAGATCTGGCCCATTTACTTTTTCCCTTTAAGAAAGCAATAAAGTATACACAGGGAGAGCAGGATGTGCAGTGCTCTGCGTACCAGCCTAAAAGGATTCTGTAGAGGAATGCTAAATACCTGACAGATAGTGACTGCTTCTGCTACATAAGATAAGGTTATATTGCCCTTGTGCCTCTATGAGTTGTCTTGAACTGTGAAATTCTCCATTTTGGACCTGGAATGGCCAAAAAACGTGAAGTGGTGTTAGTTATGGTTAAACTCCTCTATGCAGTCAAGGGCAAATCCCCTTTTCTACAGCTTTAGCAACAGGTTCTTACTTCCAGTATTATTGTCTAGGGGTGCTGATATCCCTAATATTAGAGGATGTTTCCTTAGTCTGATCATTTCCTTATCCTGATTTGCCTTGGTCTGAGTTGATCTATGTGAAGGGAGCACAGTACAGCTTAAGGACTGGGGGTCTTTCTGTCTCAGTCCAGCTCCAGCAGTGACTTGCACTGTGACCTTGAGCAAGTCCCTCCACAGCCCTGCATGTCTGACCTTCCTACTTGTCTCCTAAGAAGATTTTCTATCCTTTGTGTGATTGCCTGGGAATTTTACAGTTTCCTAGGAAGAACAGGCAGCCTGACTCTGATGAGACCCAGGCCAGACACAACTGTCCCTTCTTTCAGGCTGAGACCACACACAATTCACCCCAGTCCTGGGGTAGAAGCCTTGGCACTTCTGGGGTACTGGGGTGTAGGACAGGCTGATGTCTGTGCAGCTGTGCCAGGAATATGGCTGCTGTAGGAAGACGGTGGCTTGTGATTGAAGCACCTGGGCCCTGGGACCCACAAACTTTACTCACTTCATTTGGCACAGGCTGCAGTGAAGAATTTTAAATGACAAGGTTTGGAAATGTTAGCAGACTGTATGTAGCTTGTGCCTGCTTTCACTAGCTGAACCAGACAGTAATTTAATTACATATGTGGCTCACAGATAACTTATGCATGCCTTTCTGATGCATTCCGAGCAGCCCAGTGCAGGAAGGTGGGCTGGCCCTTGGGAAAGAGTGCTGGAAATCCATGTTGATTGGTGCCAACCCAGGGGCTGGGTTCAGGAGTGGGCATTGCATTCAAGGACGCAATAGTTTCCTCCCTTTGACCAGCCTTGATGTGGTTGCAGGAATACATAACCAAGATGTCTGCTTAATTATTTTTCTTTTTATGTGGCTTCCTGTTCTCATCCGTTTGTATTACAATGTTGTCAGCTCCTAGAGGCAGGGACCATGGCTTCATATACCTTCATACACTCATCACATTGCTAGTGAGGCTGCCATAACGTGAGCTGGCTTGAAAACTCAGTGTGAGCTCTGTCTCACTTTCTCAAAGACGTAAGTGGTGCTGGGGTTGTAATTTAGGTGCCTGTACTGGTGAATTGCAGTGAAATTATGTTGATCTGATCTGTACTGCAATAGCACCTGATGAGAAAAAACAGGAAGAATGACCTGTGATATTGTCAGCTCTGCATTTACAAATCTTTTTTTTCTTCTTTATGAAACCTCTATCAGCTTAGAAGTCTTGATACTGTAAAGTCACTAATGTTGGGCTGTTCCAAGTGCTCCCCTTTTGCATTCATGCTTTTAGGCATTCATTTCTTTCTTTGCCATGCCCTTATGCTCCAATCTCCTGACTATGAAACTTTAGGCTTTATTTTAACGAAGAGTGAGATTATGAAGAATCACATGAATCTGGGAGCTGAGTGAACAAGGAAAGAGCACACACAACACCACAAAAAACCCCATGCATGTCACATCCGCATTTGCTGCTGCTAGAGAAGTCCTAAGAAAGAATTAGACCAAAGCTAGAGATGGAGCCTGAGAAATGGTGGTTCCAAGATTTTTATTAGCACTGTATGCCAGATACATAAAAATTAGACTTCTTAATGCAATTTTGCAGCATGTAAGTGTTATTATTTCCATTTCACAGCTGGGGAAGTGGGACACAGACAGAATTAACAACTTGCCCAAAGTTGCCTAGGCAACCCACAAAAGAGAGAGAGGAAAAAGGAAAGGTGTCAGAATCCTGGGTCAGAGTTCTTATTGGTGGGCCATTCCACCTCACAGGTGAAATGAGCTGGAGAAGAAGGTTAGTGACACCAGCTTAGCCATCACAGGCTGAGTTAGAGTTCAGAGTAGAGAAAGCGGACAAATGTGTGTCTGTCTATCTGGAGGGTATTTGCACTAATAAAACTGCTGAGTCTGGAAAGTTGAGCATTTTCCCGTGTGATTGCTGCTGTTTCATTTTCTGGTCATGGTGGGAACAGCCTTTCTGGTTCTTAATGGAATTAGTAAAACATCCAAACATTTCATAACTTTAATGGCTGTAGAAGTGGGAGAAACTCCAGCTGGTAAGAGTAGAGATGGCTCCTGGTTTTCCAAGTCAGCTTGCTGTTTCTTTAGTGAGCTATATCACTTTTTAAAAATTAATTTTTTTATTTTATTTTGTTAACATTATTTTTGTTAATATGTTTTCTCTCTGTTTAAGTCTAGTCAGAAGAGAAGAAGAGAGTAGATAAGTAGGGGTATAAAGTTATCATCTAAAGAAGCATCCCAGAAATTAGTAGAGATACATTACATACACCTATAAAAATTATATATCCATTATATATATAATATATAATATATATATATATCCATTATCCTGTCTGTATACTCAGGCTGGATTAGTGTCTTACTTGTGTGGAACAGAAAAATTTCACATTTTAGGTTTTTGTAATAATATGTTTCATATGTGCATTTTTGCAGCCAGTATATAAATGGCTAATGAATCTATGGACTAGCAAAAGATGGGAAGTTGTAATGACTAAACATTGAGCCGGAATTAAGGAATATTGTGCTCTGTGTTAGCTCCTACACTGAGTCATCTACAGTCTCTTTGGTAAATCACAAGGAGGACTGAAAGAAGATGTTCCAAGTCACCTGTAAATGCAGTATATTCCCCAATGCATCCAATCTCATCCACACGGCTCCTTCACACTGTCTGGAAGCAGATAAAGCCTACATTTGGGGCTCACAAAGTCCTACATTTGCAGGCACCCAGTGTGGGAGACCAGCAAGCCTCATCTCAGGGACAACTTTCAGTCACCCTCTGGAGACCGGTGCAAACCATTCAGTTTTTCCATTAGTTCAGAACAGGAGTAACATCTCTCAAAAGCATCATGACACTTTTTTGGTAAGTGTTTACTTGTCCTTGGTGTGCCTTGCTCTGCAAATAGCTCAGTGGATCATTTTTAGAAGGAGAGAGGATTGCTGTACAGTCTAACAGGGTGTGACAACGGTTAGCAGAAATGGGCTCTGAGTATTTGCACTGTGCCTTGGGAGCCTGTGATGAAAGGCGAGATGCAAGTGCAAAGTATTATTATTCTAATGACGTCCGACTCTCACTGAGCTGTGCCTTGTGGAAATGTGTGAACTTTGGAGCGTGCCCTGATGAATGTGAATCATGACAGCTCTCAGGAGATGCAGGGGATGCTGGCAACAGCTTAATCAATTATGACAGCAATGGTAAGATCTGTCCAGATTAGAGCACTTCAAAAACTACAAAGCCCGAGGCTTCTCTGTCTAGGTTTTTTCGAGAGTGGGACAATGAAGGAAGTGGATTGATTTGGGTCCTTTGAAATGTAGTAATACTAGCATCTGCTGGCTTAAATGCAAGTCCAGCCATATAGTGTTTTATCATCTAAAGATCCAGGATGGTATAGGAGGCAATGCCATGAATTTTACAGTTATGCTTGACTGGGAATGGGTTAGATGTGATGCTTCCCTGGGAGAAGGGTTGGTTCTTTCAAATATGTTATTGTAAAATAAGACAGGGATGAAGGAAGACAAAAGGAAAACATCACACAGAAAAGATCTGTTGGGGAATGGCTAAATTTGCAGAAACATCAGATCAAAGGAGGATGTTTTCTGTTAGGAATCAAATTATCCTCTTCCTTTCCAAGTCAAATGGAACCATTTGAGGAACAGATAGGCAAGATAAAGCCTTTCAGCCAGAGTGATTTTATCTCCTCAAGTGTGTCTGCATGTGTGAATCTCAAATAAACACAGCAGCAGAACACAAAGAATTGTGTGAGTATGATGAATTACATGAGCATGCATGTGTTTTTGCGAGAGAAATGAGCAAACTAAACCAGGTGAGGCTCCAAGTTGCCAAATCAGCAAGTAGGAATAAATACATTACTGTTGCAACAATATTTCCTAAATATTGTCCTCAAAAACAAGCCACAGACAATATACTCATCTTGTGAATACAGCTATGTGAATATTTTAGGGTGCATGAAGCCGATTAGATCACTTGGAAGCCACAGGTGGTTTTAAAGGACTTCACAAGCAGCTACTCTAAGAACTGCCCAGACATTGCACAGAGCTTCCCATTTCACACTAGCAGGGGTAGCTTCATGCAGGGATGTGTCCTATGCAGGGGCTCTGCTGCGCAAGAATGAGCCGAGACCAGGGTTCCCTCATCCCCATCATCCACCCCTCTTTTCTGTAACTGCTCCTGACAGCTACATCCCTCCCTGCTGCCATTGTGTGGCCTCATCTTGATCTTAGCAATAGGAAATGTGAATCAAGTGGGCAGGAATGATCCCAAGCCACACAGTGTCTTGCCATTATTTGCCTGCTGGCCTGGCTGTGACACTTACTTCTTCAGTGATGCATAGAAGCTTTTTTGCACCGTGATTCACTCTCTGCTGGTGTCACCTGTGGCATCGTTCCATGACTGCCTGATGAGAGGTGGAGACAGGAGTCAAGCATTCAGGTCTCATGTCTGTTATGTGAAGCCTGGCAGGTTTTACACTGTCTGGTGACAACAGTGAGAGCTGGAAACAATCCTGCAGCTGTACAATTAAGTGAGCAAACATGGCTGGGCTTGTTCAGGAAGCAATGCACCCTGACTCCCAAGGGAAAAGTGGCTTTGCCAAACAGCTCAGCTTTGCCGAGCACCTTCACCTACTGCCTCCATTCCAGGCTTAATGCCTCATCTGAACCTAGAGGATCACAGCAGATCTGTGGCTTTGACAGCCCTGCATACATGGCAGCAGAGCTCATGCTACAAAAACATGCTGACTGCCTGTTACTGCACTGTGCTGGGGTGGATGAGGCATGGGATTAGCGGTGCAGTCGTGCCTCCAAATGCTGCTTTGGAGGTTGGTAGTGGGCCAATTTGCAGTTCTTCCTCCCTGTGTTAAGTAGGACTCTGGGTTGCCTTTCACTGTGAGACCTTGGTGACATTACAATGTTTCTGTTTCCTTGGGAAAATGGAGATCAACAACTTCCATTACTTAAGCAAATCACCATGAGGTCAGCATGAGAGGTGCTGGGGGATTGGGGAGTGCCATGCATTGCTGTCAGCTGTCAGCTGACTGCCTGCTCCATGAAACCTACTAAAACACTTCTAAAGCATTGCCATACTTCCTTCGTATATTGTTTGCAATGGCTTTGTGTACTTTGCTCATGGCCCAGGTTAGATCAAGGCTGGTTTTATTGCCAGGCAGGGCTCTGGTAAGAACACAAGCACCTAAAATGTTGACATTTGGTAGGAGATCAGAGTACACCACCATAGACCCTGAACCGTGTACAATAAAGGCACATAAGTTAAAGTGTTAGGCAGATGGCTGACTGTGAGTGCCTGACTTTGATGTTGCAGCTCCTTCTCCCTCTTTATTGTGTGGAAAGGCACAGTCTGGCAGTCCTAAATGCTAGGCAATGAATCACCTACTTAATGACTGTAATAGGCAGCCAGAACACAGCCTTTTGGGGTCTGTCCAGCATCTACTTGCTGGTCTGTAAGCACACATTTAGAAATAATAATTGACCCCTGATTCATAGGGTCAATGTTTTTACATACCTATGTTTTTATGATGAAAAGGAAAAAGTGCTTTCTTCATGGGATTTAATTTACAAGGAGGAGAGTTGGACAATTGTACTGGTATTATGGAAATAAGAAGAATGTGATTCAAAAAAGCAAATGATTCTAAAATCCTTTTCTTTTACTTTTTTAAAATTTTCATTTCCAACCTTGCTGTTTTACAGCTGTGTAGTCACTTTAAGAAAGTGATTTTTTTTGCCAGTGTGAGAAAGGTTTTCAGCATTACCCAAAGGCCAGCTGACACACCACTGAATAGTGTAACACAGCAGCTAGTTCTTCATTTCCACCATGAACAGAGACCTGTCCTGAAGACACAAGTGCAACATCTTTTGCAAACTCTCCTCAGTAATTAATGAAGTACAGAGACCATTATTGCATGTGATTTAACAGCATTCAGGATGGCTGGAGGTTATCTCTACAGGCATGTCTCCATAGAAAAGCAGAGGGTGTCTTTCCTTACCCTGTATTAAATGATGACATCTTCTCTTTGTCCTAACATACCTGTTTACTTCCTAGTTTTGGAATCTGGAGTCATGACTTCCTGAAAGTTTCTTAAAGTAGATTCTACCATCATTACGCTACAGTCCATGTTCCTTGACTATAACATGAAGAAATGAATAGTAGTCACCAAGTCTTGCTCCTTGCTGGCACCTTCCACAGTCATCAGACAGGTTACACACACTGGTGACTCTTCTTCATCTGCAATCATTCACTCCTGGATAGGGCCAAAAATTAGTTAGAAGAACCTGTTTGCAACTCCCTCCTGGCCCTTGTACCCAATTTCCCTTCTTTTGATACCACGGAGTGGGGAATAGGGACGGGAGCTCACGACATGGTTTGCCGTCTTCACTATTGCTCCCTGATGACCACACTCACTGGCTGAATGCTGAATTGACAGGGTGTTATTGTGTCCTTTACCCCTTCTGACTAATTTTTATCATTTATTACATGCTCTGTCTCTCACAGACATGATTACTGACTTTGTACATGGCTTTGTAAAATAGATGGCTTTGGGAAGATGAGTGCACTTCTCTGGGGAGCTATGTTATTGTGGACATAGGTTTGTTAACACTTATTGCAAAATGACTGAGACAGATCACTCAGTTGTTCACAACTCTGCTTGTAAAGATGTTGTAGCCTTCAGAAGAATCAGGGACTCCCCTTTCTTGCTCAGCAGCATTGCAGCATACTTTCTACTTTTTTTTTCCCCAGATTTCCATCACTTCCACAAAAAACAATAGTTCCACAAAGGACAAGAGGACTGCAGAAGTGTCAGCACACTCTGATGGGCATTTTGAAGCCCATCTTGCTTGTATCAGCATAAAAAAGATACCTATATCAGCATAAAATGTTATCTATATCGGTTCAAAAAGATTTGAAACACCTGGTCTGACCTCCCAGAGCTGCATCTGCAATGAAAATGGTGAGAAGAGGAAGAAATTTGGTTCAGGAAAGTCTATGAGATGGAAGGTGGCCTTTTTTTAAGAGCACTTGGTCCCTTTACTGACACAAGCTGTTGATTATTTTTTTTCCCTACAGTGGCTTCTTTGGAAGGTACTTTAAAAAAAAATTTAAATGATTGATACACTTTTAGATACTGAGCTTTCATGAACAAGAAAGTTGGTGATTTTTTCCTGGCCAGTGGTGTGCTAAGTTTTTTCACGAGAAATAAATGATAAAGAGAGATGACAAACCCCAGAAATTTTCGAGGGGAATTTTTCCTTTGTAAGAAAAAATAAATCTCTTTTTCTTTGCTGATGAGAAGGCCCACAAAAAGCAGACAGCAGATGGACTGCAGGTTCCCAGGAAACAAAAATTACCCTTATCCTGCTGGTGTCTACCAGGGAATCTGACATCTTTCACTAGGCTGAGATTTATGAAGGGCATTAGAGTTGGTAACCCACAAAGAGCACACAGAGGGACTAGCTTTAATGTACCTGCAGAGGCAGGGATTGAACTTTGCTTTTATGATTAATCTAAAAGACAGCACTTCTGGTGGCTCTCTACCCTTCTGACATGATCTAGCCATGTTTGTTTAGATCTGACTCAGATGTGTGACTATCTGCCACGAAATCATTGGCACCAGTTTTGCACCACAAACCATGACCTACAGCTTCTTGCCCCCCACCCCCCCCCAAAAAAAATCCAGATTTAGAGCAGTTTAGCTTCCTGAAAACTGACAAGGTTGGAGCTTAAATCAATCTATTTGCTGGCTTGAGGAAATAAAACCTGAGTGACTCTTCATAAAGTTTATTCGCTGATAGAAAGAACCAGGAGTACACAATAGATTCACAGTCCTGCCTCTCTGCAAAATAAGTTTAGGATGAGCAGAGGTTCAAGAAAAGGGTTGTCCTCACTGGTATAGAAATAATTCCACATATAGACAGGGACTGAGTAAGCTGTTTCTCTTTCTTCAACAATCATGTTAATTACTGGTATTTGAGTCTGAGGTATGTTAACAACATGAAGGGGAAATCCCTAATATGTGACAGATTGATGCTGTGATATTCCAGAGGGCAAGTGAAGTTTTACAGTTTGAGAGAGGGATGTTTACTCATGTAGATCCCAGAAGAGCTGGTTAATTTCTTTTCACCCACTGAAGTCACTGCTGCAAAGGTTTTGCAGTGACAGGAGGAGGTCACTCACTCAGTTCTCATGTTAATGTTTGACTACATTACAGTCTATGAGTGACCCATTAATTGATCAGTTGCAAACTGCTGAAATGACAGGTTTGTGTGTGTGAGTGTAGAGAAAACAGGGAACCATATTCAGGTCAGGTCTTAAGTTTGTGCAAAGATCCACAGTAGTAGATTATCTGCAGACAATGTCTAGGGGAATTCTGTATATTGTGCACTGTGATAATTATCAGTCTTAGAAAAATGCCTGTTAATGTCTGAAGTTCCTGGAGTCATGTAGTTTTCTACTGCAATGTATAAAAGGATGTGTTCTATTGCAGTTGTACAGTTTGGTCTTGCTAAAGATGAATACACATTTCTAATGACCATTATCTATCCAGTTAATTCTTAGTTCAGTATAAGATGAATAGGAATTGTGATGGAGACAAACTAGGTGAGAATTTTAGCTGTGCTGGTTCCTGAAAATGAAACTTAATAATGTGTAGCATCTCACAAACAAGCAATAGCTAAAATGTCTTCAAACAAACAATAAATTGATTTGCATATGGGAAAAAAAGAGACTAATTGATCATTCAAGCTAAATTAGTTGAATTCTTATGCCCAAGTGAAAGAGATAGAAATAGACAATAGAATGATATATTAAGGTAAAATATTCAAAGATATAAAAAAATGGGAAAAAATTATGAACTAATTCACTTGCAAGTTAAAGTAAATGAGAGATCTAACAGTGTGGGGACCCAACAGGAGCCAAATGCCAGATGGGAGGAGAAGCTGAGATAGTAAGGGTCTGCCACCTTCAGGGTGACAAATGATGAGGTGAATCAGAAAAGTTTTTCACCTAAGGATGTTAGATCAGAGTTCAGCAGAGAAAATACAACAACATTTGGATATGCATTTTAACTTGTACCCTCCATGTAATTTCAGCCAGATAGAGAACTGCAATATTAGTGTACTGAGACTTGAACAACCGTTTGGCAGCTTGGTCCTTCTGAAAGCAGCTTCATGTCTGTGATGGATAAATTGCATTTCACTAAGTCAGGGTTGTTTTTTGGAGGGCCTCTGTAAGGCTAGCGAGTAGGAAAGATTTTTCCACATGTGGATCATCAAGGAAAACCTAGGGAACACTTTCAGTGGATTGGTAGAAGATAGCCAAGAAAAGTGAGCTTACTCTTTACAGACTCACATTGGCCATACAGGATTTGCACTTTGATCAATGAGGGTCTTCTAAGTCAGCGTATTAAAGCTGGTTGAACACACAGATGGAGAGAGAGAAGCATGAATTTGACCGAGACCTGCAAGGTTTCAAAGGCAAAGGAAGATCTATGCCATGACGACGTCATCCTTTCTCTTCTTCATGGGGCTTATTGATGCACACTCTTCTCAATTATTGCAAGCAGTTTTTGTTCCAGAATAAAAGGTCTCTTCCATGCAAGATGTTTGCACAGTTGTACAAACAAAAACTTTATTTAAGAAAGGTGTGTGTGGGAATATCCTCCCTTGTTGAGAATGACTGGATAAGACAACATGTGTATGGATAGAAAATATTTACCCAGGCCTAGTCCTGGTGCCACTGAAGTTGGTGGGAGTTTTGCTAACTTGGGAGGACAGAACCAGGTTCAGTGATGGCCCTCTGAGGGTGGGACAGGCAGAGCACTGTGGACTGAGTGGTATTCCAGTAATGTGCCACAATGTTTTAATCAAGCGACTTGAATCATTCTAGGAAAGCAGATGTTTAGTGAAGGGTGGAGTGCCTCAGATAAATAAGCAACTGAAAATTGAGATGTTCAGCCACCCCTTATCTGAACTAGCCAGATCTCTTTGTTGTGCAAAATGAGGCTGGAAAGCTTTAGAGGGTAAACTTCCTTCTGACATTTGATATTCTCTGCTTCAGCTGCAGGCATGAAATCAGCATCACACCAGTATCCATTTTTCTGCTTTTTGATTTGGTCATTTTCTTCACCTCACTTTTTCTCATGTGCCAATTACTGCCAGACAGAGTCAGCAGCTACAGCTGCTGGTGGAACCAAATCTTCTCACATCCCAGCATCTTCCCTTATACTTCTGAGTGGCGTCAATGGCTTGTAACTCAATAACAGCAAATTTAAGCAATATTGCCTATGTGAAAGCAAGGAATGTCATCTACATGCAAAGTATTATTAAGAGGCTGATGGAAGTGAAGCAGAATGAGTTCAATTTTGTCCAGGAGCTGCTGCATCACTGAGACAACATTTCTGTGTACTTCAGATTTCTACAAACATTTTCTTTCTACTAAACTTAGATGTGGCATTACTAGTAAGCAAGATATACAGTTCAGCATTAACTAATACCTTTTTTTTTTTAGGCTAATCCGTCATTCTGTAGGTGTCAGTTGTAGAATTGATCAGACAGGTCTTCTCTTGGTTTGTGTTTCCTGAATATTTAAGAAACAGGTCTGGATATGTGATCCTATTCTGAAGTGTAAAAATTAGGGGCTTTACATGTCTAGATAGTTGATTTATGGGATCAAATTACATAAACTAAAGCAAGAAATGGAAGTCCAGTTAAGACAGAATAAAAAATACAGCCCCAGGAAATGTCTGGATGAAATTTATTTAAAGAATAAATGTCCAGTATTTGCAGAAGGGTCTTCAGTATCACTTTTTCACTGAAAAGTCAACTGAAATGTTTTCATCTTCAGTGGCTGAAAACTGAACATTTTTAGCAAGTGTACTGTTGACAAAACTCCTGTGTTAGGATGGAAACATTTTGTCTATTAGATTTTGTGCTTTCTGATGAAGAGTCATGCTCTTCTGCAGAAGGTTGATTCCTTTTGTAAAAGTAGGTTGCTTATCTGAAAACGTATTTTTGTTTTTAAAAGGTTTGCTGTACCCAAGGTCATGATCTGCTGTAAGATCTAATCCTTCCTGTGTTCATGATTGACTCTTTGCAGAAACGGGCTTCTGGATTTCCAAAAGGAGCAAAAACTGCAGGGCCACTTTTTATGGTTGTTTGGAGAGGGGTTTACTTAGCTCTCTACACTATCAAATGACTCAAGAAATCACCATACGTCAGATTAGATCAGCTCAAAAATTACAGCCAGGAAACTGCTGATAGCTTTTTTGGAGTTCCATGAAAGTTTACACAATTGTCATTACATGTCATTGGGTTTAGCAGCTGCAGGAAGATCCTGGTCTCCAATAAACAGAGATAATTGATTAATAAACTGTATCTGCAGCCAACACAGTTTATTCTATGCACTAGGATCTGCATACACAGGTCTGGAGTCCTGCTGCTGAAGATATAATTTATCCATTCATTTAGTATATAGTCCATATCTGGTCTGAAAAATTGTGGTGAATCATTTGAAGATCCGAAATTGATTAGGCCACATGTACATGTTCATAGGATTAACATTTCAGAGTGAGCCCAATTAAATCTCTGGCAAAATTCAGTTTGGTTTTCAGATGATGTAGAGATAGAAGGAATAAGAAGGTTGCTAAGTCCAGTCCCTCTGCTCAAGTCACAAATTTTCACGACTTACTAAAAAAAGTCTCCCAGCTTTTCTTATGTTTTCAAAAGCTTCTTTCTCTGATGGTTAGAGAACCCTTATTCTCCATTAAGGGTATTCACAGGTAACTTGCTCTGGTTATTGTGCCAACAATCATTCCATAGTTTAAATAATTTTTCTGTGGCATTTATCAGTATGGAATATTTAGGTACAGAAACTACATTCTGTGTCAGGCTCTGTCCTGTGAAGCTAAACAAAAATTGTACATCTCATCTCCTTTCATAAAACAGGCTCTTTGTGTCCCTGGTCAGCTCAGTAACTTCCTCTGCACCTATTTCCCTTTGAATACATCTTTCTTGCAAAGGGATGACCAGAATTGTGCACAATGAGTTTTCCCAGGTCTGTGTACGATATGTTACCATTGCCTTCCTATGACAAGCTCCTTTAAACACATGTTGTTAATATGCCTGTGCTGTTTCCAAGAGCTCATTTTGAGGATGCTTGCATCCCAGAGGCAGGCAGCCCCAAAAAGAGGGCTCTGAAACTTCCTTCCCAGGCAAAGCCTGGGATACTTCAGTGAATGTCTTCATTTTATGACTTTTTAGAAGTGAGAGGCAGGATCTTGAAGGCCATGACCCTGGGGGAAAGGAGTGTCCTATCTCCTGCCCGTGACTGGCCCAGGGTGGTGGTGTTTGCAAAATCCAGATTTTATGGGGCTTTTGTGACATGATGGAAGGCAGGCTGGGAAGGTGGAGGGTGCAGATACAGTCCTGTGTTGTTGTGGTCTCTGTATACCCAGCGAGGAGCGGGACCCTGAAATAAATCACCTGGACTCCAGCTAAGTCGACATGGACATTTATACCAGCTAATGATCTGGTCCCTGGGCTCAAGGTTATTCTGCAGAAATAATGTATTTTCCTTCTTTTTCTGTAATTTTAGTGGATTTTTTTGTATAAAGTAGAATAATAGTGTAACCTCAGAAATGAAAATTTCAAGCACTTTAATTTCTTCTTTCCTCCCCCTTCCTCCTTGCCTCAGTTATCTGTATTTAACAGTAAACAAGACAGTGATTGGACTGTTTGGCTCGCTGTCTTAGTTTGCTTTGTCCAGGCTGGTTCAGGGCACCCATGATGGGGCTGGTGGTTGTATACCTATTGCAGCCCACGAGTCCCAAATCTCCTTATGCTGAACCTGTGTGTCCCTTGCAATTCTCCACTCCCACGTCTGGCTGATGAAATTTGAAGGTCAGGAAAATATTCTCTCAGTTCAGCTAAGCAATGAAACATGTTGCAGACTTTTGAAGAAAGCCTTTTGTATTGTACCAAAAAAAAAAAAAAAGGCTATGCAGTTGTAACAAAACTTTCTGATATTCCCTTAATATCACGGCATTTTCTGAATTTTCCAAAGGTATCAGTAATAATTAAAAAAAATCTTCAAAAGTATCTCCTTATAGCAAATTCAGTACCTTTAAGACATGCAGTAAAACATTCACTATGACCCACGAAGTGCATGGTTTAAATATATTCTATATGCCTATGGGAGTACATTCTAAATTAGTAATTGAAATATACACTTTTCATATGCATTTTAAAGGAAATAAAAGAATTATTCAAAATCTCATTTAAAAATTCATCTGCAAATTTATAATTATACAGAATTAAAATGTATTTTTATATATATTCTTCATTGGAAGGATTCTGCACAGTCAGTGCAGGTAATTGATGTAAACTGTGCTCAGAAATTCCTTTTGATAAGACCCTGAATCACTGCAGAGTTAAACAACACGTCCTGTTATTAAGTGTGTTAGGATTGGGTCTGTTCTTTTGCTCCCATATACTGCAATTGTTATATGAGATGGACATTCAGTAAATATCAATGAAGCATTTTTTTTTTAGAGAAACAGAAGATTTGTCAAAAAAATCAGTCAGAATAGGACAGTTTAACAACATTGGTCAAATTTATGGAAGAAAGCAGGAAAGAATTGTCTTTAAATATTGCAACATTTCTTACTAGAAGTTATCTATTGCAAACATTTTGACTTTTCAGTTGAATGTAGTATTTCAGTTTAGAAATTAACTCTGAAAAGAACTTGGAAAGGGGAAAGATAATGCAAAAATATTCAGTTTAAATAAAGGGGGTTTCTCATTAATGAAAAGTGGCTTTTTGCAGAGAGGTTTGGAATTTTTTTTCCCTTTTGGATTTAAATATTTTAAACTTTTCCCTGGAAAAGGTAAAAAATGCCCAAGTTTAATGACTTCCTTGAGTGAAAATCTGGAAGATGAAGCTTCAAAGTCTTCCCTGTGTTAGTAAACATACTGTACTCTCATGTTACTGCCAAAGCAGTTTAGGAGATCTACAAAAAATATTTGAGCAGTTCATGTGGAAAAATTAGAATTATGAGTGCAATAAGGGATAGATTTATTGTGTTTTACATGTACCTTAGTCTGTACCTTCACGGTACCCTGAGATATGTGTGTGATAGGGATGAATCTGCGGATGTATTTTGTTATATTTTTTGCATAGAAGAAATTCATGCCTTGGTTTGGATATAATTTCCCCAAACATTTACAGATGGAAGGATTGTTTCTGTTATTTGGTTGTTTCACAATTGTTTCTGATGTCTTCTGCCTTCCTTACTCCCTAAAGCTTTTCATAATGGGGTCTTACTCAACTGAAATTGAGGTGGTTTCATCTTTCCTAGTTGTTGCTGCTGTCTGATGACTTGATGAAATATTTGTGTAGAAAGCAAACTGTTGCCCCAGTGTTTCCTGTTCCTGAGGACAGTACTATGGGAGAGCACCAAGCACCAAACCCCAAACCCCAGCTCCTTACACTCTGTGAAGGGGGTAACATAATAAGAGATGAGCCATAAAATAGCACCCAGTGCCCTGGGGAGAATCTGGAAGTTGGTTGGCATTGACGACAGAGGGGCCCAGGTACCATCACACTGATCGCTCTTCCAGAGGAATGTGTGCGCACTGAGATACTGGTAACAGAGTCTGGTCTGTATCTGAATGCACAGGGAACATGGAACTCAAAGGTCATTTATTTGTGCATGCAAGGCCCCACTGTTCTCTCCTTGTCCTGATGTGAACTTCTGATTACCACGTCGCATGCTTTGAAGCTTATTAACTTCTTCAGTCACCCCATGCCCATGTACATGCAGATATGTGTGTGTGAGCACTGTTCCAGCTGTCAGGCTGGCTCATGTGTTTACAACACGTAGGTTTGTGTAACGGCATCTTATAGACTGGGATGGGGAGGACATTTTGGTGTTCCTGCTCACAGAACAGGGATTGGAACTAGATGATCTTTAAGGTCCCTTTGAATCCAAATCACTATTATTCTACTATTCTATGATGCTATGATAATTAGAGTTACTATAACAAAGCATCTTAGTTGATACAGGGAAAGGAAAAACCTTCCTATTAACACCTGAATGTTTTTGCTTTGGGAGCTCCTAATTCTGCAGTGATGTGAGGAGAGGCAGGTCCTTCACCCAGGACAAGCCCTGAGATATCCTCATGACCCACTCCGGGAAGCAGCCAGAGATGCACAGGCACATCCCACACCCAGCCTCTTCCCTGGCCACCAATTACTCCATCCCGACTAGGGCTGCCCTAGTCTCTCTTGTAAGAACAACCTGGTTTTATCTTACAGCCCTGTGAGAAGATTGTCTCACTGCAGTCTCCAGAAGAAGACAAGGTCAGACTGTGTTTCTGAGGAAAGGCTGGCTCCCTGCCGTGGTCCTGCTCTGCCTACATGGGAAGGCTTTAGCCTAATGTCAGCTAATGCTGCCCACAAACTGCATAGGCTGAGCTGTACAAGCTGGTGCCCCAAAGGAGCAGCACAAGCTTTCATTCCTCTTTCCACTTACCTTTTCTGTAAAGCTTTTGCTTGTGAGATCAGAAACTCAGTGACCTTGCCAGGGAGGGAAGTGGAAAATGCGTTTAGTTGGAAGATATTACTCAAAAACACTGTTCAGAGCTCAGATATCTTCCCCTGGGGATTATAGAGTGAGCAATGCTAAAATCAGTGTGTCAAGATGTCACCAAGCATGCACTGCAAGAAACTTTACACAGCACGATGACAGTGCTGTAGTCAGGGCCACGAGTATAAAGAAATGTTTCGATTCAATCAATGTCCTTTCCTTTATCCTACTGCCTGCTTCTCCATTCAGCAGGAAGCCTATTTCATTCTCTTTACTGCTGCCATGCTCTTTACTGCTTCCCTCTGCATATGCATATATCACAGAGCCATTCCCCTCCTCTGCCTCTGATAGCTAACAGGCACTTGTCACCAGACGGGTCTCTTATGATGCTCCATCGATCATGCAGAAGGAAATGGTTATTGAGTGGGTGGCAATCAGATTTTTACCTCTCCCTGGAGCCAGAGTGCATCAGCACTTCCCAGCATTAGGCAGAAGCCTCTTAGAAAGTATTTTTTGCACTACACATTTCCTCACGTGTAACATTGGTGTGCTGGTGCTGAGTCACAGGGCTCAAGGGACACAGCTGCAATTTTTTGCTAAGTCTTGCTTTGAATCTAGTTCCATAGGAAAGTAGAAAAAAGATGGTGCCAGGGGCCAGCATCTTCTGGCTGACAGGTTCTGCTTTCCAAGTCAAATCTGCTATTGAGATCAGAGGAGAAAAGTCTTGCTGATGCTAAAGGTTTCCATCACCCCTCTCCACCTTTGCAAACACACATTTAAACTGAGACAGAGTGTGGAAATACATTAACCAGCATTACTGACAACATTACTGGAGAAAAGAAGCCCAAATGCAGATGTTCAGTGGAAAAGAATTAGGATTAATTCTGAGTTGGTAATAAATACTGGTATAACCCCAGCATTTGCTGGAAAAATTTGAATTTTCAGTCTGAAGGACAGAGCATTAAAAAGAGACAGATCCTCTGGTTTCCCTGCTGGAGGAGGGAACAGACCACAGCCTCTATGTCCTGATCCTCAATGGCATTTGAGTGGCTATTTCCTTTAACTCCCATTAGTTTTAGCAGATAATTGCACTAGAAGAGGTAGACTTTAACCAACAAGACCCAGAAGGACTCAAAAGGTGACAGGGCTGGCAGGCACAATGCATCTGATTCTGGGCTGCACACACATAAGACTTCACATCTTCCCATGCATTCATGTCTGACATGCTTTGAAAGCGTATTTTAATGACCTTGTGAATTTTGTGACTGCTGAAACTACCTTCAGTTGATACTGTGTATGGGAGGATGCACACCCTACTCTTTAAGGCAACAGACCCCAATCCAGTGAAATTTTCCTTTATCACAGCACTGTGATTTTTAAGTAGTGCTGGCAAATCAGATGACCAGTGAGGCTACAGCTCTCAGCAACACCATCTTCTCATGGTTGACATGCTGCAGCTCATAGGGAGGGTCTTGAAGTGAAGAGTACAGCTCACTTCAGGATGTCTTGTTAGAAACTGTGATAGTTTGCACGCTGCAATGTCCCAGCTGTCTGAACAGTGAGAACAGCTGGCTGGTTCACCTCTGAATCTGGACAGTTTGTAGCCATTCTCACTCATCTGTCGGAGCTTGAGGTCCTTCAAGGTACCAGGATGTGGCTTGACAGTCAATCTCATTCCATGGCCTAACTCTACAGAAATTCCTCAGCTTCCATGTCCATCCCCTCTGTCTGCATGTGGCCGTCTATTTTCTCTCAGTGATGTTTGCTTGCACTTTTCCTGCTGCCTTTAATTGTGCTGTCTTTTTGGGCCATCTGGGAAGTGTGTGGGTGTTGGTTTTGGGTTTAGTACTCTACTAGCAAGACCATGGCAAATAACTCAAAATGAGTGATTTGTTTGATGAATCTCCTCATTTTCTGTTCACAAACATTTCATGGAAAGAGTGCAAAATTCCCTGATGTGACCATTAGAAAAAGCCATTTCCAAATGTCTTTTGATCTACAGGAGATCATTCAAATTGTCATTTGTGTTAGTATTGCACATACAGTTTGTGCAGTAATGTGTAACTCACCAACACATGTTACTAACTTAACAAATCAAATTTGAACCAAGTACTTTATCTGATTTCAGAGTACACAACTGAAGCAGTGTTGGTCATCTGGATGATAGCTTGATCTGAAGAAAGGAACTGTGTCAGAGAAATGAACCCTTAGATAACATTTGGTGTCTTGTCCATCCCTGAGCAAGGACCTTGTACCTGGGTATTGGTGCCCCACAAGAGATGAGGGGTTTGGTAGCATTAGGAGCCACAAGAAGCAGCAACCTTTGCTTTTGTACCACGTGAATGAATGGAGGTCCGCAGCAGAGTGGAAGAAAACAAGGGCTGGGTAGTCGCCTCTAGTTCACATTGGAAGAGGAAATGATGTCCTGTTCTGTGTTTCTAGGAGAAAGACTCTAGTAGGCCACCTCAAACACAACACAGATCAAAAATTCATAGTATTTTCTCCGAGGGATCGGGTGAACAAAAGGATCTAAGTTGCACAGCAAAGGGAGGGGAGTGTCCGTACCAGCCAAGTTTGTGTTTGTGGCCAGAGCCCACAGCAGTTTACCTGATTTACCAGACTAAAGTTCACATCACTTCTGAAAATTTTCTTTCTCCCTGAGTTCCTGTGAAAACATTGCTAGAATTTACTGAGTTTCATGCATCCACCCAGAGATATAGATAAGCATGCTTTAAATAACTGCTTAAATAGTCAAGTTACAAGCCATGGTAAAATGTCAGGATTTCCTCAATTTGCAAAGCTGGCAATTGTCTTTTCCTCTGACAAGGAATAAGTAGCATCACAAAGGTATTCTGTATCAAAAGGCTTTTCACTCTACCTTGGCTTTTAGACAGCTTCCAACCCAGATCTACTATAGATATCTCCTTTTGGCTACTATTGGTTGCTCCCTGCAGCGTGCAATAAACATTCACTTCATATCACACATCTTACCCTGACAAGCAAATCCCTTGCATATCAATGTGGCCCTGTGAAGAGATTTTGCTTTTTTACATTCCTTCCACTCCCAGCTGTTAATTTGCACTGACTAGATAGCAGGGGGTCCCACTCTGCCCCAGAGACATGCTTGAGACTTTCACCGACTTTAATAGGATTTGTGTGAACGTTCACAAAGTCACTCCCTCAGCTGAATTCAGACGAGCTGCCTAGAAATTTCAAAGTCATCAAGGGTTTTAAACAGCCAGTTTTTCATACCTTTAATAGGAATGAAGTGTTCAAAGCTCAGGTAATCGTTAAAAACCACGGGGTTCATAATAACTAACTAGGTTTAGTTTTACTGTCTCTTACATAAAGCAAACCTACTGCCTGCAATCACCTTGATCAAGAAAAAAAAATAAATGAGGGCAGAAGTTGGTCTTTAGAGATTTTATTTGAAGTGAATCACAAAATGTTCATAGGTTTGGTTACTGCAAGTGTGAATTACTTCTACAAATATTTTGACAGACCTGGAGTGGACTGAAAACACCTTCGTCACCACCATTGTTTGTAGGAAATGATTTATGGGTGCTATTGATAACTGCTATTTCAGATTAAAACTGAACTACTTCAGATTAAAAGTTTAGGAGGGTGCTGAACTGTCCAGGAAACATGTAAGTGAAATACTATGTATATGCATAACATTCTGTGTCTGATTCTCTCTATCCACTTGAGGCATAATCAGAAGTTATTACAGGTATTTGAATACACAGTGGAACTGACAAAGGCATCTAAACAGTTGGATATTCAATTCCCACAACTTTCAGAGAATATATGTGCCAAGAATACATGCAATGAATGGGTTGGGATTTAAGAGTATTTTAGGCCCCAATTTATTTCAGGAGGAAAGCACTTACATGTTCTTTAAAAGTCCATTTTTCAGAGATGGCATCTGGTATCTCTGGTGCCTCAATTCCAGTTTGGTTGTCCCTTTAGGAACAGCATGATTGGTCCCATGGAGCTGGTACACACAGGCAGTGCAAAAGAACATGATTAACTGTTTGTTTTGAAAATATTAACCAAGTCTTCACTTTTCCAATTAAAATCTATCAAATTAAGCAAATTGCTTGGGGATTGGAAATAAAAAAAACCCCTTCACTTAATTATTTAGCCAATATTTACTGGATATGAGTGTATTATTAACAAAACAAAGGAGTCTATTAATTATTATTCACAGCATTTCTGATAAAAAGATGGCATCTGCTGTTTCTATAAAAGGAATATTGTCACTAATAATCCATCCTAAATTGTAAATGTGATATAATAAACTCGATGTGTCATTTCTCTATTTTATACTGACATGTTATATGAGGGAGATGAGCTTTTTCAGGGCTGTGTCAAAAGGCTTTTTGTTGGTGACCTTTAATCAACTAGTATCCAATTATGCAGAAGTCTAATGGTGTATTTGTATATTTGTAATGCATTTTCCACCAGACAACTCTGCTTTGGTATCACCTTCTTTTCACTTGTGTTATGATAACAGAGATAGCAAAAATAGAAATAAAAAAAAACAACCTGAATGCTATTTTCTTTGCTACAAGAAAAAGTTTTAATGTGTCATTTATTGCATACTCTCTACATGTGCAATCTATTTATTGTGACAGAGGAAATGGGAGGAAATATATTCTGGGGTAAAGACTATTGAACTGGTGTTGTTAAGGTCAGGCTTCAATTTTCTGCTTGATTTTAGGTGCCCCCTGTGAACTTTGGTTAATCATCCATGACCTGTGTCCCTGAAATCCACAGTGTCATGGAAAGAAAAGATGGATAAAAGGAACGTTTTGGAACCTTTCAGGCTATCTATTTGGTGTTAAGATTACTTCTACCTAAAGTACTTCTGACAGGTGTCTGTCAAATTAATTTTTTAATGTTGGCTTTCCTGCTACAATTAAAATCCTTGTGTATTATTCTAACCACAGCATATCAGAAGAGCTTATTCCTTTTGTCTCTTCTTCTTCAAGAATGTTTTCATGTCTCCTCTCAGACTTCCCCTAGTCCAAGGCAATCCCAGTTCTTTCCTCCTGAATCACATTTTTCTCTGCCTTGCATTCTGAGTTCTTCCTGAAGCTGAACATCGCCTTGCCAGGTTGAGCAGTGAAGGAGGATGTTTCAGACGTCTTACAGGAGACATTTTTATTTGTACACACCAGTGTCATATTTGCCTTTCCAACAACAACATAACATTGTTGACTTACCTTCAGTTTGTGATTCACCACAATTCCCAAATCACTTTCTTTGTCTCTTCTTCAGTTCTTTGTCCTGTATTTGAACCAATTGTTATTCTCACCTGAATGAATACATTTCACCTGTTCTTATTGAATTGGGCCTCATTTTCCCTCATCATCTCTCTTTGTCACAATGTTTCTGTTTCCTGTTCTATCATTCACTGTGTTTACAGGCTGCCTGTGTGAGCTTGATTTTATCTGTAAATGCAATAAACACACTTTTATCTCTTCTTCCTAATCGTTCATTGAAGTATTGAACTTGGCCAGACCTAGGACAGAACTCTGTGATTCCCACCTCATACAGTCCTACCATTTTGACACCAAATCCTTAATAAATTACTCTTAAAATTCAGATTTCCAGCCAGATTAGCATGCCTTTTCTTCATAGTTTAATCTTGACCCTATTTTCTTAGCTTGCTTATGAGAGTATTATGTGAGAGTGTGTCAAAAGCCTCACTAAAGTCAAGATATATGACATTTTCTCTTCCTCCTCTACCCACAAGGCTTGTTACCCTGTTGTAGAGTGGAATTAGATTGGTTTGACATGATTTCTTCTTGGCAAATACATGTTGGCTGCTACTTCTCTCTTTGTTAATGCCTAGGTGCTTAAAAGTAATTAGATCACTTGTTCCAGTATTTTTTCCAGTTAGACTGTGAGTCTGGTAATCTCTGTCTTCTCCTTTACTACTTTCATACAAATAGGTGGTCTGCTGGCTCTTCTTTAGTCTTCTGACCCTACTCATCTTGCATGAGTTCTCGAAGGGATTTGCTAATGCCTGTGAGATTGTTTCTCCCTGTTCTATAAATTCTTGAGTTCTTTAAGTATCTTGGGACAAATGTCCTAATGCCCCAGTGAATTGAAAACTGGAGCTTTATCTAAGCATTCTTTAATCTGATCTTCCCCTGTTGCAACCTGAGTTAGTGCCCCTTGGGTTTATCAACTGTCTAGTCATAGCTGACCTTTCCAGTGAAGGCTGAAATAGAAAAGGTGCCAAAAATTTCACTTTTCTGGGACTCATCTGGCAGGAATTTATTCTCTCCTTTTAGCAGTGCACCACTGTTTTCCCTTTGAGTTCTTTTTACTGCAAATGTGCTTACAGAAAGCTTTTTGCTTCCTTTACTGATTTCCTCTCTTTTTGTACCTTTGCCTTTCTGAATTTTTCCCCACATATTTATGCCATTCATTCACACTTGTCTTTAGTATTTCCATGTAGTTTTCACTTCCTGTGCATTTTATTTAGCTCCAGGTCATTGAAGAGCTCATGGTTTAGCCAAATTGTTTTCTGATTACACTTCCTATCCTTCCTTCATGTTGGCATGGCTTCTGATTGTGCCCTCACTGTCATTTCTTTAAAGAATTGCCAACTCTTCTGGACTCCTTTGTCACTTCAACTTGTTTCCGAGGAGATCTCACCCACCAATTTACAGTGTTTATTGAAGTCTGCACTCCAAATACATTGCTTTTAGGATTCTCTTTTCCCTCCTTTTTCACTACAGATAGTGAATTAAGTAATTTCATGGCAATTATAACTCAAGTTTTCCAATCTGTAAATTTGGATAACATCTGTTTGTCTCCATAGATTATAAGTCTTCAGGGGAAGAAAAAACATTTTTTTCTTCTTTTTTTTTGTTGTATTTTTTTTTCCAAAATGCAACGCAACGAAAGAGTATTCCAGTATCAGCTGATTCCTCTAGCTTTAACTGCAACAGATAACATTGATAACTCTCTACTCTGCCATCCTGCTGTAGTATCTCAATATCTCCTTTGTTGTCATCTTCCTAACTGGCTTTTGTTGATCAGGTTGATGAGCTGTCCTTGAAGAAAGTTGTGCTGTTGCATACATCCAAATAACAGTGTAGGTACTGGACAGGAGAAATAGCCATATTGAAATACTTTATATATATATAATGAGTCTAATGCCTGATTAGAAGAAGACACAAGTGCACAGTGATGTGTTTGTGCATTTCCCTTAAATCTGTACTCTACATACCGTGTGAAGGAATGGGGGTTTGCAGGTCAGAAAGCAGCTGTGGTACAGTCCAGTCAGAACCTTAGTGTGGACATCCATGGTACCCTGTGGAGTCTACACATACTCCAGAGACCAGAAACAGCATCATATTCTGCTGTTCAGGGAGTAAAGGACTAATGCTGCCACACTGTATGCAAAGAATTTGCAGATACAGATGTCTGATTGCAACCCTTCAATTAAGTTCAACAGGGGAAAGCAATAAATGTAGGTCACTTGGTCATCTGCTCTGCATTCATCTACATGTTGTCTAGTAGTGAAGACTCAGGAATTATCTACATCATTCTTTAAAAGTCTTCTTATGCAAAGCTCTTCCCTTGCACTAAAATATACACAGTTGCACAGGGACAGAAATAATAGAAGTGATTAATAGTTAACCCTGGCCACTGGTATCATGTCTGAGTAGTGCTGCAGTGAGAAAGGAGGCTTATGATGCTGGCCAGAAAAAATGATCAGTCAGACCTGCAATCCTCTGCTCATTTACTTATTTGAGTGAGTGCTGTTGGCACAGTATCATGAACAGCAGCTGCTGAATCCAGCTAGATGTGACACATTTGCAGCTAACTAGAGTTTGTTTGATATTATTTGACAAATTGGGTTTCTACTGGAAAATGTCTTAATATCCACTTATTAGGGTGAACATCTAAAAAAAAGTTTATCAGAGAAAGCAACTCTGGTTAAAGAAAAGCAAGGGGGGAGATACTTGCTGAAGGGTGATCTTCGCCTGAAAAATCATTAGCCAAGTACATATTCTTCAGAGTAGTAGGTGATCGAGACTGAGATTTCAAAGCCTAGATACTCTGAATTTGGTCTTTCTGCTTTTCCACGTAAAATTGTTTCCCTTTGTGTAAAGAAACAACATAATGATTTTAACCAGGGTTTTCCTTACCCATGGTTGTACTAGAGCCCCTGGATTATAGAGGTAATCCACTACTAAGACATGTTATTTCCTTTTCTCCTCTGTGCCAACTGTATCATCCCTATGCTGGATGATCCCGACTCCACACGAGAGGGAGTCAATACAAAGTTGGAAAACTGGCTTAGTTACTGCAGTTGTATCCTACAATCATTAATTGAATGAATTCTTACACTTTCAACAGAGAATATTGAACCAAACTCAACCAGAAGTACTTTATAATGTGCAAAACCAGTGTTAAAATTCTTATTTCTGCTCATAGTCATATTTGAGGGTGGTTCCTTGGGATTTTTTTACAGTACTCTTAAAAAGTCTTTGGTTCATTTGAAGTAAAAATAAAGAAAAAGTAAGGAATTAAAATCACTGATATTTTTTCAAGAGAGGAAAACTAGTGCCTGCCGTGATCTACAACAAACCTCTTGAGAAATGCACAAAGGAATTGACACTTGTAAACAGAGAAAAATGAAAGCAAACCCAGTTTTATCAT
>JAOXXN010000395.1:143888686-143914242 GCA_026770055.1 Myrmophylax atrothorax
CTGAATGCAGCACTGCCTCAGATGCCAGGATTAGGAGATTTCTATTTCAGAAACTGCAGTAACATTAGTTTGTGGATTATAGCTAAAATACTTTGTGGAATAGCAAGCCAGACACAACGCGTATGAGTAGCTTTTCACTGCCTTGCTTCAGAGTCTTTGAGAATTACAAAAGCCACAATGTGACTCCAATACAAATGTTTCTATTTAGCAACTGCAACTGAGGGAGCATAGAAAAAATTCTGCTGTGCTTCTGGCAGTGTCTGATTCAAGTTTATGATGTCATTTATTCATTCATTAAATGCAATCTGAGGTATTTTGTGCAGCCATTGTGTCAGAAAGCAAAGTGAAGTGATCACTTCTCTTACATACACTATCAAGGATGCATTTTCCCTACCATAATTCCTATAAGCACTGGAGCAGCAACATAAAGAATGGGATTTGGCAATGATGATTCTCAGAATAAATCTTAAACATGTAAATTTTACTCTTGTCACATACCTACTCCTATTGTATCATCTGGACGGACTAAATCATGTACATTCTAAAACCACCCAGCACTGAGGCTTCTGTTATTGCCTAGATGGATAAGTCATGACTCTGATGATTTTCACCTTGTAGATTATTTTGTAATTTTAACACAGGCAAGGTAGTAGATGCTGTCTTGCACAGCTCTGAAGATGAAAGAATATGTCATTACATGCCGCAAAGGGGAACAGCTTCTAATATTTGAGTATTGAGAATTAGGATGAGAAAACAGCAGGGACACATCTGAGGTGACTTCTAGGTTGTGATCTCTGGTTACCTTTTGATTTGGAGAACAAAATAAAATCAACATTGTCTGCAGAAGTAACTCCTATACTAATTACAAATTGAAATGGATTGTAAGACTCTGAATTAATTTCTTTAGGTTTTGGATTATTTAAAAAGCGTATATTAATTATTACATCAAAAGATTATTTTCAAGTACCACAAAGCTTGTTTATATAAAAAACATTTTCCTCTTCTGCAAACTGAACACCAAAAATTGATGAGATTTCCTACAGTTGTCCTGGAATGAAGTTTTTGGCAAGGGTGAAGCTCAAAAATTTAGTAATTGTACAGGTATACATTCCTCTAACAGTCAGTATTTATGTACAACCTGATCCTTGAAGTTGCTGTCTGATTTTTTAAATGTTTTTAAATATTCTTAGAACATGGAATTTCTAGAAGTCATCTCCTAATGTTTTCAGTTGAAAAGAACAACTTAAAGTGCATGAGTAAAAAGACAGAATCACCTAAACTGCATGATTTTACCTTGGCTGCTATATTCCTTTTTTATGCAATCCTCTTCAGTTGCTGGTAGTTTGTGTTGCTACTATGTAGAGGGAAACAATCAGATATGTAGTAAACTATTTTTGTGAAAATGATTTAAAGCATTTCTGAAATGGCCTCTTGCTGCTCCAGATTGTGTTCTACACTTGTAATGAAAGCAATGGTAGAGGTACTTCCAAGCTTCCTGTGACTGCTTTCATAACTCAAGTTTTTTGACCAGGTCTCCTCTACTGACTTGGCACTCTTAGTATCATTCAGTTGGTTATTGGTTTATTTATTTTTAAAGCATGTCAGAATGAATTCTTCATGAACAAAAGAGCTTCAAATATCATATGACATGTTAAGATCATCTCTAGAAACTTAGTGAGTATCTTACTGCTCTTTTTCTACACTATTTTTTTAACACTTTTTTCCTACTGAAAACTCCAGATCCTCGGAGGAAGTCCCAGGTTATAGCCACACATATGTAATATTCTCTCTTTTCCCTCTTGTGAAACTGATATCACCTTAACCACTCTGAGGAGCTGAGAAAAACCTCTACAACATATAACTACAGCAGTCTCAACATGCAGATGTATCATATCATTACATTATTAGCTCCCCACAAACCACCCAAAGGACATAAATCTGCTGTATGAATATCAAATAGGCTTCAGCTGAAGCATATGTTTATGCAGCATAATTGACTTGTATTTACAGATGCATCTCATGCAATTGTGTGTGTCAGGCTGGTAAAATGTAGCTGACAGCAGAAGTCTTGGTGATGTAACCAAGATGAGGTCAATAAAAATATATGCAGTTTATACGCAAGAGGAGGCCTCCTACACAAGTGCAGCCAGGTGGGAGTTATTTTTGTTATCATTTTGATCAGCTTGGGATGGAGTAAACATGCTAGATTTTAAATAACTCAGTGATCTATGTGCTGTGAACTTGACTGTGATTATTGTCAGTCATTTCAGTGGAACTGCTAAGTAAATTAATGGATACTCTGGGGTGGGATTTGTCTCAGTGCATGTGTTTTGAAAACACAGGCATCGACAACTAAGTAGCTCATCCAATCTCTTTGTAGCCAGAAGAGAGTCAGAGACAGCCAGTGTAGTATTGCATTTGTTTTAGACAAAATATGACATTGCCATTTAGTGTGAAGTATTTCTCCCAGGCAGCATTGGCTCTGTTGGTTTGGCCTCCATTGACTACAACAGGGACCCAGGCAGCTGTCTCAGATACAGATGTTTACATTATAGGGACTTTGGGAGTGATATCCCAGGCCTTGAGTGAGCATGGCTGAATCTAGTTTAAGGCAAATTTTTGATTGTTGTGCAGGACTTAAGCCAGCTCACTGTGATTTCTCTTTTAAGTAGCTATGGATGAATTTGGCTACTCATTTTGACGTCATTAAGAGACTTAAGTTTTGAAAACAAAAAGGCTTCAAGGGGGCAGAGGAAACCGGGGGTAAGAGAGTCAATTGTATTCAATGAAGAGTGATCATGGGGTCTATTTCTTTGATAGAAGCAGGGACACTGCCTGGTTTTGGTGCTGATAGTAAGCTGGTATGTCATGTGAATGTGTGTGTATGGATTGCTGACCCTCATTTTGCTGTTTTGAAGAAGGGACTTTCACTTCAATGTTTACAGAAAACCAGGAATGACCACTGATACTATCTGACCTCTCACTACTGATGATGTCCCCAAGAGTTTTGCTGTCAAAAATGGTAATGGTAATGGAAACTGTGCTTTCGTGGGTTTGGGTTCTGAGACGTTGCATTGTTTCAGTCGATACTTGACTGGCTGTTGTGTGCATTTGATACCATGGCGGAGGGAGAGAATTCCATTTAAAGACCAGAGTGAGCTCCAGATTCCCCATCTTTTTGTTGACTGATCAGTGTCAAACTGCAGAGCACAGCATGAGATTCAGACCATTTCTTACCTAACTCACCTAACCATGGGGAAGGAAAAAAGTTGAATACACCCTTGGCGAGAAAGACAGAGAATTTCAGTGGTTTTCCTATGGATCTGTAACAGAGGTGTATTTTCATGGTGTATATTAGTGAGTTAAGCAACTCCTGTGAGAGGCCTAGGCTAAACAAGGAGTGAGGAATCTACTTATTAAGCAGTGTTTGTCATGACACAAATGACAGAAAGGGAAACTTGCATAAATAAATATAATTTCAGCATTGGGTTTAGAGTGCTAAGAACCTGGGCTAGGGAGGCAGATGTATCAGATTGCACAGGGCAGGTACTTGTAAATGTGATAGAACCAAGCCCTAACTGCCTGTCTTGGAGGCTGATGAGATGCAAGGGTTGATGCCTATTATTTCTTACAAGCTGTCAACCTTATACTGGTGTAGCATGGGTCAGCTATACCAAACTTGAGTTCAGCACTGAGTGGTACGTTCTTTCAGAGCATGAGTGTGTGTATCCATCTGGCTTCACATAGCTGCTTCTCTCTATACTGAAGTGCATGGAAAATTCTAGACAGGGGATGTGATCCTGGTTGTGCCACCTCTGCCAGCTCTGCAAGGTGTTTGTGTCAGCACGCCCATTACACTGGGCTTATCACACCACAGAGTGGCAAAGAGATTGTTGAGGGTAACATCTCTTCTCTCTGATCTCCTCCTGCATAGATTTTATTGACATATTCTAGACTAACCCAGGATGAAGCATCACAGCTACTGTATTTATTACCATAAACTAGATATTACCTCCATGTAGGGAAACATCTATGCACGACTTTGTCTGTCAGACCAAGCTGACATCAGTGCAGTTACCTGGTCTGAACCACTTTCACTGAAGGAGATTATCCCTAAGAAGAAATGAAGCCGTAATGGAGTCCTCATGCCCCTGTCTACAGAAGCTGCCCTGGTTTTGGATATGAGCCTCAGGCTGTCTCAAAATACTGCCTAGACTGCTTAACCCAAAAAGAACCATCAGACAGGCACTGTGCTCAGTAACCTGGCTTGCATTTGGAACTGAAATCTAGGAGTGAAAGGCTTTGTCCCTGCAACATTCAGCCCTTCACTGTTGTTCTCACTTGTTTACATCAAGGATGAGATGGATGTTTATCCATTGAAGAAACAATCCCTGTGAGTCTCTTCACTCTCCTGGTTTTTTTCCTATTTGCATAGTTTCCTTTCTTGGAATAATGAATGTGTATGAAGCAGGTTTCTCAGTGTATGGTTTATCTGGTTATTAATGATGTGGAGCACTTCAGGACCCTTAGGACTTCTGTGTTGTTGCTTTAATAAACATATTTCAAGATGATGAGGACACTGGCACCCTTTCTATGCTTTTATGGTACAGTGGTCCTAAAGTAGCAGGGTACATTTTATTTATTAGCCAGCCCATTAATCACACAGGTATCAGTTGGCTTCAGGGAAATTTTTAATTAGCGATATTTAAGGTTGAGAGAAAGTGCTTCTGTGACAGACAATGAGAGCAAGCAGAAGCAGGAGGCAGGCTATTTTTGTGACTCTGTGATTAATGCAGGATTTAAATAAAATATTCATGAAAGGAAATTGAAATTATAGCCAAACCCAAATGTTGAACCTCCTTTAAACCTCAAATATAAATTCTTTGGAGATACATTCTTTGTATTTATTAGTGGAGAATGAATCTGATGAGCATGAGAGAAAAGGGAATTTGTTCCCTAATGTAATAATTTACCAGCATTTTAAAATATTTCTACTAAATTTCTTGAACCAAAATTTAATTCCATTTATAAAGTCCATATCCTTATTTGAAATGGCTCATAAGTCACTGAAACAAGTACAAAGGAAAGATTAGGAGTAGAACTTGGGACATCCCTGACAGCACACTGACACATGCACGAGACAGAAAGAAAAGATTGTGTGGAGGGCAACTGCATCCTTCTGGCAGTTTTGGTTTGGTGGTTGCTAACACTTAAAGTCTGCATTGTCACATGAAAAATGAATGGTATTAGCTGTGCAAACATCTCCCTTGTTAGATAATTAATCAGGTATACTTTGTTTTGATATAGAACCTCTCTGGTGCGCTCACAGGCATCTCCGGAAATAGTCCTGTAAAATAGATTGTTAAAGAAAGTGAAAAAAAAAGCGCCAAACAAACCCTGTAGCAAATATGGCATGTATTTCTATCTGCACAACTGGCAAAATGGAATATTAAATTCTCCTACTTGGATAGAGCAAACTTTTCAGCCTTGGCTGCCCACATTTAATAATTTAAATGTGTAGGGAAATTAAATTTTCTAAGTTGTTGCTCTCCTTCAGCTCAATTTCTCTGTTCTCCTTCCCCTTCTTCTATGCAGCATCCATTCTCCCTAAACACAGAGTACAGAAAAATCCTTTGGCCATCTGAGACTATAAACTTCAGAGGTTTCTGGAGCAGTTCTGGGTCCTTTCTGTGGAAAGGAAAGCTGAAAATTGGTGTTTTCTCACAATGTAGTGTTCCGAGCTTGTTGGCAAGGAAGGAGCATGGATGGTTCTGTCTATAGTGAGGAGTAGTGTGACTCATGCTAAAGACCTGTTCTAGAGACAGATAAAGGTCAGGAGTCTCCAAGGCTGTCATGAACAAGTATGTGACAAGGTGAAGCAACAGCCAAAAAAGCACCATCAAGGTCCTGTCTACAACACTGCTGGGACCAAGAAAAAGAGTAGGTTGATATCCTCTTCCTGCTGGCTTGTAGGGGAAGAGGGAAAGCTACTAGTATGTCACACAGTGGTAGTCTTGTTGGGAAACTGTGGTCCATACACTTGGCAGCTTTCTTAGCTTTAAGAGAATCTGAATAAAATTTCTGAATAAGAAAAAAATCTCCAGGGATTTTAGTGTGTTCTCATCAGGAGATATCTAGGCATGTGGAGGGAGCTCACAGAGGTTTATAAATCATTTAAATCCCTGCAAGTATAGTCCAAACAGTTTGCACACACAGAATCACACAAAAGTAACTCAGGGCTCTATGTAAGTCCAGAGCTGGGTCCCTCTTGTTCAAGCCCAAATATTTCTTATGCACTCTATTTTGTCCTGTGTGAAAGTGGAACTAATCCTTTTCCTTTAGCCACTGAGATGGTTTTCTATTTTACTTTGCTGCAGACAGGCACGGGCCTCCTTTAGTGATAAGAGATTTCAGCCTTCACCCTCTGTTTACCTTCTATGTGCACAGGCATAGAAACACAAAGTGCTTTGGTTTTATTGTTCCTCACAAGATCAACAGGTTGCAGAATTAAAAGCAGATGTTCACACCTCCCAGGAGTATAATTTTAGATGCCTCCTGATCTTTGCAGGCATAATTTTTTCAATTACAGCTTCATTAATTTTCTTCATGACTATAATGGCTACAAATAAAATGATGGAGAGGTTTTCTTTAGGGGAAAAAAAAAAAGGCTGAGATTCTGAATCCATTGCTTGACACCAGGAGTCAGGTTTGATGTGTTCTGTCTTTAGTTCAATTGCCTTGGAATGGGATGAGCATGGGGTGTACTGTTGTCCAAAAGCATAGACCAAGAGTCCTTCTATATGACCTCAAACCCACAGGTAATACCACATTTTCCCAAAGCTTTTTGGACTATTTCTAATTGTCTTAGTTCTCTTGGAGAAATAAGACTAGCAATTGGATATCCTATTTAAAATCTTTTCACTGATGCCATGGAATAAAATGTTAAATTTGGTAACAAGCTCATCTGAAATGTCATGTCTATCACTGTATGGTTATAATTAACACTAAGGCTTGTTAGCCTAAGTTACCATAAAATTTGAATAAGGGCAAAGCTGTTCATAGGACTATATGTAACCAATGCCTCAAATAGCTTTAGAAATAAATTTTCCAGCCAAACCAGAAGAAAAATCCATTGCTCTTCCATGTGCAACTTAAACTTCACCCATTCTTGTTATTAAATTCTTGTTAGCAAAGATTTTAAGTTGGGATTTTTCATCACTCACAAATGAGGCAGTTGGGAAGAGAATACCGTTGGCAGAGAATAGACGTACGACCCAAGCCAGTATCCCAGGGACAAATGAGAAAGTTTTTAAACTGCTTATAGTCCTTTTTTTTTTCTCTTGAAGAACATTCCCCTTCCTCCACTTTCTCTGCCATTAGAATGAATGTGTCAGACTGAAGCATATTTCCCCTGCACTAATTTTTCACAGGCCATTTGGCAATCCATCTTTCCAGGCCATGGTATGCAGGTGTATGATTGTATTTGAAATTCCTGCACCCATTAATCACTGCCCTACTCTGTGACCTGCTTTACTATGTACTTACTAAGCTCCTTTCCTCAGTTCTGGGCTGCCAGTGCTCTATAAACTGTTTACTTTTCTGGTGCAGCATTTACTCAGCACTTTGGCAAGCTCCAACAAAATGTTCCCAATTCACTTTTGGCCAACAAATGCAACAGACTTTTCTTACATGGAATTTGATGGCTACATATGTTTTTCCTTGTTTGCTGTTTCTGGCAGCAATTTTAATGCTGTTATCACCTGGTCTCACCTTGCTTCTGTTGTGACTGTAGAATGGAAATAACTGTCACACAGACCTGAACATGGTTTCCAGCTCATGCCTTTTTTCTGTTTTTTACCATATATCTTTCAGTTCTCAGGAGGCTCATTTAACTCTTGTACTGTTTTCAGGCAGACAGAAGACAACATTGCTTTCATGGCAGAATGAGGAAAAAAAAGTGCAGCTCAGAGATGGGAAAAACAGCAGAGAAATTGGAATTTTCACTACATTTTCTTGAAACAATAAAAATAGAACTGATGTTTTAAATCTTTTCACTCCAATAGGCACTCAGCCTTGTATGAGGTTGTGCTGGAGATATACTGAATAGGAATATCTAGATATCTAAAAATGCCCAAAGAACAGCCCATCTGCCTATTTCATGTTCTGATCATGTTCTGATCTGTATTTAGCACACTGTTACTCTTTGGTATGGGTGTTGTGTAGTTTTTGGCTCTTCTGCTTTGAATTTTAGCCAAAATAAGCTTACCAAAAAAAAAAAAAAGCCACGACAAAAAACCCCCAACAAAACAACACACACACAAAAAAAACCCCAAAACCCACTAAAAAGCCAATAAAACCCCTTGAAACGCAAGCCCTATTGTGCAAATAATTTAGAATGTTAAACAAGGCATAATACTGTTCAGGACAAAATTATTTCAAGAGTCTTATTGTGGATAGTGTGTTTATTATTGTTATTCTGCGTCGGTAGCTCATCTATCCTGCTGGAGCACAAAACACGTTTTACAGTCTGTGTGCTGGTAGATATCTCAATGCTTCATCTGCACGCAGAAGAATATACTCTGGGTCACTTGAGGACAGAGTGTGGGTGGCGCTTGACAGTTTATATAAACAAATCAAAATACCTCTTCTCTCCCCTGTGTCTAGTTAGCTCTATGCTTTCCAAGTTCTCAGTGCTGAAAGTGTGGAAAGTTAGATCCTCTCCTGGCAAAGAAAGAGAGGTAAGTGTAAGTTTGATGTATTTCACCTGACTTCTGACTTTCTAAAGGTCTAACTCTTAAAACTCCCTCACCCCTACTCTATCACTGCACAAGGAAGTGCAAAATAAACATAGCTTCTATCTTGAGAAGACAGCAGATAATTTGTGAGACCACAGATGACAGAGATGTTTCCAGCCTGCTTCTGCCTACACCTCTTTTTGAAGCCTTGATATTTAAATGGCACCCATTTATGCTTTCTTGTGCAGTGATGGAGTAGGTGTTAGCAGGCCTTCAGGAGACTGACTGGTGATACAGAGGTTCAGGGCAGAAGAAGGGAATGTAATTTTCTTCACTTTCACACCAGCTGAGAATTTGGCACTTGGTGAGTTTGTCAGATGCTGTTGCTATCTTATCCCATTGAAAACCACATAAGGCATCCCTCTTTGAGAGAATTTTTGTGCAGCTGTCTCTGAGTGGGACTATTGCTGTGAACCATGATGTCTTATGTATTTTCTATATCTCACAGACCTACCTGAATAGTAGATGGTACCACAATGGACATTTGCTTCTTTACTTCCTATGTTTCTACTGTTATGCAAACTTTAACATGTGGTCAGTGATGGGTACATCTCATTATTGTGATTTTTTTTGCTGGTTGGAACTTCTTAACTCACTCAACTACTTCAACAGTAGTCTTGAGGATGTGTTTATTGCCCATTTATCAAAGAATATGTGAATAACTGCAGATATACTATAAAAATTTATAGCTGACCTCAGTACTACTAATAAAGAATTTGACTTATTTGATTGCCTGCGTATTTAGTTGAATAACACCTTGTTGCCTATAAAATTTGATTTAGTGATAGAAAATTAAGACCAGAAGAGGCATTTTGGAATCTTTATTGTGATTTTTTTTTGTGATTTATAAAGAGTGTTTTTAAAGGACAAGAAAACAAGAAGATTAACACTTAAATCCATTTTCTGTATGAAAGAGCCATCACCATTTCAAAAACTTGTTAAGATATGGCCTCAGGAGTAGTGGCAGGAGTTTCCTGTGATAATTCTTTTCCCAGAGGCACCATAAGCTTTAGAGCCCATTTTATTCACTGATGTAAGAAATGACCCATACTCATGAGTCATTCAAGTGAGAGAGCTGTTAAAGCACCACTAGCATTTCCTCCACTTGAGAAACTGCACAACTGTTCTCAAACCTCCATTTCCCAGGCAGAAAAGTTCTACTTCGTAAGTAAAACTAGAATTTCTTTATAGAACCAGACATTTTATTTGTTTCTTCCCTACCGCACCACACCCCTGTTCTGAAACCATTTGTCCCACCAGTACAACCTACTTTACCTTAGCAGGCCTGACTAACAATTTGTGGCCTGCAGCATCAATTCAAAATGAGTGTGACTGTAGCAATTAAACCAGATGGCTTTTAATCTCTCTGAAGACAAGAAGGGAAATTTTACTTTCTATTCACAGTAGGAATAGTAAGTAGTCAGAGAGAAAAGATGAAAATGTGTGATACCCTACCTTCCTGGTATGGTTCTCGTTGGGAAGTAACCGAAGTAACTCAGGACAATTCCCCTAAGATCTCATCCATATCAGGAAGAACTGCAGATCCAGACCACATTTGAGAAGGCAAGTCCTGTGATCTCCCAGTCTCTAGCCAGTTCTCCTGCATTGAGGAGTTCCTAAGAGAAAATTTGACTTTCTCGTCCTTCAGAGATTTTCCCTCTTAGGAACCTGGCTGTGTGTACAGCTGAAAAGGAGTGTAATAAAAAGCTTTGCAAGCAGGGAAGGAAAAATGTCATTGAGTCAAGTGTTATTGGGAGACAGTGGAGAAAGTTCAGTATTTTTATGTGCATACACAGAGGTTGGAGACACAGAGAACCATCCCCCCTGGCATCTTTTCATGCAAACTTCAGGGGCAATTTTTTTTGTTCAAAGCCTTTAGGGTCTGAACCTTGTTTAACACTTCTCTGTTGAGAAATTCTGCTGCTCAACAGTCAATGCCTAGTCAACAAATTGTGCCTGTGATTTTGCAGTAGGATAACATTGTAGATAAGACACACCTACTGGGCACTTTCAAGTTATAATATTGTGTTAGTCATTGCTTTTATGTATGTTTATACACAATAACTGCCTGAAGGTATACATTGATTTCCAGCCATCAAGAACATATTTAAAATTGGCTCAATGCTTAACCTTGGTTCACAGAAAGTGTACTTTAATTTTTTTGCCACTAAGAATTATTAGCTCAGAAGAGTTTGATATAGCTATAATCATCATCATGATTACTGACTTAAACTAAAATTCTTCTAGAGATTTTATTCCTTTTATAAGGTTGAGTTATACTTGTAATTTACCTTTTGTCTTTTAATATGTGTATTCCCTTAACATGTATTGATTTAAGTGGATTCAACTGTATTTCAGGTAAAGATTTTCTGACAACTAAAAATAAAAATCTAATGTAGTGTTACTTTACACTTGTAACTAGTAATTTTGTGAATTTATATAATTAAAATTAAAGGAAAAGAGGATACAGACTGAGATTCACATTGCAGCGTTAAATGTTTAGATCCAGGAGAACAATTCTGAAAGCCTTCTTTCCAATAGGAGCTAACCTCTGAAACACCTAAAATCAATCAGTTTCAATTTTTCCTCTTAGTTCCCCAGCTGTCGTAAGCTAAGTTCACCAGCAGCATCATGGGCTGAACAGTGGAGTTTCCTGTTTCTTCCTGCACTCAACTGCCAATTCAGAGATGTGCAGACTGAAACTCAGACTCCCTCCCAATTGCTGGAGATGAGGAACCCACCAGGGGCTCCCAAAACAGCCATCACCCACCTGCAGCCATAATGTGAAGCCCAGCAGCTGTTGTGCCCCTTTGCTGAGAAGCACAATGGGATGGAAGGGAAGGGATGCTGTTGTCTCCTGGCTTTTGCCTATTTTCCTCTTGGGGAATCCATACAGGTTGTGGCAGATGGTGTGAGCTTTATCACCTTGCCAGGGTTCAAATTGGTTGTATCAACTTGCCAGGGGAGTACTCGAATAGGGCCCGTCTGTATCCCTCCTATTAGAGCCCTGCAAAAAACCCATGAGGTTACAGAAGGGGGACCTGTTGGTGAAGGAGCCCTGAGTCTTGATCCTTGATTTTCTGAAGCTCGTTAATTTGATGAGTGGTGTTGGAATTGTGGCTCTGATCATATTCCAGTACCCACTTGTAAGGCTGCCTGCCTGAGATGTAGGCTTAATTTTAAATCCCTCCTCTGCTCTGTTTGAGTAATCTGAAGTTTTCTGCTCCATCCTAATCAACAGGATAAACAAATATTTCTCGTTCAGCCTTGGAAGAAAAAGATTCATCCATTTTACATAAAACTGAGCAGATTCAACAACTAAGATAGTGAGAAAATAATCTCAGTAAATGTGTAAACATGGAAGGCAGCTTCAAATTTGTGCCACTTGACCCAAAAGTACTGATGCCTAAGAAGAGCTAAAACCATACCTCTGTTATCACAGAAAGGATTGGGTTGGGAGAGACCTTAGAGTTCATCTAGTTCAAACCTCACTGCAATGGGCAGGGACACCTTCTGCTAGAACAGGCTGTTCATGGCTCTATCCAACCTGACCTTGAACACTTTCAGGGATGAAAGCTTCTCTGGACAACCTGTTATGGGTCAATCCTAGCTACCAGGGATGGTGCCTTATCTCTTGGTAAAGTGTGAGTCTCTCTGTAAATATTCTCAGGCACACAGTGGGATACTTGGGGACAGTCCTGTGCAGGACTAAGACTTGGACTCGATCCTTGTGGGTTACTTACACATATTCTGTGTAGATTTAGGCCTTAGTCTTCAAGGGTTTTTTATGCTTGTTCATTCACAAATAACCTGCCATTTATTTACAACTGCCTATCTGGAAGGTAAAGTCCAGAGCGTGTCCCAATGGGAATGATCCCATGGAGTTTAATTCATATAAAGTAAAGAATTTCACTGCTTGGAAGAACATTTTTGTTTAGATAACTCTTGAGACCTATTTGATAAACAAAAAAAGCCTTTTAGATTTTGAGACTACCAACTCCATTGAGTGGTGCTGAGATTACAGTCTGCACCTGAAAATCTCTGATATCCAGGTGAAGCAGATGGTTTCTGTTCCCCTTTCACCAGACCAATGTTTCTCTGCAGTTAGGCATGAAGTCACTGGTAGTGTTAGGAAGAGAACATGTTTACCTGATTCCTTGTCCTGAGCTTAGCCTTTCCTTTTTCTCTTCATGTTAATGTTCTCCAGGCCTTTACAACTCTCAAGTTGTGTCAATTTTATTGTTCCATGAGGTGAAAGAAATTGAGAGTGTAAAAAAAAATAATCCACAAGCTGTTTTACAACCATGACAGAACAAGGCAATCAATTATGCCCTTCTTCGAAACGAATCTATACATGTACAGATATGGATTGTTGATGTGTATCAGGAGTTGTGTGGCAGCATGAAGGAATGTTGTGGTTCATTCCCCATGCCCACACCTCAGGATTGATTCAAATCATTGTTATCATGTTTCAGAATGTGGTGGCAGTAAACACAAGGAAGATGTGCTATGTCTAAGAGCTTCCCATGTCAAAATACACAACAACTTTGATTCATATGTACTGACTCATGGTCATATAGGAAACATGTGAGATTTGTCAACTAGGATGACAGTAGTATAATTATTTACACTCTCAAGATGTTGAGAATGGCAGAGGGTTTATGTGAAGTATCATGTTAATGGAACTACCAGAAAATCAATATTGGAATTTGAACCGTATGCCATTTAATCTACCTGGGTTTTTTTTCTGGTTATACATCATACTGCATTTTTCTTTATCCTGCATACTCACACAACTCTATTTTGTGTCAAGTTCATTGCAATAATGGCAATGATGCCAGTAATTACAGACACAATCATGCACTCACTTCTGTTCTTTACAGACATATATATCTCCGAAAATTTTGTCCATCTTCAGCACATTTTAATGTACTGGAATAAACCTTGCTAATCTCCTTTTATTGAAAACAGAATTGAGAAATAATTAAGGTAATGACTGAAGTGGGCTGAACTTCTTTTCCTACCTCAGAAACGCTCTGTGACCCTGAGTTTTATGTCATCTGCTAAAAGGGATAAATAATGTTTTTTATTGTGATCCATACATTTCTGTTGAAACTTTTAGTGTCTCAATTGTCTATTGCTAAGCACTCTTACACTGTTTGTCTCTGGCAGCCCAAATCTCTGTGTGGGGCTGGCAGCTTTCAGATGTTTATAAATAATAAACAGACACTGTAAGGTTTGGCCCATGGGTAAAACACCATATCAATCCCTTGTGCAAATACGTTCTTGTACTGTATCTTTCTGTGTCCATGGTAGGAGAACTTGTCCACCAAACTCTATGCTCACCAAGGCTGGAATCCTTTTATTTGGCTGGCAAACCTGGTTGACTATTAAATTCCTAAACAAAAGCAATAGTCCTCTATACATCAGCCTGAATAATAATAACAAATATAATAATGATTGATACATGAGTATTCATTTGTGTTGTTCTCAGTCACATTAATGGGATTTTGATGCATAAATTGCTTCTCATTGCAGCAAGATTACATAGTTCAGAATGCAAAAAATGCTCTTTTATTTAATCTAAAGAGCTAAAAATCTTCCTTAGGTAGAACTGTGTAATGATATCAATCATGTTACACTAGAGATCTTACGGAAATGCTCAGCATTGATCTGATAAAAAATGCTCTGTGGGTTGTAGATAAATACTACCATGTATACAAACATTCCCTTGGGAACTGCTGTGATACTGCCTACAAAACCAAGATCATATGTTCATGATGAAGCTGCTCAAGGTAAACAGTGTGGGTTTCTATTCTTCGCAGGAGCAGAACATAGCACATAATGAGGGAGAAAAGTTGGGAAAATTTTGCATGTTAATTTAAGTGGTAGAAACTAGCAAATCAGCAAATTAAGCATAGACTGTAGCTAATGTCTTTGGCATAGATGATGTACTCTTGTTTTGTGTCTGTAGGGCAATATGGCACCTCAGATGGCTGCTGCCTTTGTTTCTGTGGTGTTAGTGAAATATAAGGAAGGTGTAAACCACAGTAAGTGGAGGTGCTGATCCAGCGAGCAGTTAATTCCCATGACTGTCTATTGAATTCAGAGATAGTAATCATGCAAGTATGCATGCAAGCATATTTGTGATGGTAAGTTGTAGAGTCAAGTGACTGCTGCTTAAGTTTTTACTGGGAGCCAGGAAAAAACAAACACAGATTATATGGTACTTAGTCTAGGGCTTTAAAGGGAGGTGCTCTCTCTCATCCCAGGCTGGACTTGTCAATCTATCATTTTATATCTAGACCATTCATACCAGAGCCTTTTTATTTCAGTTGCTAATAAGTCTATATTTTGATGCTGTTTTCAAATAGCACACAATGCGTACAAACTCTTTCTAAATGATGTACATGGCTTTTAGAAGGAGTCTGTGAGGCTGCAATGGAGTGTTAACTTTCTATTCCACTCTTCACACGCTGAGACACTTAGAACACAGTTTCTACTTACCAAATTAACTCCTGACCTATCTGTATTCTACATTCTGCTAAACAGTTACTCAGAAAGCTGCTCATGCATGCCCACACACACTTATAGGAAAGTCTTAAACCACACTGTAAGAGAAATCTTCAAAGCAATTGGTCTTGAAATCCTGTCTGTTCCCAAAACTAGGTTAAAGGCATTAGAAATTTAATCACCTTTTTTAAATTTCCATTTTCAATTAGCGACATGCTTTACGGTGTAAGGAACACAGAAGAGTAAAAAAAAAAGGAGGCTTTTGTCACCCTATTTTTCTCCTGAGGAATGTATCACTACCAGAAAAAAAATTCATCTAGATAATAAAACAGTCTTTTTCATATACCCCATAATTAAAAATGTCCCTTACCATGATTCCAGCATTTGTAATATTTAATATATGGCACTGTTGTGGGGAGGTATACATGGTAGTGAGTGGGCAGAGGTAAACTAGTTTTGCCTGAGCTCTAATTAGACCAACCAGAAGCTGGATGTGCATGAATACCTCAGTGCTGAACCCGAGCTAGTTTGCTCTCCAGAAAGGTGGAGTGCATTAAGTAAGGCCCAATGCTGGGATAACCAGGTTTGTATAGCTTCTGGTTGGCTCAGAGTGTGGGCATAATTTTTGTGTGTCTCCTGAGTAATACATTATGCAGACATATCCACATATTATATGTTGCATCATTTTTAATAATTAAATACCACAAATCTGTAGCTATAAAGTTATTTCTAGGAAAGAAATGAGAATAAAATATTTACTTCTGGACACTGTTTTCAAGCTCTTTCACTGTGACCTGGTTATGCACCTCTCTTGTAGTTGGAGCTTGACTTAGTAGGTAAAGAAGGGAAAACAGACAATGGAAACTACTTAGAAAAGGCTCTCTGCTTTTGAGTTTCTATTCTAAGATAGGCTAAAGTATCACCTTTGCCTCACTGGAGAAAAGCATTTCATGAAATGGTGTTACTCATCTTCTGGGCCTGTGTGCAGTGCTGTGTACAATGTGACATCTGTACACCCTTAGTGAATTGACCCTGATCACACATGGTATGTGAGTGCAAACCTGGGCACTCTGAGCATCTCTGCAGTCTCTTGCTTACAAGACAGTCCTTTGTGCCTTTCTAGACTGCTCACTAGAAGAGGTATGAAAGAAGAATCTTGTCTGCACAGGATTTATGGCTGGGAGAAAATGCACTCTGTCTCTTCCTGTCCACTCAAATCTTTCGGGAAGCACCCACGTAGTGTAAGTGGAGCTCTCTTCCAATCCTCTATTTAGATTGGAAGGTCTCTTGGTTTTCTTGGAAAGCAATCACTTATGAAGTCCCCCTGCTTAAGGTTGCTGAGAACTATGCCATGGAAATTGCTCATGTGATCATGTTCAACAAATTTTTAAAGCCCTGGTGGGGGAGGGCATATGGAGCCTGAGTCTGACATTTAGAATTAATACCAGGAAAGGAAAGTTTCTCCTCCAGAGATACATGAGAAGCCAATGTTACGCACTTGCAGTCATAGTAAACCTACAGGACCTGAACAGCTTAAAGAATAGTCTAATCAAAAACTCATTGAATGCAGTGGGAAACTTCCTACCAGCTTCACAGTTGAAATATTGATTGTGTTTCTAGTCTGAAACAATGGAAGGAATTAACAACTAGAGAAGTGTTTGTAGCCTCTGCACAGTAATGTAATAGACACTGCCTCCCTGTGTCTTTTGATGCTCAATTTATCCATTTTTATTTGGAAAATCAATCACCAGAGTGTCTGTGCAACTTACTTCTTCAAGGGAGTTCAAAAATGCCTTCCTTAATAAATCTGCCACCTTATGACATGGGACTAATGGGCCCCAATTTCCATCCTGACCTGATTTCCCTTTCCTGTTCATTATTTAACACACACTGATAAACCCAAGAAGGCCCAGAGAACTCCTGAATCTCTGTATGGTTTGGCCTCTGCTCCTCTACTTTATGTGGTACATCCTGTGGTGATCGGTAGCAGTTCAAGATCCGTAGGCTGCTGTTAAGTAAAGCAGGTCAATATGTTCTCTGTCCCTAAGGGTGAGCAGAACAGCATCCACATGGCTAAACCCCTCTTCCCAAAATCCCAGATAATACAAGAACTACCAATCTGTATGGACCACACTGTGTACTCTTTAAGCCTATGGTAGGGATGTGTTTGGGTTTCTAACATAACCCAAGCTGCAGATGAATGAAGGAACACCAGGGCTGCCATTTCCACTGGAAGAGGATTTGCAGTGTGATCTTAGTACATGCCCATGAACATGCCCACCACAGGAAACTGACAGCACTGTGACAGTGTGTTTGTTTAGAATTATCTTAATTGATGCTGAAGCTTTTCATTGCTTCCTGTTTATACAACCTCCAATAATGTTGAAAGATCAAACTCAAAAACCTAGCCTGGAAGTCTTCAAAAGCTGTCAGAGAATATAACAGAAATGACTTAGATGAATGTGCTTTCAACATCCATGAAAAATAGATGTATGTGTAAATGTGTAACACATCAGTCCACCATCCTCTATGGAAAGTTGTCCATGGATGCTTTTAGTTCTATGGAAATGTGAATTTCTTTTACTGTGTCACGAAGCCTGGGAATCTCAAACAATAATCAAAATAGAAATCAAAATATTTGAGGTTCTTTCTTTTCAGATCTTCTATCTGGACTTTGAGTTTGGGATGTCTTCTCTTAATGTCTGTGGTGGGGGGTCTGAAAAAGTAGTTGACCCATTTCAGTATCATGGAAGATGTTTAAGATGAGTATGTCCCATACAGTCTTATCCAGTTAGTTAATAGTGAATGTAATAGGATTAATATAAATTAACTGAGGTTTTCTCCAGGATTATAATTATTATGTATTCATTTGTGTTTTGGTAGTTCTTGGTAACAGTGCTTAGGTACTGGATCATGTGCGTTGTTTAATTTCTAGTCTTGAGAACTGGCCCTGTTTTTTGAGAGTGCTGGAGTTCAGCACACAGACTCAGCAAAAAACTCAGCTAACTTTACTTGTGTCATGATTTAGGAATGGTATTCTCCAATTTAGTGTTTCCACTGGAACACCACTCCAAACAAATCATGCTCTGCTCACTCCCTCCCTCCCCCCTTGTCGGGGCCTGTGAGGAGAATTGGTGGCACAATAGGTAAAGACCACCAGTTGTAATAAGAACAATTAATGGGAAAGGGCAAAGAGATAAGGAAAACAAACAGTAACAGCAACAGTATTAATAACAAAAGCATACAAGAGATTGTATGTGAGTGATTTGTATGCAAATGTTCACTACTATACCATGGAACCTGGGTAATACCCGGCCACTCCACACTACCCAGACCCAGAATGGACCCCTTCCCCCTTCCTGGAAAATGATGTGAGGTAGTATAGAATAACCTCTGCATCCTAGCTTGCCCTTCCTGGTTACTGCAAAATTAACACTGTCCTGGCTGGAACCAGGATGACATGTAAACATGAGGTACGTCAGGGCATGTTTGCTGTTTGATGCTGCCTAAGGAGATGTAACCATTGACTCTACATCACCTCTATAAAATTTCAAGTGCAGAAAAATTGATGTTGTTGTTTCATTTACAAAAAATTAATACAACTTGTAACTGAGTATTTTAATGATCTTCCTTGGGAGAAAAGAGAAGGGTTTGATCTTTCAGTCAGGCATCAATGTGCCACCTGCTCAGTATGGGTGTGCCAGTGGTTTTCCCCCTATTTCATTGCGAAGGCATGGAGGTTCTCTAGCCTGTGAGCAGTTGGTCTCCATTCAGTTTCTAAAAATCAAATTATTTGTGATGCATAATAATTTTGTTTTCAAACTGTGATAATTTTCCAGCAAAGCGTAATGTCATTTTCAGGTCTGGTGTTGGAATATGAGGGCTTTAATCAGCATACTATAACATGTTATCTGGCTGTGGCCTCTTTCCACAAGGCTAAATATTCCCGTACTGATGCTGAACCAAGATTCACTCTTTTTCAGTGGTTCTGCCTTCTCCAGATAACTTCATATTTCTCCTTTCATAGCCCCATGGTTTATGTTCTCCTCCTGGAAAATGGCAATAATAAGGTTGTAATATATTCTGAGATTTAAATATAAAAAGGAGACAGTGGGTAGTTTAGCAGCGATTTCTGCTGAAGTACTTGGATCTACTCGGAGTAGTGGGTAGTTTCCCTACAGACAATGTATGGAGCATATACTGGGATAACTTACATCTTCACATTGCAATCGATCATTTTGTCTTCCATTTAAATTCACTCTAAACGGTCACAGTGCAGGAGAAAACATTCATACCATCTGTGAGTGATAGAAATCCTCCTAAGAAAAAGTTCAAGTATATGAAAGAGAAACACATTTTACTGTCCAGATTTAAATACCTTTTGATTTTCATGGACTCTTGCCTAGATCCTATGAATGCAAAGGGAATCATGAGAGGTGATAATCCCCACAGCCAGGCCAGTGTTCTGCAAAAGGAGAGTCAGCATGGCATGAGTCTTATTGTTGGAGACTCTGCAGCTTCCTGTTTCTATACTGTACATTTCTGACTTTAAGAACAGATGATTATATTTAGATAACCTACAGATACTCAAATCAAACGTTGTATAGTCTTGTGGGAGAGGTTAAAAGCTTTCAAGCGATTTTGTGCTCAGACATTGTAAAGTAGATTTGTGTGTGTATGTGTGATGAGGAAGGTTATTTTCAGCTCCCTAATATATCCCCAGCCTTAGTTCTGGGAGGAACTGGAATTTTATTTTGGTTTCAGTGTCCCCAGTTGACTGCAAACTGTAACGCTGCCATGTATGTCTCAGATCTACCACTGCCAGGATACTTCCTTGTATGTTGATGTCCTTGGCTTAGAAAAAGGAAACAGGGAGCACCTTCAAGATATGAAGGAATCAGAGCTTCATTCTAGAAGGGAGGAGACCTAAAATATTTACAGCATTCACAATGCAGCTAGCTAATAAGGGTTGGGGTAATATATGCTTGATGTCATCTTTCTCAGCATCTCAGACTGAGTTATAATAACACACTCCCCATCACTCTGAACTTACCTTTTCTTAAAAAAACACAATAACACAGAAAGGAAACGCTTCTCATGTCATCTGTATGAGGGAATATAGTGTACCTTCTTAAAAGTCAGAGAAGAAAATAATAGATGAGTCAAATATAAAATGTTGCTATCCCTTTCCAGTACTGGGTACTAAGACACCTTTGCACAACTACAATTTTGAATTTTTCTACAAACTGAAGCTAATAAATTGCTCATGTTTCCTTTCCTCCTTTTCCCCTTTGCCCTCCATTCAGTGCAGCTGCTTTTGAGGATGCCCAGGTTTCTAATTCTGCCCCTCCATTTCTTCTCCTTTCAAGATTTCCTTTGTGTTTCTTAACATTCATGAGCTAACTCCAACCATTGCCAGGCTCCACCTTTACTACCTGAGCTGATCCCTTTTTCTAATACTTCTCATTGATTCTACTTCTCTCCTGCCTCCTTTCTGAGTTTGCCAAGCATGTTTAAAGGTCAGCCTCATTTTCCACATCCCAAAGCCTAGGTATGGGAGAGGGACTTCAGCCAGTCTGACTGAAAACCTCAGTGAGTTCTAGGCACACACAGTTGCTGCCCTTTTCAAAATGAACTGCAATTTTTGAGTTGATAACAGTCAGTGGTTCTCTATTGTCTTGGGGAGACTGACACCAGTGCACACCAGCAGAAGATCTGTTGTTACATCCTACATTATCCACTGAAAACAAATCACAGTGAAAGCCAACACTTGAATGACCTAGAATACAGACTGACTCACTGAAGTCTCATTTTTGGATATGCATGTGTTTTACTGCTGTCTTCTTTCTGTATGTGCCCTTCTTTTGTAATCTAGACTTTGTGTTATGTGAACATCTGGTCCAGAATTATTTAGTTTCATCTAAGTTCTTCTGGTATTATTCCTGTTATTTTACTTCAGACCATTTTTAGGAGTAACACTGACAAGAAAGGACCTTGAATATAGCTTTTAGGCAGCTCTCCAGTACCATGATTAACATCTCTAGGAACACATAACTTCAATGAGAATAATTAGGAGGAAAAAAGTTCTGAAAATGAGAAAACAATTCAACTTTAAATGAGAAAGGGAAAGGGAGAAAGTTTGCATATCTCCATATCTTATAGGATGCTGATGCTACCCACAAGGTAGGAGGGTAGAAAGAGTTAACAGCATCTTTAACCTTCTTTTCTGAACTATGGGGAAACATCTGGGATAGCGAAGCAGTTCTGTGGTACAAGACTAGGTTCCCTCGTTCTCACCTTCATAACCACCAACAACGCTGTCTCAATTAATAAGGTGAAAATTGGCATCACATCAGAGTGGAGAATTCTGGACTTCCACCATGCTTACTGTTCCCTCACTGAAGGAAGTTCTATCTGCTTACAAACTACCACTCTGTCTCCTAATGTTAAATTCCTCTTGCATTAGGGATGAGTCTGGGATGACTAGATTTCAGGAGTTTGCTCTGGCTTGTGTTTTGAGCCTTGTTGGACAACCACAGCCTGTTGTTCTCAATGACTAATTACAAATGAGGCAATAAATGCTTTCATACAAAACAGCTGCTTCCAGCTCCCTATCTGCACAGAAAATTACCCTTCACTTTTAAATTTTAAATTGTCACTTTTGATGTTACTCTGTGTTTATACCAGCTGTATCCCTTTACATTAATAAAAATAAAGTTTCAATGGTTTGAAAATCCACAGGGTAGAAAAGTACAACATACTAGTTGAATCTGTCAGTTCCACAAGCAGGGTTTTCCCAAACTCTTAGAGGTCTTGCAGGCCTCTGTGAGACTATTGTGCATTCAGTGTAACTCTTGTTTTCCTATCCAGAAAAGAAATTTTGGAGATACAAGTCCACATTCATCTGGGCACAGGCATCTGAGAAGTATCCCTGTTACTTTTGGGGAGAAGATACATCCATTAGTCAAGGTCTGAAACGAAAAGTTTTAAAAAATAATAAAAGAAATTAGAATTTCTTTAGCAAGAATAACTGTCTCTTTGAAATAAAAAAATAAATTTCACTCTGAAAATTTGACAGAAGCCTTTGACTACTTTCAATGTGTTCCCATTTTCTTTAGTGGCTGAAGACAATTTAACCTAAATTTTTAATTTTTGCTTCAGCTGCAGCTACATTTCTTGGATGGAAGAAGCCACTTAACAATGGGACATTAGACTGTGACTTCTGGAAGGAAGAGAACCATTGTGAGCATGTTTGTATTTACTCTGCTTTGGCAGATGGAAGCTGTCAAGGTGCAGTAAGTGTTGAGTCCTCCTTGGGGGCTGTGGGGCTCCTGTTGGGGGCTGGCAGCACAAGGGTCTCAAAGCCAGGACCCACCCCACTGCCCCTGGCCAGGGAGCAGGGCAGGCAATGGGACAGCCAGAGCACCCCCAGGTAGTGGACATCTCCGTGGGATTGGAGATAGGCTGAGATCACACCAGATCACCAACCTGATGCTGGTGTCAGAATTAGGTCCTTTGAGGTGAACCAGGGGTCAGACACATCCCAGGATATCTGGGCAGCTCCATGGCAAGAAAACAGTGAATTAACAGATGAACAAAGACCAGTGTTTCTACTGTGAATAAAGGTCACAAACATTCCCTTTCATGAAACAGTGACATTGATCTAGTCCTGATCTAATGAATCAGTGACATATTCAAATGTTCTTGGAAGATTCCTGACCTAGATGGGATTATAGTATCAGATAGCAAGCTTTAATTTCAGTACTGCCTAAAGGTAGGAGAAAGTCCAGCAGATTGAAACAGAGGCTGACCACAATTAGAGGTGGTGTACAATGGAAAAAATATACAAGCACAACTTTGGTTCAGAGTTAAAACTCAGGCAGATAAAATACTGCTTGACTCTGCTTCTAATTAGTATGAAAAAGATGTCTTCTCTGCAATTTCTCCTTTGTGCTCATATGAGAAAGAAGAGTTAATTTAACTACAGTTAATTTCATGCCCTCTGTAATGTACCCAATTATATTGTCCTAATTATTTCAAGCCCTCATGTGCCTTGCTTGAGTGCCTTTTTTTGGAAGAGGACATTAAATAACGATTATCCTCCTCATTAATACAATGCGCAATAAAGAGAAAACAAACAAGACATGGATTAAAGGCATAAATATCATTTATATTTTTTACTCATTTTCACAACAGAAGTCACATTAGTCATGGAGAAATGAGGCTTGGAAATTTTTTGTCTAGACTTGTCATTCCAGTTCTGTCTGGTTCATGTGTAAGGGTGTAGGTATCCTAGAAGCTGGGCTTTTCTGAGGGATCAGCTATTATTAACCTATAGCAGTAGGTTACAGCTGCAGAAGTTGAGACTTCAATTAGCTCTAATTCATCCTTGTTTTACTATTTCGAACAATGAAGCATAAAGGAGTGAGTCAGAGTAAAGAATAAGGTAGGAGGGTAACATTCATTTCTTGTGCATGAAGACTAAGATGAGGCAAAATTAGTGCTATCTCATCCATATGAAAGTAGAGAGGACTTGGAGACAGTGTATGAGGCAGAAGTGACTTCCCACACTTCTCACCTGGTTAGAGTTATCATGTGATTAAACAACATGCCATGACCTTCTCCATTCTGTGAGAGGAGGGAGTGAGGATAATAAGCACTGTGATCAGAAGAGAAACTTTAGTCTGGACACTGTTGCACGAATAGTAGAACAGTCCTCAGTGAGCTCAGATAAAGGATTAATATAAAGGGTAACATAAGCACAGAATCACTGAATCATAAAATGGTTTGTGTTGGAAGGGATTTTTAATGATCATCTAGTCCGATTCTCTTGCCGTGGACAAGGACATCTTCTACTACACCAGGTTGCTCAAAGGCCTGTCCAACGTGGCCTTGAACATTTCCAGGAATGGACCATGCTCTGCTTCTCTTGGCAACCTGTTCTGGTGCCTGACCACCCACATGGTAAAAAATTTCTTCCTTGTGCAGTCTTGATTACCCTCTCAGTTTAAAACTGTTACAATTTGTCCTGTCACTACAGGCCCACTAAAAAGCCTGCCCCCATCTTTCCTGTAAGCCCCCTTCAGTTATTAAAAGGTGCTATAAGGTCTTCCTGGAGTCTTCTCTCGGTTGAGCAACTCCAACTCTCTCAGCCTGTCTTCACAGGAGAAGTCCTCCAGCCCCTTGATCATCTTCATAACCCTCCTTTGGACTTGCTCCAGCAGGTCCATGCACTTCTTATCTTAGGGGCCTCAGAGTTGGATGCAGTACTCCAGACAGAGTCTCACCAGAGCAGAGTAGAGGAGCAGAATCACTTCCCTCCACCTGCTGCCCACATTTCTGGGGATGTAGCCCAGGATAGGGTTATCTTTCTGGGCTGTAAGTGCACATTGCTGGCTCATGTTCTATTTTTTATCCACCAATATCCCCTAGTTCTTCTCTTCAGGGCTTAATATGTATAGTATAAGGGTCTAGATAGGATAAAGGACAGTATCAGCTCATATAAGTTTCATTTATGCAAACTTTGTGAAGTGCAGAAATATATATGCTGTTTATGGAGCAATCACTGAGGAGATTTTTTTGTTTTGTTATGTCAAGATAAGATATGTAAAAGAAATGATCTACTGCCTAAGTTTAAATCTCAGATCTCATGCAACTGGATAATAATGTGCTATTTGAAGTTGGAAAATGTAGCTGGCCTTCTGTAGTCTCCTCCTTCCCACCTGTTCTGGATATTGTTTAATTGGAAAGATGAATGATTCAGCTGTTTCAGGCTCTTTCAGATTCTTTCTCATCTGGGAGTGAAACTGCAAGACTCATCAAGCATAGGGTAATAAAAACATGTGCAGACAGAAGTACCCTGAGTCTATATAAGCTGAGGTTGCTCCTGCCATTTGGCTCATGTAAAGATTCTTTAAATCCATTTACAGTAAAAGGCTGTAAGACTGATAAAAGCATGCCTGTCTGTTTTGTAAAGAACAGCAAAGAAACATTGCTGAGTCACCTTCAGTGTGAGCTCACTCTTCTTTTTCATTACTGAGAGCAGGTGTCACATGCCTTTTCTGATGCAACTGCTGGTAACTGCTCTGCCATCACCCATTGTGTCACTTGGCATCATGGGCAGAGTCAGTTGATGGTAGGAAGGTGAGAGGGTCAGCATCTGATACCAAAGCACAAACAAATTCAGATAAACTTTACCTCACTAAGGAGAAGGCGAGGTGGGGGGTTGGGGGGAGGGGGAATAGTGGG
>JAOXXN010000395.1:143928613-143967738 GCA_026770055.1 Myrmophylax atrothorax
AGGGACAGGAAGAAATTTGGAGCTTGTCATATCAATTATTACGGTGTAACTAGGAGGACTCAAGTTACCTCTCAAGGGCTCAGATCCAGTTCATTATCTGCACACACAGTTTGGAAATATTTGTCTAGAATGACTTATAAATGACTTTAATAAATGTTCAAATACTTCGAATAGATAGTGAACAGAAACATCACCTTTTTTCAAAGAGACTTGAGACTCTTCCTCATAAATGAACAAGTACTAAACTCACAAGCATGTCTTTATAATTGACCATGATTGTACTACCTACTTTTCCTTCTCTAAGATCTTAAGGACCATGGAGAGCATTATTTCTCTGTTTACATTCCAATTTCAAAAATCTTTGGATTTCAGTGTTCAAGCTTGTCTTCTATCCATTTCATTGGGCAAGTCCAGATGCTCATGTTGAATCCAGGGCTTCTCAGCAAGGACGTTGAACAACATAAACTACTGCATAATAAAATTTTATGTTTTGAAAATTATCTTTTTTTTGCTTGATATGTCCCAAACCATCAGAATGTGGTGCCATGTTTGGGCAAGGTTTGCGTAATTACTACTGTTTACCTGATTAAATTGTCTCTCTCTGGACACAACAGAGGATTGTCACAAGGCTGAGAGAGAATCTAGGCTAGGAACAGAGACATTCAGCAGGTGAAAACCTTGGAGCAACCCAGTCTATGGAGGTGGTTCCAGCGAGTGTCAGTCACTTTCCCCACCACCTGAGAAGAGACTATATTCACAGAGATGGCTGGGGTATAAAATACTCTCAGTTACACAATAGTATAGGTATAGTATAGGTAGGATTTTTCACAGAAACTCTTTATTCTCTTTTTCCCCTCATTGAATGTCATGTAAAGGTTGTTGTTAAGGAGGGTGGTGGCTGGTCATTACTGAAAAATGTAATCCTGGTCTCATCTTAGTGCCCTGATATTGCTCTACACTCAGTAATTTGTAGCAATTATTATGTAAAGGTAAAAAAAACTTGCCCCCATTCAGCAAGTGGTGACCACTAGGAATTCAGAATCAAAGAGCACCTACAGCTGTATCTTAAACACTGGCCAGCCAGCTGCTCTGAGGAAGCTGCAGCATTTGTTGCTGCTACAGGTCTTGCTGCAGACCTACTCCCATCAGAGTACCATCTGCCTCACCAGCTTTGTAGCCACATCTTCCATCTTGCCGCTCACTGCCTTCGCTCAGTCAGAAGCCCATCTGCCTCTGCACTGCCTGTCTCTGTTTCTGATATGATTAAAATCACATCTGCTCCACCACTGACTGCTGCTTTCATTATGTCTGTAATGTCGTAGACCCTTTTGCTTTCTGCTGTTGTTTCTGCTATAATGACACAAGCATCTGACTTGGATTTTGACCCAATTACTTGAAACATCTCTCCCTGTGCTTACTTGAGGACACAGGTGTAGCTGGGCTGATGTGAGCTTAAGATTCATCTAAACCCATGTTTTCTCTAGCACTGGCCATCTCCACACATTAATGGGGAAGATGTAGGCATTCTACAATAAGAAGATGTGGGAAGATTGCTGCTCATCTTTGCCTGCTCCTGTAGCTGGTGCAGCAACTATAGTGTTACTTGGGATTTGGGAGAACTAGGTTCAGATTTCTGCTTCACAACCAATTTACCAACTAAGTTCATAAAGATTACTTAGGCATAGATGTATTGTGGAGTTTTACACTTCATATTAAAGTAGCCAGTTTTCTAGTTGTTGGTTTTAACTGTGAAAAAGCCTGTGTCCTTGTCTTAAAGCTCCCCATACAATGGATGAGGAAAGTTACAAGAACCTCAGGAATTTTCTCAAAAGTTGAAGCACTGAGAAAAGGCTTCCCTACAGGAAATGGAAATGAGATGGGCACCTCCTTTCATGTGGAACTCATAGCCTGAAATCATTCCCTAGAGGGATGTATTTGTTTCTTTTTGAAATAAAAGTTGACTCGGTCCTCCTTTCCCAAATCACAGCTGACATGCAGGAGCAAGTGCTCATGTTCCTCTCTGGGTGCAACAGCATCACTGAAAACAGGTAACAGAAGAATGAAGATCCAGTGAGTTTTGGATGAGTTTGAAATAACATGCTCCCTGCTGTCCCCTCCACCAGAGTATTGCCTCAAAGTCAGTAAGGGGGTGACTGTACCTGGGGAACTTTCTCTTCTGCAAGCTCTACGTACAGTGCTTAAAAATTCAGCATGGGGGAGAGTAAAGAGACGGACCACTCACAGCCAGTGAAGAAGAAATCTGAGCTTGTTTGTTTATCATCTGCCATGGCTCCCTCAAGTAGTAATGGAGATACTTAATTAGATCAACAGCTTCAGGTTTAAAAAAAAGAAAGTAAAAAGCAGACAGAAAAAAGAACTAGTGCTGTATCTCTGCTTTGTAGAAGGACTATTGTTGCAGGACATGGAAGAGAGTTAGTTGGTGAAATTCTATTGCTGGTTATTCAATGTATTTACAGGTTTTCACAGTAAATCTCTGCCTACAGTAGAACTTCCCCGCTTACGCACAGAAACAAATTGAACTTTCTCATTTTCCTTTAAGTAATCTTGCTTCCAGGCCAAAAGATCAGCCCCTCACACATGTGCCCTTCAGGCCTGTTTTCACTGAATTTTGCCAGCACACCCAGTACTTTTTATTGTGAGCTTCAACCCAAAAGCCAGAGAGCCATATTGGTGTGCTCTGCTCAAGCAATAAATCGCTCTGGTTGATTCAATAAGCCCTGACAAGAAGCACAGCACTTGCAAATATACTGATTTGGGCTCAGGTTCATGGGTTTATATGACCTAATGTGTCATTTAGTTTATACAAATCTGTACAGGTCTGTCCTGGAATATTTGAAAAGCTTCTCTGTCTCATCATTGGTGTAATACCCCAGCATATCATAGCATTTGTCCTTCCCCTCCTTCTCCTTCTCCTTCTCCTTCTCCTTCTCCTTCTCCTTCTCCTTCTCCTTCTCCTTCTCCTTCTCCTTCTCCTTCTCCCTCTCCCTCTCCCTCTCCCTCTCCCTCTCCTTTTTACAGTTATATTCCCAGCTTCCTGTGGATGTTTTATTGCAGTGCACTACTCTGTCACATCCACTGCAGTGTTCAATGATGTGGGAAGTTTGGGATGTTGCAGTCTGACACTGATGAGTCAGGCAGCCCCATGTTTGCTGAGCTCAATGCACTTCAGTATTCTTCTTGAGCACAGCAGGCTCTGTCTGCATGCTCACATTTCAGTAAGTCTGTAACATTTACAGATTCAGGAGTCCAATCTGCCATTGAAATGATCTGCACAAGCATCTGGTCTTATGCCTATCTAGTCAAACTAGACCAAATCTCTGAACCTTTTGAGGTTCGCCCATCGCCAGTAATTAATGTCTGACTTTGATAAAACTGACATTTGGTTCATAAAGGCAGAATAATAAGCTCCGAGAAGGCTTAGAAATCCTATCAAGTAAGGCATTGCATTACAAATCTTAAAAATTACTGTAAAATTAACATAATCTACTGCTGGGCACGTTAGTACATTAATGTGATTGGAAGCGTGACCTCTTTTTGCTAACTTTCCAAGTGACCTTGGTAAATCTGTGGCATTTCTAGATATGTTACAGATAACTCCTTTTGCAGATCTGTAAAAATATAAGATACATAGAATGTAGATATAAAAAAAACCCCACCTGTATTTTCAGGGCTTTTAATATTTCTCTTTCAGGCTTTTCTCTTACATGAACACCTTCTGTATTTAATGACTATTCCTATGTTTACGTGTTTTAAGCAACTGGTTTTGTTGGGGCTTTTTTTTTGTCTTTCCACTTTTGAGGCAGATGTTATCTTTATGGTTAAAGAGGTTTGGACCTCCCTCTGTGGTATTTAAAGGGATCCAAAGCCTCCTAATTTTAATTTGAGTGACTGCAGCTAGCAAGTCGTGGGAGTTATTGACTTTCAGATGACATGCATGAAAGGACAAAGTTTGATGGGGACTTTGTAACATCTCTCTGTGTCTTCATTGGAGAGTAGCTGTAATTTGCATCTGAGACTTTTACATGTGGCATTTACCTCCCCTGCCTTGTGGATGGACATCATCTGGAGGACACGAATGCAGTAGAGGATAAAATACTCAGTCACTTATACAAGACGAAGAAAAAGAAGAAAGAAATAAGATTAAATGAAAAGTAGGAAACAATGAGCTCTCTGATGTCCTCATGTTCTCCTGAAAAAGAGTGAAAGGTTTGCCAGCAATTCTTAAAGTACTTGGGAGCACAGCATGAAAGATAGCTAAAGTATTAGTGATAAACATTAGCCCTCACCATTCACTAAAGCATTTTTCAGCTTTTGAATTTCTCCCTTTAATGCAGTGCTGTTTCTACCTGTCCCTTACCTCCTTGCCTTCTGTGAGCATGGGAGCCCATCTTTCTTTCAATTATGGGTCTTCATTAGCACATGGTGATTGCCCTCTTCACCAAATATTCCAGGTGTCTCGCTGTGCTTTAAATGGATCAAAGCCAATTTTCCCCTTTTTCCATCTTATGAAATGGCTATTAAGGAGCATAGAAGCAGTGTGTCCCAGCTCCATCTGATCAGGCAGCAACTAACATACCAAGACCCATGGCACATAGACCCTAGAGAATGTATGAAATCTGAAAAAATATGGACTAAGAAGTAAAGTTAGTAGAGGGGGTAATGAAGAAAGTAAAGTCACAATAGAAAGAAGTTCTTAAGGTTCTTCTGAATATATATTGAATTCACTGAATGATATTGGGTCAACAAAAAAAACCAAACAAAAAACAGAGAATTTTTAAATGTCAAAGTATTTTACCTTGACAGTCTTAACATACAAACACACATTTTGGCAGTGAAAAAAGTCTGTTCACCCTGAACTGCATTTTTCCCTATGCACTTTTCCCCCAGATGAGCTATTGAAGAGGAAAAAAAGATCAATTTCTTCCTTCAGGTCTAGGCTACTCAAGCTGCAAGGAGTTGAAGGTGTACGTCTCCTTTTTGACATCCTGGATATTCCCCAAACATGCTGCGCTGACTTAGTGGCCATCTGTCTGAATTGACTGTGTTGTCCCTGGCTCAAATGACCACCCAGCCTGAGCTCTGAAAGGGGGGGCTGCCTAGCTGTGGTTAGTTTCTTCCCCAAATAGCTCTAAAGTGTGGCTTGCTGTGTGCTTTAAGTAAAATTATGCTACTGTTCAGTTCTCCACCTTATTAAAATGTATCTTTCAGCATTTAAGGGTGGGCAGTGGCTTCCTGGGATTAGAAAGGGAAGTGAACTGGCTGGAAAGGAGCAAGGAAAGAAGTTGTTTACGAGTAGTGTGAGGGCAGAGTAGTATGTGTTGCTGAAATCTGGACCTTGGCCACATGACTCAACTCCAGTTACAGATCTGCTAAATTCACTCAGAGTCCCGTTTTCTTTCTTAATAGTACACATAGGGACGTTTTTACCAGAAGAGTGATTCATCTGCTGTGGTACTCCAGATAAATTTCAGGAGAGCAGGGCTCCCTTGGGCTGACAGTGTGATCATTTGCCTCAGGACAAATGCCCTCACAGCCTGTCAAGTTGGCTGAACACAGGCCTCTTAAGATTTGGACTTTTTCAACATGTAAGATTTCACTCAGCATAGCAATTTTTCTTCCCAAAATAAATGTTTTGAACAGCTTTGGAAGTCCTTGAGTTCTCGCAATTGCAGCAGGGTGCCATTCTCCCTGGGCTCCAGCTGCTGACAGAGAAGTTCCATTCAGGAATGCTTGTCAAAGAGAGACAACACCATCCGCAGGAAGTACAAGTATTATAAACTCATCAGTATGGTCAGTACTTAACAGGTCTGTGTGAAATATGAGTGAGCACGCTCAGGTGCCACTTCACTAATTTAGAGAAATGGAAGACTTGGCTGTTTTGAAGGCACAAAGGTAGCAGTGGCTGTCAGCTTAATGAAAAAGTGCCCTCATCTCTGTTTCTCTTTCAAAAAGTATGTTGACAAAAGAAACCTATTTTAAGTCTTTTAATGTGCAATTTTTTAAAGTAGTCAAAACATTGGCTTCCTGAAGAAGCTAGTAGCTGATTTGATTTATTTTTTATAGATATGTGTGTGTATGGCTTAGAATATGAAAATAAAGTGTTTACAACCTCCAGAGTCATTGGAGTGGACTGTAATATCCCCTTACAAGTAGAGGCCAAGATTTCTGGGTTTGGCCCAGGCCTTTGATACAGACTTGTTCTCTGCCAGTAGCAATTGAGATCATTCTCTTTTCTCTGTCAGATGAGTAGTGTAACCTTCTCAGATGCTCTGGAATTTAATAAAGTTTTCTAAAATATCTAAAGATCCTTGGATGCAAAACAGTGTCTGTACATACGGAGTCTATAATTTCAGAAATTTTGAGTCTGTATATTTTTTGGTTCAATATATTTGCATCTTAGTAGAAATAAAATAAAGAACACCCAGCTTAAAAAAAAAAGTTTGAGTTTGAACTAGCTTTCCTCCTGTCCTATTTTGATTGTCACTGTGACATATCTACAGTCTTTTTTTTTTTTCTGAATATTGAGAAAATACCCAGCTGATTTTAATGGTCATAGAATAAGAAATCGAAATATCACTTTATTTGATGTAAATTAGTTATTTTTCTAATTCTGAAAAAGCAGCTTAGTTTGATGGTAGTGGCTTCTGTTGTATTTATGTTTCTTCAGTGATCTCATCAGGGTGCCAGATGAGCTATCCTTACAGGGCTTCAACCAGCTGGGTCCAATATTAATGAGGAAAGGGACATGTTAATTGTAGCAAGTGTTCAGAGACCAGTGCTTCAAAGCCAATTCAGCCAGACCAGGCTGAACCTCCCTGTGCACTGTTTTTCACATGGCCTTTTATGTCTTTTGAACAAAAAGTCTACATGGAAACACAGAAATTTCACTGAGGAAGCTATTTTTGCCTTCAGCCAGGAGCACTGTGACCTGCCATCTTCCTCTTGCGGGTGGAAGACTGAATGGTTAATCAGGACTATCTTATCAACTGCTGGTTTATTTTATTTTAGAGCAATAAGGTGAATTGACTCTAGACTGGAGCATGGGGGATTTTCAATTATTTGCTGTGAGCCAGTCTCCTTCAGCTTGGACTTGGTGGTTTTTAGCTCTCTAAGGAAAATATCTTTCTGCTGAAAGTCGATTTTTGCTCTAAGTTGTAGGGGTTGCACTGACATTCTGGTGGTTATTGCAGTGAATTTCTTAGTCTCTAAGGTTTGCTATTTGATACCGCTCATTTTGCTTTCTTTATTCTGACAAGTGTGGTGATGCTTATATGAATTTTAAGCTTTTGCTCAGGCACAGTGTGGAAACTGATGGTTCTCAGACATGCAAGCCATTTCTCCTCTCTTAAAGGCTCTGTTAGAGCACTCATTAATTGATGGAGGGAATTAAATTTTGAGGGAGAGACTTTTGGCACCAGAATTTTGGCACAGTCTTTTTGTTGTAAGCTAGAAAGTAATTCAAACATTAGAGATTGCTGTCAGTAAGCCTTGTTAGCCCATCAAAGTGAGGTTTCTGTAAAGAAGGTCTCTGACATCCTGGGACTCTCCTTTAGCAGTTCCAGCTATGAAGACAACAGAGTGCTCGTTGCTGCCAGGCATTGTGGGGGTGTGAAAGTGGGAATCTCTTCTGAGCAGTTTCCAGTCTTTATACAAGAGTTAACTAAAGGTTTTCTTCACAAATGTTTCTTAACAGAGAAGGAAGTAATGGATCAAATATTTCTAAGAGTAGGTTAAGTAGTAGTTGAGCACACTTGAAATCCCTTTGAATCCCTTTGAAATTAAAAAAAAAAATTGTTAACTCTCTGGGGTTTGCCAAAAATAAGAAATTACATTAAATAATAGTTTCAAACAGTGCTTCTTTTATATGTTGTTGTTTACTTTAGCATGTGTGTGAATTTTGATCATCTTTCCCCCCCCCAAAAAAATATGTGAAGTGTGTTGTGATCTCAGAAGAGTTGGTAGCATAACATCAGAAGTTATTTGGACAGTTATGTTTTCTGAGGTTTCTTGAAATCCACAAGTGTGATTACCCTCAGTAATAGTCCTTTCCTTTTCATTTGTAGTAGTGCTCACTGTAGTCTTTTACTGGCTTAGGTTTACTGACTGTCAGTTCACTGGCTATGTCAGTTTTCTCTGAGTTGCCTGTAAAGTGCACACTCTAATTATTAGTTAAGAATAAAAAACTTCCTAAGTGATTTTATATTTTTTGTTAGGAACTTATGGTTGTGAGCTAATAATATCCCAGTTCACAACTGTCATCACTTGCCCTCTAGAATTTAAATCTTTGTGTTATACACCAATATTCAAGATTTTTATTTTTATTTAGCCTTTTACCCATCCTAGCCAGCATTATTTTTATACAAATAGAGACCAGTTCACCTTAGATACCCACTTCTACTCATCTCTGGACTGGAACATTAGAACATTATCAATATTACATTTCACATCTAATCATCAGGTAGTTGAAACTGGGAGAAGAAAATGTTTTTTCCATTATGTCAGCTCATTCCTACTTCGCCAGTCAACATCTCAGTTATAGTTGTGATAAAATTAGTTCAAAACATGAAGAACTTCAACAATCCATGTTCAGTAGTTATCAAGAATTGATAAAGGAATGAAAACTGACAAAAGTTTCCGTCGAAAATCTGTCACATGACAAGAACTTGTATTGGTTTCCTAGAGTTTTCAACTTTGAGATTCCTGTTGTCAGCGGGAGCTGGGGCTTATCAAATAATTTGGGAATGAAGCAACTGCATCAAAGATTTTACAGCCTTTGCATCAGGGCAGCATGCTTTTGTTTCATTCACATCTGTGATGAAATTTCCATGAAAGAAATTGTAATTAATGGTTGTAAAGCTGGAAGAGATCCTGAGTTACACCAAACCTCAGTGTAGCTCAGATTCATGGTCAAGGTTGACTGAGAAAAGGTGACATGAGAAGGATCTAATTAAACATACTGTTTTCTATGCAGTGGCTTTCCAGCTGTTCCATAGCTTTTGGAATCAACTACAATATGCCTCACATAGCAGCTTTGCATCCACAAAAGGTAATTTTCTGTCAAGTAACTGTGCTCCTATACAAGGCGGTCATTTCAACCTTGTTCCTTCAGTTTGTCTGTTCTGTGATCAATATCACGGTCTAGACCTGGATGACTAGAGAATCTGATTGCAGCTTAATTTCCCATAAGGATAGCTAGACCTGCTGAAACAGCTTGAATATGCAGCACTGAATAAGCAGCCTGAGCGACAAATGTCCTCGCACCATATTGGGAAGCCCAATTAGCACAGCAGAGTGCATCTTGCTGCGTTATTTTTCTCTCCATTGCATTTTGAAAGGATTAAGCTCTGGGACAATCTTTGCCAAGTAAAGGAAAATAACATTGGCATCCATTACTGAATAATAAGGAAACTGTAGAAGTGAATGGTTTGGGTTTTGTTTTTTGGGGTTTTTTTGTTTTTTTTTAAACTTTGCAGTTTCTATAGGGTGTGCCTTAAATACTGATAGTATGTTAAACACTTAGTGTCCACTAAGGACTTTAACCCAATTTTTTGATAGATTTAACTAGGGCAGTGGAAAGAATTACCTTCCCTACCAATCCTTGTCAGATGACACTGTCCCCACAGTGTGGTTTGGAGACACATCTGATCTACAAAGCTTAGAGCCTCCAGGCAAAGAGTAGTGATGAGAACAGTAAGCTCATTATTAAGTTTGGCTGCATGTACTGTTTAATGAGGATGGGTAACTTCATTTTGGGTGGCATCTGCTTTCTCTAATGCCAGCAGTATCCCTGTCTGAGTTGCGTATGCACTGTCTCCTGAAAGGCTTCACTTTGAGGCTCATCCTAGGTCAAGCCTGAATCATCACCAGTTGACTTTAAAATGCTAGGCTGTAATTTACAGTGTTTTAAAGATATTTGTGGTTATGTCACAGTTGCACAAGTGCCAATTCTGGTAGAGAATCAGAAGGGAAAACATGGGACCAGTAATTGCATCCACTGTCAAAATTTAAGCTACTGGTATACCTGAGTCATTATCTTCAGGTTCCCAGAGACAGCTCGTGGTATGGTTTGTCAGATGAAGTGATATTGTTTCTCCAGGGAGGTTTTATTGGATGAAGGGAAGGTATCAGAAGGCTCTTTTTCCTGGACAAGCAGCCAGGGAGGGAAGACAAGGACAGAAGTGTGCCAGGGGATGTGCTCGAATGACACACCTCCTTTAGGTAATACCTAAGCTCCCATCAGCAGCAAATAGAAGCCAAAGCAACCTGAGGATACATTTACCCAGCAGATTGGGCTTCACTGCTTATTCCACAATGGGCACTCTTGGTTGAACCAATTTCTAGATATCAGTTTTCTGTTCTTGTGCCAGCTATTGCCATTGAAGGCAACAAGGAACCTGTATATTACTTTAGTTTTTATGCTGAGAGTTGATGGCCATTGGCCAAGGGAGAAACAAAAGACTTCCAGCACACTCCGCCCGCAAAGACACCAAAAGTCCTTTATTAAGGGAAACTCGGGTTTATTAATGGTTCTGTGGGGAAGGTTGTGGAATTTGGATGGGATTGGGTAAAAGCAGGGGCAGAGTGTGTAACTAGGGAAACCGGATAGCCAATTGGACAACAGTTGCCAAAGGCCAATGGGACATCAGGGTCTTGAACAAAGGCTGGAAAGCTAGCCAATGGTAGTCCAGGGATCAGGACAAGGGTGGGAAAAGGGTATAGGGGGAAGAAGAGAACATGGAGGATAAACCAGGATAAGACTGTGAGGGAAAAATGAAGGAGGGGTACACAGAACTTTTGTAACTAAAACCCATAAAATAATAAATGCAAACTTCAGTTATAACAGTCTTTTCAATCTCTCAGGTTGTTTTGTGTCCTCTGTTCATCATCTGACACACGTTCTCCCACAGAGACTTAACTAATTCAGCTATGGAGGTGTCAGTGAAAACAAGAACAAATAAAGAGAATGGATGTGGGGAAGGAAGGGTAGTATTGAAGACTAAGGGCTTAGGTACCTCCCAGTCGGGGATTACTCATACAATGAGCCATTAAAATTTAGCTGAGTCGAGTATATTGTTTTTAATTTGTATTCCCATAACATACTCTGTTAAGGAGGATGTATGCAGCAAATGCATATTAATGATGCTAGACATTTGCATAGTATAGATCCATAATACCAAGGGTGTAGTAAAAATCTTTATGAAAAGTGGTGACTATGCAGCAGTCAATTTTCTGTATATCTCAACCATTTTAATGCTTTTTTTTTGCGCGCACACACACACACACACACACACACACACACACAGAAAACCCCTACAACTGATAGCTATACTACATTAAGGGACTAATGACCTGCAAAATTCCATTTATAAAAGATGAAGAAATGTTAGATTTATGTAGGGAATCAGCAAATTATCTTTTGCTCTGGAAGACTTCCAGTTCTTTGTTCCTTTGTTCTAATTTTTTTAAACCAATAACCTGACAAATGTATTGTTGTTAAAAACATATAGTTAATCCATCTCAGATTTTGTGCCAGGAGAAGATTATCCTTAATTCAGTTTTCAGGATCGTTTGTATGGCTGAGATACAAATTCCTGCAACTCGCTCAACTGTTTACAGTGAGAACTAGCCCCATTTGGGCTAGCTGTGGCTTTGGTTAATGGTTCTTAACTTTAGTTTTAGTGGTTATGTCAAAATATCTGAACAGGCATATCCTTTACTGTGGACAACACTTTGAAAAAAATATGACAAATTTGCCTCCCATCAGTGCAACCTGCTGTTCACGAATGTTGCTATTGACTCAAGAGAACTTAGAAATGTTGTAAAAAGAGGAGTAAATTTTTATAGAGTTATATCAGGATATGAGCAGAAGTCTTGGGTGGGGAAAGGTTTCCTATGTAGGAGGTAACATTGTGGCCCAGATTCATAAAATCATGGAACAACCTGGGTTAGAAAGGACTTTAAAAATCGTTTAGTTCCAAGCCCCTGCCATGGGCAGGGACACCTTCCACTAACCAGGTTGCTCAGAGCTCCACTGAAATCCTTTAAAGGTCTCTGTAAAGGCTGAAGGCCAAGGATAGGCAAATATTTCCACTCTTGAGTGACTTTTTGTGCTCTGAGAAGCAGAGGAATCACTTATAGCTGCCTCTTGGTAGAGCAGAATCATGGTAGAAATGGGGAAAAGTGAACTCCAAGCTCATGGTGCAAGAGCTGAATTTTTTGGCTGATTGCAAGAGGCTTCTGTCTCAGAGGGTCTCACACAGTTTCCCATCAGCCAGTTTTTATATGGACACTCATGGAGTGAGAATTAATTAATATCTGGGTCAATATGGGGCCTGGACATGAAATCTTTAACTCACGCCATCCCATCATCTCTTTCCTAAAGAAGGTGCCACCACTGATGGACCAGAATGAAAAGAAGGAGCAGAAGATATCTGGTTCCATGATGCCAGTTGATCCTTTTTTTCACTGTAGCTTCAGGGTGGTTCCTGCCCTCACTTTTTCCATGGTACAGTAGGTACATCGCAGGTATGCTGCCTGCTGCTCTGTGCTTTGCTGCATGCAGAGTAAAAGTCCAATCTGTCTTCCACTGATGTTCACAGGTCTTGCCATTGATGCACAGTGTGTGCTGGAGCATATCTTAATTTATAGAAAATAAATGATCTTTACAAACCCAAAATGGCTAAAGTAATGTAAAATCATCTTTAGGTCTGCTCAATAGCTTTATATTTTCAGTGACACTTTCTTTAAGAACAACAAATCAGAGGTTTAGGAAAACAATTTTTCATTCTTCAGACTCTGTCTGACTTCAGGAATAAGATTTATATTTTCAGTTTATGCACAAATCTTCATCCCTTGTTTATTAAGGGATAAAAAAAGTGGAACACTATAGGGTGAAAGCAGGTGAGGGTCTAAATTTTAAGTATATATGCCTCCCCTACTTTGCATTTTTTTTAATATCTACAGAAGTATTGCTGCCTTTCAGATTTATTTTTAACCCGAAAAACAAGGAAAACACAAGATTACATTGTCCTTGTTGAGGAAGGACATATGCTCTCTCTCCTGTGTTCTTGCAGCAGTTGTCCATGACTGTTCATTCCTTGGAATACCTGCAGGTATATTCAACATGCTATATAGATGACAGAGCAGAACCACTGTGTCTGTAAATTAAGTACATCCATCTGCACTGCATGAGGTTTATGTGAGGGGTAATGTTTAAATGTCAGGGCAGTGACCATAAAGTCATCCCAAAATATGTGGCCTTCTGATTGGGGGATGAGAGGTTAACAGTAGCAGAATTTACCTCCATTTAAAGTTTATCCTGGGTCTATTATTGTTTTCACCCAAACCAAATTTTTCCATTGCTGTAATCCACCTGATTTTTGTAAGTGTAACTAACTGGGACAGAATAGACTTAAATATTATGAATGGCTAAAAAAGAAATGGGTGAAATGAGTATAGTTTTTCAGGGAAGTTAAGTGGATGCAACATATATTAGCCTTCCTGACAGGCAGGTTAAAGCACATTTTTGCATCCCGATTCAGTTTTATTCAGTCCAATAGGGATTTTTCATGATCAAGAAGTGGAAGCAAAAAGAGAAGAGTCAAGACCTCACTATTTTTTTCTTAGCCAGTTGAAGGACCAGTTGCCCCATCCTAGTCCCTTTACACCAAAAGGGAGTTTTACCATTGACGTTAATGGGAACAGGACCTGGCCCAGTAACTGGCTATTTTGGAGTTGCTTCTATCACCCTTTCTGCAATGTTGCCAGAGTACAGAACATCCTTGCCTTCTGTTTTTCACTCCTTAATGTTTCCTTAGAATACTTAGGCGGAGAGTGACTGTAAATGCTTAACCTTTGTCAATGGCAGGAGTTCAAGAGAGTTTGGCTGCCTTGTTCTATTTCCTTGTGGACACTGATTTAAGAGTCCATCCAAAACATTTGTTCAGAAGGATATGACTAACATGAGAATCTGTCACTGTGTAAACACAGGGACCAAAAACTATTTGGCAGTGTTTTGGATTTGCTGGCTATTAGTAAATTGGGTATTTACATTTAACAGCACCAGTTGTGATGATCTAATGTCACTTGGTATTTATATGGATAGCTCATCAGATTTTTTTCATTTTACAATGATTCAGCATAATCACATGAGAGATAAAGAACATACAAAGAAAAGTATTTATTTCAGTAACTAATGTAAAATTTCAGTCAGGACCACATTAGGAATGACATGCTGAGCTCACACAAGAACAACGCCTGCATTTACTGGAAGCATTGCAGAAAGAGTGAGTGAAGTCATTGAGAACAAATCGCTGTTCCCTTCCTAAATAGACTTGGGCTGGAAAAAGGTCCTCTGGGTTGTGACCAGATTTAGCCTTCACAGCAGTTTGCTCCATAGAAACTGAGTAAATTCCCTTGGGAAAAAAGCAATGTGGATGAGAATTTTTGAGGAGTGAAACATGAATCTAACACAGACAAAAATATATTAAAAGACATAAATGAATAGCTGTTGGTCTGAGCAGTTTCAGAAGAGCATATTCATCTATTGACACTTTTATCATTGCAGCAGGTATAATGTTACACTGATCCAACTGTGTCAAAAGTTATGTGAACAACGCCTCTATCAGTCCCTGATTCAAATACACATTATTCACTATCATGAAAACTACAAAGATTGTGAAGCCTTAATGATACAGATCCAAGTACATGTTGATAAGCTTGAAGGACATATGATTTGTATTAACTTGTGTACCTTTTACTAACATTGTTTTCAGAGTGTTGTAAAGGAGAAAGAAAATATTGTGCAATAGTTGGGACAAACAAATCTGCTTTGTATTCTCCTACTACTGAAGAGGTTGTGAAAATGTTTGAGGACAAGACCTTTTCCTGCCTACTTGAGTAGTACCTGGTTTGATTGTTCCCAGGAAGAAGAAAAATTCACATTTTCCCACACACATATGCCTCAGATCACCCCAACAGATCCAAGGAGATAAGGAGAGTCAAATAACATGCTCTGAAAACCACAGGAAAGACGGAGTTTTCCATGAGCTTTCCCAATCTAACAATGGCAAAGATAATTCTGTGCACAGAACCATTGCCATGGATAGTCCTGCTGCTGCTCAGTACCTTCAGCTCTTCACATTTTTTATCCTTTATTTTGTACTTTGATAGCTGAGGAAAAATTTCTGTGAAATATACTTTTGGCTAAGGCAGGCCAGATCTCACCCTGGTACTTTTACTTCTGTGTGGTACTTTCTCTTCTGTGCTGTACATTCCTTCTAAATCTTTCCTTTCACACTGACAAATACTTTAGTTAGAAAGTTGCAAGATACTATAATAGAATCATAGAAATTAGGAGTCATCAAATCATCCCGTGTCTTAGGGGAGGAGAAAGCAAGGAGATGACAGGAGACAAGATGAGAAGATAGCAATACTATGCTATACATAGGTTTATCTGTACTGGTCCAGTAACTGCAGCTGGGAGCAGTATATATGGTTGTTTTTCTTGTTTTGTTTTGGGGTTCGTTGTTTGTTTTGACAATTCATGTTGCAAAATTAAAATCTGTTATAGGATTTTTTCCTACGCTTTTAAAAATTTTTTTCTTCTACTGTATGATCCCTGACTCCTTCAGGGATCACCAAGGACAGAACTATGGCTTCTGGGCTCAGTTCCTGCTTACAATATGTGAATCTTTTCATGTCTGAGAAATAATGACAAGCCTCTGTGTTGGAGACTTCAATATTTCTAAAATCAACAGGAATGGAATACAATTCCTGTGAGGAAATTTGGTACGGACAAAACGAAGAGAGTAATAGAGGAATCTCACCTCCTAGCATAAGTAATATTTTTTCCTTGAAATTTCTCTCTCCCTGTCTTTTCTTGGTGGAGCTGGTCAAATCATCTAGTGAGAATGAGTCTTTACCAGTGTCACCTTTTCATTATTTCTACACTCACAGTGGTTGCAATAGAAGACTGCTTCAAAAAGAAAAATATTCTCAACATCTCGCCCTGCAGTGCTCTGGAGATGTGATGAACTTGCCAGAAGCATAGACAGATTCAAACTCATTCAAAGCAAGAACCTTGAGACTAGTTGGTATATTTTGGATGTTTTCCAAGGCTAGAATAAAAAAGAAGCATCTGGATATTCTGCATGCACACTGCAGTGGCAACAGGCTGTCATTCCCAAAGGCTGGATGTGCCTTTCATCCTGGCTCCAACAGTGCTGCCCTAAAAACTCCTTTTATCTCTCCCTCCTCATTCGGTCTTCCCATCCTGAGTGGGGAATGTTCTCACCCTCCCATCCATAGGCTCTGGTGCTCCCTGGCATTGCAAACAATCAGGCCCAGCACTTCTGCCATGTTAGGTAACCTGTTTGGTGCAAGCTGGGGACTGCCTGTGTGAGCATCTCCACCAATAGATCAGTTGGGTGGTGATTTCCAGTTCAGATGCAGTGATTAATAGCTGTGGGGAGCAAATGTCTCAGCTGAAACAGCTGGAGCTGAAAGAGGATCTGTGACTATGTCCTCAGACAGCCAGTCTGTCTCAGCCAGCTACCTAACAGAATCAACTGAGCTGTGATTGTGCTTAAACATAGGTATTGCTCTAAAACCTTCCTCAGTGACCACTAAAATGCTAGAGCATCTTGTCATCTGTTCCCCAACTAGAAAACTAACATGTTAGGTTAATATGCCTTTCTTTCCTGGTCTCCGATAACCACAAAAAGAGTGAAAGAAGTCTGAGAAGCTGATTGGAGAGAGGAGATCTAAATACACTGTTACAAATACAAAATGAGTGCCATTAAAAAAAATAAAAGGCTTAAAATTTTGCAAGACCTAGATACAATGCCAAGAAGAAAAGCTCTAATAAATCCTAACTGGCAAAAAATAAAACCAAATGAGTCTTCTTTCAGAAAAAAAACCAGGAAAAAATAATCAAAGAACCCCATAAAGGGAAAAGCTACACCTGTAGAGGGTAAAGGATCCTTATTATACTCTGTTATGAATTTATCTCAAGCTTCTGATGAAAGTATCTTGAACAAGAATGACATCTGATAAACATTGACCTCACTTTTTTTTTTTTTAATATTTGTGGTTTGTTTTTTTTCATATTGCAAACAATGTGTATGGTTTTCCACGAAAGCAATAAATTACTATGTTTCCAGTTCTGTACTGAAGTCTTAGCTCCCAAACATATCTCTAACTCTTGCAACCACTAGGCAGAGGCTGTAAGCCAGCTGGTAACATCAACCTGTTACATCCCATTAGAGAGGCTAGTTTTTCTGCTGCCAATAATTTTTGTAATCGTTAATGATCTGGTGTTTAGTACTCCCCATTGTGTGCTTATTTCAAATGTTTGGATTTTTTTCCTAAAAAAATAATAAAAGAAAAAAAATGTAGAGAAGCTGTTTCTTGAAATTTATAACTCTTTGTGGTTCAGAGTGAGGTATTGAATTTTAGAAGCACTTAATACTTATTTTGTGCTCAGTCTTTGGCACGGCCGGCAAGAGCACCCTACATTTTCTTTCAGTGTGTTTGTTTATGTGTCAGTCTGCTATAAAGCAAATCTCTGCAGAACTGTCTGAAAAAATGTTTGGTTCTCCTTCAGAGCTCTTCACAGAGAGGATGACAATTTGCTACCACTATCAGTTTCTCCTTTATGCCTGGTGGGAGAGGCAGATCTCAAGTTTCCAACCCTGCAATGGTTTGTGTGGGTGTCAGCATTATTCTGTGCAACAGAAAGTCTACCCTTTTCCCCCATTTGATGATTTAGAAAGTTGGAAATTTACATTCTTAGGAAATACATGAAGAGAATATAGATGCAATTTCAAGGCATGTAATAAAACCTCAGATTTAAGGCTGTCTTACTGATCTTAATTCAACCCTATTATGCATATTGATACAATAATTAAAGAAGACTTTACACACCATTTTTTTCATGGCAAAAATTGTGTCGTATTCATTATGTAAAATGAGTCTGTTTAGGACTATATAGCAAAAGAAAAATCCCTAGAAGAAATACAAGCTAAAGTATTGGGATATGAAATAAAGAGTGGATGTACAAAATATTATGCATCTGATAAGTGAAGATGTTTCAGGAAATGGAAAGATGTGAAGATAGAAGGAAAATACACATTCTGTTCTAAAGACACATATCATTTGCCATGGATATATTTCCTCCACTTCTTGACTCTCTGTATGTGAGAAGTGATTATGCAGCAGATGTAATTGCTGTTTCCTGGTGACTCGGGCACTGGCTCTCCTGCACTGCGGTCGCAGACACAACCCCTTCAATTCAGCATTCACTTTCTGTTTCAGAAGGCTCTCAAATGAAGATATACACTCAGACACATGCTGAAACAAATAGGGACACTTTTCTTTAGCATTATTTGTCTAAAATATTGCCATAGGGACAGAAAAATTACCTTGATCATGAAATAATGGCTGAGATGGATTATATCACACAGTTCTTTCCCTTTGGCAATGTTTTACTGATGTTCCCTTGAAAACTAGTCAGAATTTACATCCTCTATGTGCATGCGTGTATACATATTATATTCAATTTTTCAGACTTGTTTTAACAAAAAATCTAATTTTTAAACCTGTAGAATTATGGATACAATTTTGTATCTGCACTTAGTTGGTGCAAATTAGGTCCCTGGAACAGGTAGCAAGACTGCACTCTAAATTACTGAGATACGAGACACAGGTGAAAAAATATCTCATTGATGTCATAGAAAGTATTCCATATATTTGAGAAAGCAGAACTTCCTTCCTTGCATTCTTTGATACCAATAAGAAAAACAAATCTTATTCTTGGCAGTAAAATTGCAGCCATGCTACAGTCCCTGTATCCCAGCCCTACAATGTCATTAAATTGGTACCTCTTGCCTCTTACAGTTCCCACCAAAAATTAAATCTCTTTGTGACATAAAGCAGGGACTTTTCAAGAATCACATTGTGCTTTGTGTTCCCCTAATGGAAAGGAGACATCAGGGGCAAGAGAAACTTAACTGGAATACTCTGCTGTCTTCGTTGTTCTCAGGCACCAAAGTAGCTCTTTGTGTGTGTGATTAACCAGGCAGAACATTCCTGAGGCTGCTCTAATTTATGAAAGGTACTGGGCTGACATCTGGCTGTCTCCAGACTCCAGGGGAAGATATAAGTGGCTTAAAGCCAGTTTTGCCTGTTCCAGTGATGAGAGCAGCTCAGACAAATCAGAAAATCTGGCACTTAAATATACAAATTATAATAATAATAATATTTTGGGGCAGAGGAAAAAATAGATGCCAGGCTGAGCAAATGTGACCCAGTAGTGATGCACAAATAAAAACCCATCTGCTGGAGACTTTGCAGGCCTTTAAGACTTGCACTTTTGGGTTCATAGATTTTTAACAAAATAGATAGATCACCAGGGCAAGATTAGGGAATGATAACTCAACTGTGACTTGTATTTTGATTTCTTTTCAAAGCATGGCACTTCCAAATACTCACAGTAAGGTTTCTGTTTTCCTTCACAAATCTGTTTAGACCATAAAACAGGGATGAAAAGAGGCTGGTTGGATATTCCAGTACTCCTACCTCCTTCTTTCTGTGTGCTGACATTTCAGGATATATCGTCTTTCCAGAAAACTGCAATTAGGAACATTGCAGTTAAAGTATGCTGATTTTTGACGTTCACTAAATGCACAGAAGGTATGTTGTATGGTATTCCTTCCATCTCAAAACCTCTCTTTTTTGGCCATTGACACATGCCACTAACATAACTTACACATATTTTGTGGTTTTGCTCTGTGAAGGAAGTATTAAGCTTTGAGACACTGTAATAAATTTGTTTGGTTTTGATAGAGATTGGCTGCCTGAATACTACCATTTTTATCAGCTATAAATTGCTCCGCAAGCTGTGGGATGAACAACCTTTCATAGTCAATTTTGACTTAAACTGTATAACTCATTTGCAACGATTCCTTCAGGAGATATCAGTTCTTTCTGCTGTGTACATTTGTCTGCAAATACATTTTCTAATGAACTGCATCATTCTCAATCTGGAGAGTGCTCACAGTTAATGCACTGCAAATGTTTGAAATTTTAGGTGGGCTTGTTACAAACCTACCTGGGTGGTGTTTTTCTGATGGCTATAGGATGGCTAGATGCAGCGTCCAAAAGCAAATCTATATTTCAAATGCAATATTAACTTTACTGTCATATTCTTGGACCCACCCTAAGATCTTGGTCATCCCATCCTAACAGACCACTCATGAGTAGAGATAAAATGGTGACAACATTTTGTCATTTCAACTCGTCGCTTATCTGCCCTTTCTGGGAAGAGAGGTAACCCCAGTGGGCTTCTGCCTTGTGGGAAACTATACAATCAGTGAGAAAGCAATGTGAACCCCATTTTCCTGAAGAAGACCCAAACTGCACAATGATTGAGTGGCCAAGACTAGAACAAGGTCATGATAAGGGCTGGACTTAATCCTAACTTCTAATTCAATATTGGAAAACTGTGCTCTCCTTTAACTAAAACAAAGGTTATTGGAAACATTCTTTCAATTAATACTAGTGAAACTGAGCAAGCTTTTGCTGCCATTTAGCTTTATATTTCCTAAACTTTCAATTTTCCCCTTTCTGTAGTGTCGGTCACAGACTTTTCCTATCCTGGGGTGAAAATAATTGAGCAGTTAGCAGAAGTATCAATATCAGAGTTAACCTCTTTTCTGTGATAAAATGGCACTGTGTTAATCTCTCTAAAAGAGACCCACATCCCTCAGAGTGTCTGGAGCTGGTGTTTACTTAGATATTTTCTCAGTGACCCTCTGAGGACCTTTGAAGCATACTGGACATATGACTTAGGGGTGAAACAGAGCAACATTTTCAGATAGAAGCAAAGAGGGAATTTCTCTTGTTTAATTTTCTTAATTCTTTCTGAAACTGAATGGAAACCAAAGCTATTCCTCGAAATTAAATTCTGAAAATAATCCTTGTTCTAACCCAGACACAGCTAGTTTTCAGGTGCCAACCTGAAAAAAACATCAGTGAGTAGTGCCTGCTCCAATGACAGCTAACCCCAGAGAGCAGGTTTCCTCACTGTGGAAGATGAATAGATGAGTCTCTCAAAGTAGATAAAATACTTTAATCTTCCACCTCTCTATTGTGTTATGAGTAGGTTTAATCTCAATCTCCTGACTCCTGGCTCAGTGTAGTTCACTTTTCTGCCTATGGTGCAAGACTATCCCAGAAAGGCTTGTCCTGGGAGTTTACTGCCTTGGCAATTTGTGGAGATGATATACCCTGATTTTGACAGTTCTGGTCCATCCTTCTACACCTTTGAGTGGTACAAATGGTTGCTGATACTGGCTTGCTTCCATGAAACTGACACTGTTGTGGGCCGTGTTTGGGCTTTCTAATACTAGAAAAGGAGCCACTTTCATCTGCTCAGCTGAGAGGTGTAAAAACATAATCATTCTTAAAACAAGTACTTTTTTTTCCTCTAAGCCTGCTTGGATAGCCTTGTACTGAGTAGTTTACTACAGCTTTTCATGTGGATGTCACTCTCACAAATACAGGGGTGGAATAGAAAAGTGACTATTTACCCACCTATTTGCATCAATCTCTCCCCATGGGAAGACAGGACATTTCCTGGCTAGTATTTCAGTTAGTGAGTAGATGATTGGTGTTATGCCTGCCATTGTTGAAGGGTTAACCTGACTATGAGATTCATCCTTCATGTCACACAGCACTGCTAAATATATCTCTCATTTGAGCTCATTAGATTTGCCAAATATCTAAATGTTTCCCTGACTCCTAGCTCTACAACGAGTCTTTGTCCGGATGACTCATTGATTCATTATGTCTTTTTGGGTGCATCAGTGTTTTGTTTTTCATTACATTTTTATTTTCATTATTTACTGACCATCAAGCTTTTCTCTTTCTTAAATTTTCCTCTCCCTACAGCATTGTCCTAGAGAATAAAATCCAGTTTTACCCAAAACCAAAATTACAAAGAGCCATATAAAATAACACAATGGTGGCTTACTGTGCAGCCTTTGAGAAGCAGGGTGTTTTATGGACCCACACATTGGCAGTGTCATAAAGAAAAGCTGAGTGGGTTCCTTTGTGAGGTGTGGGGTGACTTTTCATCAGAATAAGAAAAACAGCTGTGAGGCTTTCCAAAGTCACTGTCACAACTATATTTGCAATAGGAGGAAAGAGATAGAACAAGAGACTAAAGGAGAAAATACTGAAAGACACTCCTTCAAGAACAGGTGTTTCTTGACAGGTCAGAGCAGAGTAACCCAGCTGAAAAAAGAGCTGTGACAAGGCATAACATCAGCACGGAAACTGTTCAATATTTTTCCAATCACAACCATTCTTCTGCTTAACTGATGCTGGCAAACAACCCTGCTGCAACCTTTTAGGTAGAAAGGATCAATGAACAATTAATGGTGCCACTGGATACACTGTGATGCACAAAATAACTTTTATTATGCTACCAGCATGACTCTAACTCCTGCTTCCCTTAGTGCTGGTATCAGGAGTTGTTCATTCTGCTTATCTCCTCAAAGTAGAATAAAAACTAAGGACAAATCTGGATGTCAGCATCTGAGGTCATTGTGAACTGAAAGAACCAAGGGCACACCCAGTGTTAAAAGAAACATATTGATTGGGTTTCTTTGAATATTTTCTGTCCAGCATGATGCACTTGCTAAGCAAATCAGGAATGACTAATGGGGTTAAATGTGATCATCACCACTATCAAATATCAGCTCAGAGTTGCCCTTTCTGCATTAATCAGATTTCACAGTATTAGGACTAGAATTTGTTTTAATTTTGTTTTTATCTCTTGAGGTATATATCTGAGTTAGACATGACAGTTGGAGCCATGAGATTGAATCCTGTGTCCCACAATCAGAATTTGGTGCTTCAACAACACTCTAAGACTAATGTGAAGTAGCTGTAAGTACCTTACACCAGTTATTCAAGGTCCATGAATCTATTACTATATCCAGAGAAATTAGAGGCTAAATAGTTGCTAACTTCTTGTTGACAAGATTAATCAGTTAGAAAGTAACTACATGCACCAAGCAACATAAACCCAAGAGACAAATGGACCTGACCTGGAAACCACTTTACAGCTCTCTGGATTTTGGGCCAATCCAGGAATAAAGCAAAAATTAAAGCAAACAAGAGCACCATAAGAATTACACTTTCCTAGGCACATGCTATTAACAGCTCACAATCAGCAACAACCCAGTGTCTGCCTGATGGTCTGTGCTTCAGGGAGGTTTCCCCCATCACCATCCCAAGCCAGTGCATATGAGGAGGACAGGATAAAGAAATAGTGGTCAGCTTAGGAGCCAAGAGTCTGTTCAAGTATGTGTCAGCTCTCTAAAGATGATGTGTACTGGGTGTACATTTTCATTCCTGGCTCCTACTGGTCCCAACTGCTGATGTAGTTATTCCTTAATGCTGAAAACCAGGATGCAAGAGAATGGAGCTCAAATTCACTGCAGTGTTGAACAGGCAGTTTTGATCACTCCTTGGCTATGATGGCACTTCCCTCTCTGACAGAGAGGAGGATACTGTGCTGCTGGAATTTGGGAGAGCAATAGTTAATCCCACAGTCACAATTTCTTTAAAATCGGTTGACTTCTGCTATGTCTGAAATGCTATTTTAGTGCTTTAAACTTCAGGCGAACTTCCAGCACAGACACTCCTATATCCCAGAGGGCTGATTTAAGTGCATATATGTTTAAAGCCTGAAGAAATGGCATTTAGTTCACTGTGCCCTGGATCTATTGCATAAAGGATTAGGGATTTTATCCTCACAACTGATACTGCTCTTCACCCATAAGCAAACTCTTTTGAGGCTGGTGAGTTTAGCTTGGCCTAACAAATTTATAAGTTTTTGGAGAAATGACCCAACAATACAATACAGATATATGCAGTACTATTCAATCCTCCCTCAGCCTATTCTCAGGACCTTATCCAATTGAAAAATAGGTAGAGTATCTTCAAAAGTGCCTAGGTGATCCTGATACCCAAATCAAATTTATTCCCAATAGTCATCTAGGTTCATGGCTGGCTGAGACTTTTACTGAGATGTAAATTCTTAAATGTTTTAATTTCAACTGAGAAGCAGAGTCCTCAGCCAGTTAGTTGCTTTGAAAATTTCACTTGAGAACTGATGAACAACATCAGTGTTTAACTTAAATTTTCACTCTGCACATAAGTCTTGTTGTGGGCAGAGTTTCAGATTTAAACTATTCCTATTTTCACATAAAAACCAAAAGAACTGATAGATGATTCAATAAGAGAAAGAAACAACTGCATGTATTCCAGGTGGTAAATAAAGAAACTTGCACCAAGTAAAAGGATCCCCAAATCTGCTATCATGAGTTACACAACAGCTACACAAAGGAAGGGATTAGAGAATCCTGGGTATCTCTTTGCCTTGTGGTGACTATGAAGAAACAGAAGGATGGAGTGGCTGGTGTCACAGTCTCTGGAATCCAACTGCCTTCTCGCAAAACTGGTTTAAAATTGCTATCAGAAAATTTGTCTCTCTGATCAATATCTCTTTGCTGCTCACTTCCAAGCTGACACTTTCAGCTTAGTTTGATGATAGTCAGGGAACTTCTGGTCCTGCATGGGGAAATTCTGTGCTGTGCCATTATGTGAAAGACGCACTTCAGTGAATGAACTTTCTCTCCAGTGTCAGGATCATCAGTCTCTGGGAAAAAGCAATATGGAGCCATCAGCCCTCCTGAATTTTTTTTTTATCACTCGACAAACTTTATGGTAGAAACAAAAGTCCTTTATTCCTTTTAATCTTGATTTCAGTTTAACATGCATTTTATATCTCTCCCTCTCTGTAGGGTTCTTTAGCATAAATCAACACAAGGCTGCTGAAGATAAAGGGATGCATCTTCCTACTACCTCATATTAATCTCAGAGAATAACAAATAAACACATTGGAGGTCTACAGTGTTTTTAGAGGTGGAATTCTTATCTACACAAGTTTGGAAATGAGGTACATTATGACAGCTAGGATATAGGAATAACTTCTGAATTTCCCATTCACTGTGTAAATAAGTCATAATTAACCAAAAGCATTTATGACATATTTAGAAGGGCTTATGTATCTGTTTGACTAATGTACACCAAAGATAGTTCTTTCCATGGAACTTCAGTTCTCAACTGTAAATAAAGAAATAGTAAATAACAGCCAGCAAAGGACACTATACAATTTATATTCCTAAAGAATCTATAAAGATTTATGTTGGACATATGAGCAATAAGAGAGATTTCTTATCCTTAAGAACTGTAGGGCCTAACTGGAAAGAAAGACATAATTTTCTAAATGGTCAAGTGACATACAGGAAATGTGAGTCTTTTAGTGCCACAAACAAGTAATCTGGGACAGAGAAAGGCACTGCACACATATCTCTTGTCTAATACTGGCACCTGAGCTTAAGGAGAGTCTTTCTTGAGAATTTCTTTTGTGTGTCATTTCTCTCCAGTCAGTTTTCACTAGATGTATTTTTACCCTTTTACCTTTTTCTTCATCTGATTCAGACAACACTCCATCTTGCTGACTGTTTTTCTAACTCGACCATAAGGATGGCCATAGTGGGACAAAGCTGAGGTATGCTGGTACAGGGGTGGCTCTCCTAAAGGATCAGATGTACTCTGCTCTTCTGTGAGATGCAATGGATTTCAATGAGGAATAACTGTTCTGTGCACAGAACACTAACTCTAATTTGCAGAATTTTTTTGAGAGTTGACGGAGGAAAGATGCTGCCTGGATGTTCTATGCAGAAATAAGTGTCGGTGGGCTATAAAGGGGAGGGAAATGAGGGAATAAAATAAAAAAAAAAGGTTGCATTTTCAAAAGGAGCTATTTTGGGAACTGTATTGGCATATTTCCCAGTTTCTTGTCCTGGGTGTGTGGCAGTCAGTTTAATTAGTTTTTCCCTGTACAACTTCTGAAATGCTGCAATTGTGATTTGTGTCTGGTAGGTCATTAATTTTCTTCCTACCCATTTTAAGACAATGCTGGCAAAGACATGTTTGGCACATGACTCATAGTGATTGATGTTCATCTTCTGTCTGACATAGCAGGTGAGGAAAAAAGGTGGACATAGGAAATGCTACAGGAATTGCTGAGTGAAAGACACCATCCATGAAAAATACAGTGAAAAAGATTATCCTGCAGTATTACATTAACCCTCAGCAAAGCCTCATTGTGGCAGATGTTGTATACTACCATATTGTGTCTCAAAGAGCTTGTCTTCCCATCATCATCAGAATTTACCTGCCATTTTCCATAAAAATCAATTTTCAAAAATCACATCAGTAAGTGTGATGTGTACCAATAACATACAGTGTTAAAGATGAAGGCAGGCAAAGGGCTGGATGGGCAGCACTGAGGAGTGGACTGATTTGTCCCTCACAGAGGTAACTCATGGACTACAGTCAACACCTTTTCAAATCCTCCTACAGGAGTTACAGAAATTGGCCAAACATAATAGCTCAGCATACAGGAGTTACAGAATATTGCACAATTACTTTTTTTTTCATTTCGATAGAGGGAAACATGCTTGCTTATACTGAACTCTCAGGTCATTGCTATGGTGAGCAACATCCCCTTTTTTAGGGTTCCCAACTGCTCTTCCTGACTGGACTTTGTACCAAGACTTAAGGTCCGTGAACTGCATGTGATATGAAACCAAGGTTATAAGAGGACACCTTACAAATTTATGAGACTTATTTTCTTACTAAATGTCTTAGAAATGAGACATCAGTGGTGGAGCATAGGTTCCGACTCAAGGTATCAATTACCATTTCCTACACAGCCAGCTCATCCTTCCTTGTATCTGTGTAGCTGTGGGCTTGTCAGTACCAAGGGTACCATTGCAGGCTGTTATTGCCAACACACTGTATGGTGATTCTCTCAGGTTGTCCTTGTTTTGCCTTCTTTCAGCTGATTCCTTTGGGATTTTGCTTATCTAGAGTCATTTACTGCAGGCAGCCATGAGCCATCCAAGTCCTGCTAATGGCAGGCAAGAAGTTGCATTCCTTGGTTATATAATTCATTGAAAATGTAAAATAATTGAATTTATCCCCAGACACCAGCATATTTATCTTTCTGGCTGAGGCCTGCTTTATCAGAACAGTGAAGAAACAAATATTCATTATGCTGATGGAAGTCAGATTCTGTTTTCCATGTAAGCCATGTGGAGCAGCTCCTTGCTTTTGATGCCATATGTTTTCATGATCACAGTGATTTGCTTAGGTTTGCTTTCATTTACCTTCTAGAAATATGGGAGTCAGGGGAAATGGTAGGTGCTGTATTTGCTTCTGTTTGCTAATAGCTCTGTGTATTATTCAAATCCATGTATTTATTCCCAGATGAGAAATATCATTAAGGTATTGTTAATGCTGACAATATATCACTCTTTAGTTAGGTGATTTTTATTTATTTATAATTATTTAATAAGGCAGCCCTTTGGAATGTTATATGATGGGGAAGCTCTTACTTAAATGTTTAAAATCACATTTTTCTGTAGGTTAATATAGTTGTGCATATTTTGCCCCTGAAACAGAGACTCCTTTAGCTTTCCATAGAGTTTAAGCTGTCTGCTGAGGACATGGATTGCGCCAGGATATTAAGTTTGTTTAGTGGTGATCTTAGGGAGTGGTGAAGAAGTAGAAATTCTGTATTTTCAGGGACCCAAGAAAAAAATCTAACTGGATGGACCAGAATTGCTTCCAGATATAAACTGATATACATTGGCCCCACAAATAGAGCTTATTTGGAACTTATTTAAAAAAAAAGAAGATATTCATATACCAACAGAACATATTTATCTAATCATCTAAGAATGAGCAACAAAAACATCCCAAGTCCATTTCAGCCTATTACTTTAGTGTCTGAGCACAGGACATTTTGAAATCATTACAACAGCCTTGGAGAAAGGAAAGAGCCTATTGCTCTTTTTACAGGTGAAAAAGTAAAGCAGAAAGAGTAACTGGGATCATGTTCATGGTCACCAACAGGAAAAGTTCAGCAGAATCAAGAGTGGAAGCCAGAATGCTGTTTTACCCATCTGAACAGCTGACCTTTGAAATACTCTTCAGATTAGGAGATGCTCATATTCAGCTGCAAGTCTGAGCCCTGGGTTTCAAACCAATCTGCAGCATGAAATTTCCTCACTTCCAGGTTTTTATTAGAGTTTGCCCATTCCCCATCCAAACCCTGTCAGTGTCAAAAGAAACCTCTATACCTAAATATTCTCTCCTTGACTTTAAGTGAACACTTTGCCTGCCAGACATTGATCTTTGATCTGTATTTCCCTGCCAGCCCTTCAAAACAGTTGCTGTCACCATGGCATCTTATTTCCATATTGTGTCTGAGAGCGACAGCAATTATTTCCCACTGGAACTGACTTCAATGTCACTACACTGATTAATCAGCAAAGGTTACTATAAGGGAAAGTATCGGTCTTCCTTTTCCATTGGAGCAGGAAAATGCCAGACCTTAGCAGCACAGTGCCTTGGGGATGGCTGCATTAGTTTTCCAATGAAAGGCTCTGTGCAAGTCTGCAAGTCAAACTTCCCATCCCCCATGCCTCCTTTCCACTCCTCTCTTCCTAAAACACACCCTGAGGTTTAGTGGAAAGTTAATTCTATAACCCAGGGTTCTTTTTAATTTTTTTTTTTTTAATGCTACTGACCTTCCATTTCCTTGTCAGTCGACACCAAGCAATTCCCCAGATGGAGAGAAAGATTTCCACTTTGAATATCCCTGAAACACATTTAGAGCCAAAGGCTTTATCATGGGAATAAAAGCACTGAGGTTCTCACAGCTGGGAAGATTTATACAGCTGAGCCTTACCAGCTTAAATGCCTACAGACAGAAACAGCTGAGCTATGTATTATTTCTTTTCCTCCAACTTGCAAGGGAGATGAAAAGCACAGAGACAGCCTGCAGATAGCTGTGACTGACAAGGGAGGGGCAGAGCTGTCTGTCCGTAGCTGCTGCAGTGGTATTTTTATCAAATAATTTTGGCTCCAGAGGTGAGGGGGCTGGGGCTGACACGATCACCTTAGCCAAGAGGAGCTGCCCTTTCAGTTAGAGCACTCCAGACACTGCCAGGGAGTCTTAAGCATCAGTCAGGGAGGCAGGGAGCTGACGCCTCCCCAATGAGCCCCAGGGGAAGATGTTCAGTGCAAGATGCGCTGAGCTGAGTGCTCTGCACAGCAGAATTGCTGTTTGCAGTCTGTGTAAAAACAGAAGCCAAGCTTTTTTTCCTCTTCTCACCATAACAGCAGCAGTATTTTCTTTTTTAAAAATTAAGGGCAGATCTTAAAGAGTTTAGTCTGCCTCCCACGAAAGAGGCTTTCAATGGCTGTGCTTTGCCTGGAGGAAAACAGGAAGGGAGATTCCCAGAGGGTCAGCTTGTTGTCCATCCATATGTGCTTACCTGACTGAAACGACCTTCAGACTCCTCGGGGGAGTCTAAACTGGTGCTCGCCAAAGGAGAACAGAGCAGCCCTAAGAGTTCAGCAGCCATGACAATGTGAATAGGTCTGTATCTCTGAGCATCCCCTGCCTCTGACGTGAGCCTCTTGCCCTGCATGTACACTGCCTCTGCTGTCAGTTGTCCTTCATGGCACCTGGAAATGTGGGCTCCTCTCTGCTATACATGACTTCTTCACATGTCTCACAGCTCTCAGCCATGACTCTTATTATTCCACCATATCCAGGTGCTTTTCTGTGAGGGAGAGGAAAGAGGTATAAGAACGGGGAGAGCTCAGTCTTTATGGGATCCTGCGTCCACCCCATAAAGATAAGAGGCCTTCAGAGTCCATATAACCATGCCGTGCTCCTCCTCACTCCTGATTTTCCCACTTGGATAGCCTGTGGTCAAGCAGTGCACTCCTCTCAACTGCCCGGGAGGCTTGGGATCCAGCATCCCTTCAAGAGCATGTTCACTCTGAGCCTAGGGCCACGTTTTCCTTATTATAAAAAGGAAACTACTTACATCTTTAGAAATGCCAGTGAGCCTCTTTTAAAATGGTACGAATGGTCCATATACTTGTAATTCACTGGAGGAATTGAGTTGTATTTCCTAAATGCTGCCAGTAAATCAGCATGGGAGGGGGAAAAAAGAATTCAACAAACCTGGATATTGGTTAGAAATGTCTTTTAGCAATAGGAAAGAAAACAGAATATCCTAAAATTAACGGTTCTGGAAAACAATTTTAAAGATTGTATTGTCAGTAATAATGTATCTAGAGATTGTAGTGCTCAGAAATAATCAGTGTCTGTGCTTGTCTAGCCTGAGGGACCTGATAGGGGGTCTAATTTACCATACCAGTGAAAAATCTACCCTTTGAACACCAGGTTACTGTGAATACTCAAAAATCATTCATTCTGCAAACCTTATGTAATCACGCTTGCCTGTCAATATCCAATTGTTGTCTAATTCTTAAGTGTAATTTTTCTTGGGATATGGACATGGAACAAACATGTAACAGCTGTTAGTCATAGTGCTTAACATGAGAGCCACCCCTCAGGGTCAAAACAAAGGTCCATTTACCTTAATAACCCATTGCTTACAATGACTGTAAATAAGAAAAGAATGGGGTCAGTGGGACTAGACACTAGGTTCAAAGGCTTTTCATCAATTTATTTCTTAGGAATTTATATAGAGCATATAGATGCTTTATGTTTGCCTGTATCCTTTTGGTAGCTCTCTGCTTAAATTTTGACTGCCCTTGAGGGCTGGAGGGATGCTTTATTGGGAATTGCACTCAGCAATTCCTGGATCTTTACCATGACTCAGTAAAGCTAAGGTACAATCCATTACCATGCAGATATGATTTCTGTCTGTACTATTTGGCACATGTATTGGAACTGCCATTATTTCCCCCATCATTCAGTCTTATGATATCTTCCTGTAACTTCCCAGTTGCTTCCAGATTTCATTACGTGACTTCATTTGCAGTCTTTGCCACATAGCTCCTCACCTGCTTTTCCTACTGCCTTTTATGTGCTTTAAGAGCATAGATCTCTATGGATTTCCACTGTGAGCTTCCTTCAGTTGTATAAATTCAACATTTATCAATAACTTTTCCTTTCCATCTCTTAAGTTGATTCAGACTGTGATGATGATTTGTTCCTTTGTCCTGTGACATTTTTTCTTCTAAGTCTGCACTGAAGAGCCTCATGAAAAGCTTTTCTAAAATAAACTTTGTTATTTTAACTGAAGCACCTTTTCCTCGTGCTTGATGTCTCTGTCCTACACTCATCGACTAATTCAGCTACTCTTGTAGTTTCTACCAATTTGCTTATGAATTATGTCAAAATTTATCCCCAAACCATTTTTAAAGGTGACTGTCACATTTCTAATCTTTCCTAACTTTGACAACAAAGCTTATTTATGCAAAAGAAAATATTGCAGCTCAGCTCAGCAATTTCTCAACTGAATTCCCGAAACCTTATGAATGAATGCTGTCCAGACCCAAAGTCTGGTTTCTTCTATTTCATTCAATTGCCCTAAAAATTCTTCCAGCAAAGCTTCAATATCAGACCATCCCTCACCTTCACATTCAGCAAAATAGCTCAAACATGAGACCACCTTTTCTGCGCAAAGCAGCAGCATAGAGAATTATCTGCAATGGAAGTATCTCCAAGGGCTCCCGCTATTACTTATTGGGAGCACCCTGAGGTTTTGGAGGACTATATGCACTAAAGCTAGTAAAAGCCACAGATTAATCTAGACTTATTTTTTGTTGTCATGTGTGTGTGATGGCTCAGAGAAGAGTGTTGCTCCTTCCTTCTTCCCCTCCGTCAAGATATCTGACTAGTGTTTTCATCCACAAGCTCTTCTCAGGCCCCCTCAAGCTCCAGTGATCTCTATCTTCATCACGAGGTCAAGTCCTGTCCTGGACCTTTCCTGCAGTCACCAGGAGACAGATTTAACATCACAGAACCACAGCCAGAGTGTAGATAACAGCCAGTTGCAATCCCAGTGTTAGAAATCAGCATGCTCCAAATTGTTCTAGACAGGAAAATGAGAGAAGCTGTCCTCTCCTTCTACAAGGTACATCCAATGGGGACCATAAGACACAGTTTAGAGATGGAGTAGAAGCAGGACCCTGTCTCACTGCAGCAACCTAGGCAGGGAAAAGGGATGACTCACTTTAGAGCTTGGGAGCAGAAAGAGCCAGTGGTAGAGTGAGAAGAGGGAGGAAAGTGTAGGGAAAGGTACAGACTTATAATCCCTCCTTTGGGTGAAAAATTGGAAAACTCCACCCTGCTGTTTTTCCGCATTTTTTATCTCTGGTGAGTGACTGAGTCTTCTAGCCTCACTCCTGAAAATGTTTCTGTCCCTATTTAAAAATTCCAGCTCCAGACAGGCAAGATTTATTCTCTTGAAGAATACCTTCATGTAGGTGCCAGGAGTATTTTTGTATGCTGTTTGAAGACTTTTGCTGCCTTGAAAACTCCAACTGCATATCCTTAGCTAGTCAAACTTTGCTGATTTGTACCAGCCCAGAGTCTAGCCTGAGACTGAAAAATGCTCTGTGCTAATCCTGTGTGACCACCAGTGTCCTCTTTGGGTTTGTGGATGTCTTTCCCTGCCTCTGCAGATACTAAATACAGAAGGCAGAAAAATAGGAAAACTAAACTAAGGAGAGGTATCACTGAAAAGCCTACTCCTGAAAACAACCCAAACAACAACAAAAAAACCAGCCTCAGAAACTTGCTGTCTTAGCTATAGATTTCAAAGGGTAATGACAATTCTAGTAACCATAAAACATGTGATTTCTATTAAGCATTTCCAAAGTTGTAAAGAGGAATGAATCAAGTTCTGAAAGCACTGAAATTTATAAGGCATCTCAGTTAATATTCACAGGTTATGGGAAATGTAGATTTGTTTATGAATAAGGAACAATACTTATAATTTTATGGTTTTCATAAATTATGAAGATACAAGGGAAATTTTTGAGGTTCTGAGCCTTTAGCACCTGAAAAAATTAACTTGATTCCACTTGAAAGATCACAAACTGCATATAATTGACAATTTGTACAGGAAAAATACACAGCTCTTGAATACACTGGCACTTTGTGTCTATGGATGCAGCAGTAACCACATACACTGTTGTTTCTGTGTATGTATGATACTTCATCTATGGATTTACTTCAGCTGTAGAAATAATCAGAGTTCTCACTTGGGCTTTTTGCCTGCCTCCCATTTCTCAAAGGAAAAATGCTCTCCAGAGTTAAATGACATATTATCTTACACTTCTGTTTAGGGAGTTGGGGACGGGTGGGTGGAAGAAGAAAATAATGACTTCAGGTTACCTGTCAATTCAAGAGGGCTACTCCCTCACTTTTTAGTAAGATACAGTCATGAGATATTCTTGGGGTCTTCCAATACCTTCCCAAACCTTCAGCAGGATCAGAAAACAAGCTTTGTCTTCACTGGCAAAGAGCCCACTGCAGTATACAGGACCAGCAGGGTGTGAATGGAGATTGACTCTAATGACTGCCTTGCAATTTGGGAGGGCACTGAGGTGTGATCACTCAGCTGCAAAGGTGGTGGCACTGGCTCTGCTATAAGGGTAGGGGCTGTGGGCAGGCCTCATGGTCATCCAGAGAACAGCTGAGATTTCTCAGATGAGCATTGCCTGTGCTGGTGATGTTAATGTGAGAACCTCAAACATCACTCCTTAACATTACGGAGCTAATGAGGATCACACTGTTCTAGTCCGGAGCTAAACATTTCAGCAACAGTAGGATTACAGATAGGACAAGGAGTGGGAAAACATGCAGAAATATTTTCTCAGACTAAGAATATATGAAATATGTGCTTGTGAATTTATTTTATACTGAATTGTTGGCAACGACACATTTTGATTTTAGTTAGTGCTGCAAAGGGATTCCCTCTGTATTCCTTATAGGTCTGAAGCTTAAAGTATTTTGACTCCAGGACATAAGACAAAGAATGTCATTGTTTATTCTTTGATGTTCTAAAGCATCTTATTCTTTGGGGATCTCAACTTGCTGTACACACATTAATTAAAGTCCATAGTACTCCTAAATCAGTTGCTATTATTCCCAGTTGATTGATGGAGAAGCTGAGATGAAGAGAGATTATACGGTGCATTTTCTAATGTGGGAGTATGTGAAATTAGACCCACAAAATTCATGGTTCAGCAATTAAAGGGAAGCAATATGATATTTTTCACATATACTGAAAAACCTTTATGTTCCACTGAAACAACATAAAAATTTGTTCTTTGAGACCTTGGTGTCACAATACACAGAAAACTGCTAGGATTTTTTTAGATGAAGGAAAGCTAGTTTGCACGCCCATCTTCAGCAGATGTCTCTGCGGCATCAAGTTCAGCCAACAACTCATGGCTATTTGGATTTATTTTTTCAGTTGAAGATACTTAAAAAGAAAGGCAACACCCAAAGTAATACAGGCAAAGCTGAACCTGTCAACCAGAAGGTACTATCAGGCAAAGCAGGAACCCAAACCAGCTACTACAAGAAGAATCAAAAATTGGTGTTGAGCATGGCAAACTGAGTCACATATCTTCAAATTTTATAATGGAAGAGATTAATTGGATAGATCCTGGTCTTACTCCATCTGTAATACCCAAGAATTACTTTTAAAAGCCTCAGTGAAAATTGCTGAACAGTTTTTGTCTATTTCTTTTTAGATAGGGTGAAATTTTCTTAAATGAGTAAGACACAACATTCTCAAAGGCAGATTTAATCCCATTCTTTTAAGAATTGTTAGGCTTTAGTCTTTAGACTCTCCATCTTCCTCTTCATCAGACGTAGGCACAAATGCAGCTTGCTTCTTTTTCTCTGGTTCTCTGCTCAAGTGAAAGAGAAGCCTGGCTGCTGGATCACAGTGCTTCTCAGACTATTTGAAAACAAAAGGTTTGAAATAAACTATATTTGAACTAATTACTATCCTGTCTTTTGCTTTGTCATTGGGCTTCTACATTGCTGCATTGGGCCTGCAGCATTCCTAGCCAGGGCCCTTCAGAATCCTCTTGGAGCCTTGGCTTGATCTGGGGCTTTCCAAGGGAATTGTATCAACACAGAGTGCAGCAGCTCCAGCTCCCAGGACAAGGTTTCACAAGTTTTACCCACTTTGTTTGGGAAGACGTAATGGCCTCACTCCCACAGTAAGCTGTGTGGTATAGACAGTGGAGCCAGTGGATCCATTCATGCATTCAGGGGATTTTGATTTGCTAGAGGTAGTGGAATGGAACTTCTTGCTGGCTGTTTTCTGATTGTAAAAGTGTTGCTTCCACTGAATAATTTAGAATATAAGCTGGCACAGAGAAACATTTAGAATCTGAAGAGAAACCTTACTCATATTTACAATTGCTATTGCAGTCAGCTGGACAAACAGAAAAAATCTGTTTAAGCTTAATAAACAGGATGTAACTTGTTAAGCCTTAAAAAAATACCTAAGCAAGCCAGTCTTTTGAATTCTATTTCCGTCTTAGCTACTGTCTTACTCTGTGACCTTGGCATGTAATTTCCCTCCCTTGTCTTTCTGTTCTGCCTTCCACCACTTTTCTGTCTTGCCTATTTATGTTTTCTTTTGCACTCAGTATTCAAGTTTATTTGTTCTGTCAATTGAATCCATTCTATTATTCAGGGAAGACTGTACTCTAAAGTATTTTGTCATCAAAAGTATTCCCTAGAATACCAAAATTGAAAGTAATGGAAAGTAAATAAATATTCACAAACCATTATTTCCACATGGAGTTAGAACCTTAATATACCTGGCTGCCTGACAAGTCTGTCAGTCAGTAACACTTATTTTTCCTCACAGCTGGCTGTGCCACAATGCTCCTCTGAGTCCATTTTTCTGAATCCTAAACAGATGTATATCCTCTGCAGTGCCCAGTACCGACACAGAAGTTTCACTTTTAAAATTACCAGAAGGCCTTCAGATGGTCCCAGTCTGCATTCTGTGTGCAGCAGTCTGAGGTATCTGTGTTTGCAAAGGCAGAAATCCCAACACAGGACACAGGGTCACATAAATGAGTTGTTTCTATAAGACACTTGAGTCTGAAATGTTACCTCTGCAGGTCAGACTTTCCACCTCTGATACTTTGTGATTCACAGTCCAAAGCTGTTTCCTAAACATGTACTACTAAGTTATCAGGCTGAGTACCAAGGAAATGATTCACTTTCCCCTTTTGAAAAGCAGCTGCCCTGCAGCGGGGAGGAGCAGGTCGTGGTTGCCTTTTACATTGTTCAGTGCTCAGACACAGGGAGATCTGCAGTCAGCTCACTTTAGCCTGACATTGTTAGGGTCAGGTCCTAAGCACCATGATATTCCTACTCACCACCCTTGAGGCAGCACCAGTATGCAGAAAAAAAGGCAAGATTCAAAAGGCCAGAAGCAAAGAGAGAATGAGAAAGGATGGCCCTGTGACTTAGACATGAGCACTTCTTGGGCCAAAGTGGTGTATTCTGGTCTGTGTTGCCAAAACAGCTCAAATACCTTGTAGGAAGAGATGTTAGACACAGTTTGTAAACAAATCTGAATTCTGTTCTTTTCCTTAAAGGGCTTTTAACCACAAAAACATAAAATATGCTTTTTACAATGATTTCTGGGGTGTTTGTATGTTTGTTTGTTTGTTTGAATAGATAGTTCTAAAATTAAAACTTGTGTTTCACTCTAAACACCAGGTTTTCAGTATATGCTCTTCAACATGTTCATAAATGACTTGGATGCAGGACTGGAAGGGATACTAAGCAATTTTGCAGATGACATAAAACTTGGAGGAGCTGTTAACTCTCCCTTGAAGAAGGGAGGCCCTGCAGAGAGACCTCGACAAATTAGATGACTGGACAATCAGCAATCATAGGAAGTTCAACAAGAGGAAGTGCCAGATTCTGCACTTGGGGTGGGGCAACCCTGGATGTTCATACAGACTGGGGAAGGAGGTACTGGAAAGCAGCACCACAAAAAGGAACTCAGGAGTCTTGTCAATGGCAAGGTGAATATGAGTCAGAAGTGCCCTGACAGCCAGAAGGGCCAACTGTGTCCTGGGGGGCATCAGGCAAAGCATCACCAGCTGGGTGAGGGAGGGGATTGTCTCGCTCTGCTCTGCACTGAGGTGGCCTCACCTGGAATATTGTGTGCAGTTTTGGGCACCACAATATAAGAAAGATATTAAGCCATTACAGGAGTCCAAAGAAGGGCAACAAAAATGGTGAAGGGCCTTGAGGGGAAGCCATATGAGAGGCAGCTGAGAGCACTTGGTCTCTTCAGCTGGAGAAGAGAAGACTGAGGGGACACCTCATTGCAGTTACAACTTCTTTGTGGGGGAAAGAGGAGGGGCAGGCACTGATCTCTTCTCTGTGGTGACCAGTGAGAGAACCCAAGAGAATGGCCTGAAGTTGTGGCAGGGGAGGTTTAGGTTGGATATTAGAAAAAGGTTCTTCATCCAGGGAAGTGGTCACAACACCAAGCCTGACAGAGTTCAAGAAGTGTTTGGACAATGCTCTTGGGCACATGATGTGACTATTGGGGATGGTCCTGTGCAGGGCTGAGTTAGATTTCATGATTTTTGTGGGTATCTATCAATGAAAGTTGCAACCACCCATAACTAATTAATTATTTAAATCTCCTATAGGTTTGTCCACAGCTCCAGTGAAAGATCTGTAAACCGAGCACATTTACTCTTGTCTTTTGACATGGAGGGACATTAAAATCTGTCCATCTAATTTAAGATGTTGAACTACTATCTTAATGAGTATTTTCACATGCAAAGGACTGAAGTCTGTAATATTTTATACAATGGAGCAGTTCTTTACAGGAAAGATTTAGAGTTTGACATATAGGACACCTCTAGCTCTCAACTCAGTGACATGATTTGCATTAATCCAGCATGATATAGATGTTGATCTTCTCAGTTACAATGCTAAAATTGAAGATTAAATCCTCTGAACTAAAACTGGAGAGAAAGAGAGAATATCAAAAAGCAAGTATGGAAAAAAGGCTTAGGGGAGACCATAATGCTTTCCACAACTGCCTGAAGGGAGGGTGTAGCCAGGTGGGAGTTGGTCTCTTCTCCCAAGGAACAAGTGATAGGATGAGAGGAAATGGCCTCAAGTTGCGTCAGCGGAGGTTTGTATAGGATACTAGGGAAAATTTCTTCATGGAAAGGGTTGTTGAGCTGCCCAGGGAAGTAGTGGAGTCACCATTACCGGAGGTATTTAAAAGACCTGTAGATGTGGCATTGAGGGACATGATTTAGTGGTGGACTTGGCAGTGCTGGATTAATGGCTTGACTTAATGATGCTATTGGTCTTTTCCAGCCTAAATGATTCTGTGATTCTAACCATGGCAAATTACATCAGTCGCAGATGTATCCCTATATTCTTTCCTGTACCTTTTAACCTGCATTCCTGAAAATTATTTCAAATACACTGGTTAGGCTGGTGAGATGGATGTGACTGATAGCTGTTAGTTCCTGCCATATGGATCCCCACTAGAGGTTCTATAACTTGCTAATGACCTGTCTTAGCAAGAGCCTGTCTGAAAAGATGAAGGAATGGAATCTCCCTGTATTTGCTGTGCTAAGCTTTGTGTTGGCAAACACTTGTTAACATATGTCACCAGCTTTGAAAAGACATGGTTTATTTATATGTTAATTACTGCAACACTTTGGGGAAAATATTTGTCGATAAAAGAGCTATGTAAATAGTCGAGTGTTCAGAGATGTTGCCAATGAGTGCTAGCCAATAAGAATCAAGAAAAGTCTACAATACGAAAGGCCTCTCCTTGCTTATGGTTCAGTCCAGTTCCACAGAGATCTCCATTGATTTCACTGAATCCCAGAATTGTCAGGGTTAGAAGGGACCTCTGGAGATCGTCTAGTCCAGTCTCCCTGTTGAGGCAGGGTCACCTACAGCAGATGACACAGGAGTGTGTCCAGGTGGGTTTTGAATGTCTACAGAGAGGGAGACTCAATGACCCCCCTGGGCAGCCTGTTCCAGTGCTCTGCCACCATCAATGCAAAGAGGTTCTTCCTCATGCTGC
>JAOXXN010000395.1:143976886-143991214 GCA_026770055.1 Myrmophylax atrothorax
TCCGAGATCATCAAGTCCAACCCTTGGTCCAACTCCAGTCCATTTACTAGATCATGGCACTCAGTGCCACATCCAATTTCAGTTTAAAAACCTCCAGGGATTGTGAATCCACCACTTGTCTGGGCAGACCATTCCAATGCCTGATTACTCTCCCTGTAAAGAATTTTTTTGTCTTTGCCTTCTACTAAGCACTTTTGCTACACAGCAATGTAATTTTACTCTGAGTTCAAAACTGAGGCATCAAGAGTTTTACTAGCCATCCACACTTGACCTGGGATCAAGGAGAAGGGGAAAAATTCCGGTACTATGGTATAATTTGGACTCTGTGCATCTTGAAGTAAAAGCTCTAATTTGCATGCTCTGTGATGATCTTATCTCCATTAAAGGGATGCAAAATACCAAAAAAATTCCACTGTATCTAGTAGCAAAGATAAGCTTGCAATTATTTATTTTCACCTCTCTGATGCAGTGGGTTTTTGAGAGAGGGTACTAACTTGCTTAGTTCTATTCCCAGTTCAATCCTGAAACAGCACGTTGTGAGCTTGGCCATGTGGAGTCCCAAGGAAGCTTATGAGTACATAAAAAGCAAGATGTTTATTAGCTTCTGACTCATACACAAATATGGCTTGTTCTGAAAATGTAAAAGTGTAAATATGGAAGTGGTAGTGGATTATCTTTTTTTTAACAGATGAATAACAAAAAAGAGGCAGGTTTTCCACTTAGAGAGGACCTGGACAAAATCCTTCATAGGAGTTGGTGATTTGAGATGGATCCTGTGGGAGAAAGTCACAGCTGTGCAATGATATGGATTGGTCCCCTACTGCAGGCAGTTTCACTATGGAGGTTCCATCCAACCTTTATCTGGTTTTAGGGCAGCAAAACACACAGGTGGAACACTTTTATTATTCCCATATAAGCTAGAAGATGGGTCTATTGAAGTGCTAACTAGAAACTCTAACTTCCAGCCCCAGGTATTTCCCTGGTTTTATGACATTTATTAAAACAAGGTTTTGTTTTCCTCCATGCTAGAACCAAATTCAATCACAGATAAACTGAGAGTTCAGTAATTTATTTTCATTGGTCTCATATCTGTGCCAAAACCAGCTCTCTTCTACTTTACTGACAGCCATATGTTGAATGCCAGCATGAATGAATTTATGTCCTGTATTAATGTGTGATTCCAGGTTATAACCAGTTTTCATTAAGCAAAATAAAAAAATCCCAAAAGAAAATATTTCAGTTGGGATGGGGTAGGGAGTGATGAACACCTTTTAAAGTCTGAGATTCAACAGCAGTAAGTTTATTTCAGGAACTCTGAAAAAAGTGTAGATTGTCTTAGATTATACAAGAAAATAGCCTTAACACTGTGGAGAGTGTATCAATTTTCAATATCAGCACAACAATTCTAGTACCATGATGAAATTTGCCCTGGCATCAGGAGTTTGAAACCTATAGACTATCACAGATCAGACTATTCCCAAGGGAATATATTCATTCCAGGTTCGATCTAGATTTTTATATATGTCATTTCACTCCTCCTTCTCAGCCCTCTCCCAAAATCACCTCAGCCATGTACAGCAAGAGATGCAATCCAGCCTGGAATTAGCTCTTAACAATCTGCTGACCTGTTTTCTTTGCTGTGAGGATACCAGCTACATCAGTTAAGCTCTGAATATTCCTCAGAACCATCCCACATCTGCTGGCATTTTCAAGAGAATAGGCACGTTTATCTCTAAGTTTGAGAGGCAACATTATCATAAGAAATCCTAAGGGTATGCAGGTGAGCACCATGCTGGCAGACAAAGTGCTGTAGTTTCCACTGCAGCTATCCAGATCTGAAGGGGTTGGGATAGCTCCATTTTGGGAGTGCAATTACCCCCAGGGGCAGTGGCCATATTTTAAGATGAGGAAGAAGGTAGGCAATTTTTTGTTTTCTAGCTCTGTCTTTCATTACAAAGTCCCAGTCCTGTGGTCCAGATACAGCGACCAGAGAAATGGATCTCTCTTGTGCCTGCATCAGTGCAGGAGTAAAGAAAGAGGAGGCCCTGAACTGAGATAGAGCATTTCAAAATTGTCTTCCTGAACTGCAAGATGAGAAACAGCAAAACTGCTGAAGCACAGGAGACAGACTTCACCTAGCCTGGGGTCATGACTCTCATGTTGACCACTAGAGAACATTAAAGGAAAGGATGTAATGAATTTGATTACTAGGCAAGGTGACCCTTCCCTGGCAGCCAGCCACTTGGGAATTTTCTCCCAATAATCATCTTTAATGACCCACAGTGGGCCTCTCCTTTGTGCATCTGCTAAATCTTCTCAACCCATTCAATGCATTGTGCTCCACATCCACAATTGTGTTATGTGCTGTGCAAAAAAAAAAATTAAAAAAAATTCCTTTGTCTTGTTAATTTTGCTGCCTGATTAATTTAGGAGGTGCCATCTAGGTATGAAAAGGTATTCTTTCTGTTAGAAAAAACACAATAGCAATGCTCTATTTCAGCAAGATAAGCAGCCACAATGCGGGCTGGCATGATTTCAGAGGCATGCATTACTTAGTAAATCACTGATGTGAATGCCAAAGGCCTGACTTCACTTGAAAATGTTAGCCTTTTACTTCTTACATTCTCTTACCTTTCTGAGACACATCTGTTGTTTTCTCACAGTAATTGTAATCTCTGAAAGTGGCTGCCAGACCACGGGGAATGAAAAATACAAGCCCTTTTGTGTTGTATGTGATGGACTTACTGTTTTTCCTCCTAAAGGTAAAATATGGTAACTTCATGTATTTTCTTTCTAGGCATATTTATTTTATCTGTAACAGAAGGTTATGCAAAATTTGGTTTGTCTAGACTAGCATTGCTTCAAAAACTCAATGACAGCAGAACAGAAAATTCTTATCTTATTTGCCTTTGCTAGTAAAGAGTTTGTGTAGTCATGCTAGCTAGTGCTTTTATGCAAGTCTTGGGATCATTTACACAGCAATCAGAAAACATGTCCCTTTCCAAACAGTTTCTCAATGTGATTACATATCCTAGCCATTATTTGTGTTCTTTTTAGGACTCTTTTAGGTTAGACCAGATGCTACATTTGGATGGATTTCACTGGAGCTGGGTGACTTCTGAGACTTCAGGAATCCTTTGGTAATAAGCCTACAGCTGCTGCATCCTACCTTCACTGTACTCCACAAGGACAGTGTGACAGCATTCCTGTTGGTCAGTCTCCAAGGAATGGAAGAGCAAACCTCCACTGAAAAATGTGAAATATCTTCAAAGAGAGCTATAGGATTTATTAATTTCCTTTTGATATCAGGCTTACAGTGAAATCCACAAAATTCAGAGGCTACTAAAGTGACATAGAATCAATTTTGTTATCTCTTGCTTGTGTCATTCTTCCCCTCTCTCTCTTTACTGAAGTTTACTATCAGTCTCACTTGTTTTAAGTAATCTAATGGTTATGATAAGTAATAATCCCTCAAACTTTCCTAGTTTGTACCTTTTTTGTCTTGCTCCCCTTTCTGTGAAGTCATCTTCAGGTATACTTGAGACTAATTGTACCTGCAGTACCAGTGTTATTTTTAATACATCCTGGGACCTGACCATATCTTTGCAGAAATACATACTTCCCACCACCTGTTCATCGAATGACCATCACCGTAAGATGGAATTTCATGGCCCAAGAAAGGATGCACATGTCTCATTTGGTGCATTAGAGCTAGTCTTAAAAATACAACATACAAAATCACAGAATGACTGGAGTTGGAAGGGATCTCTGAAGATTGTCTAGTACACCCTGCCCCTGCTAAAGCAGGTTCACCTAGACCAAGTTCAACAGGATCTCATTCAGGTGTGTTTTGACTATCTCCAGTGAAGGAAATTTCCTAACCTCTCCGAGCAGCCCAGCTCTCTCAGCCTTTCCTTTTGGTATGATAGATGCTCCAGTCCACTCCCCCAGTTGTCTTTGTAGCCCTCCACTGGGCCCTTCTAATAATTCTTTGTCTTTCTTGAACTGTGGACTCCAGAACTGGACACAGCACTCCAGGTGAGGCCTCACCAGGACGGAGTAGAGGGACAGGATCACATCCCTCAACCTGCTGGCATTGCTTCTCCTAAGGCACCCCGGGACACCACTGGCCTGCTTGGCCACAAGGGCACACTTCTGCTCATGGACAGCTTGTTGTTCAACAGGATCCCAGGTCCTTCTCTGCAGAGCTGCTTTACAGCATGTCAGCCCCCAGCCTATACTGGTGTATGGGGTTATTGCCTTTTTTGAACTTCCTTAGGTTCCTCTCTGCCCAACTTTCCAATCTGTCCAGGTCTCACTCCAGGCCACTCCTCCCAATTTTGTAATATCAGCAGAAGGTATTTGCTGATGCTAACTCTGTCCCTTCATCCAGGCCTTTGATGAACAAGCTGAACAAGACTGGACCCAGTACTGACCTTTGGGGACATTGCCAGCTAGAGGCCTCCAACCAGACTCTCCACTACTGGTGACAACCCTTTGAGCTCTGCCATTCCGCCAGTTCTCCATCCACCTCACTGTCCACTCATTGAACACACACTTCCTGAGCTTACCTATGATATCTTCCTTGAAAGTAACCAAAATAACTTACTAGCCTTGTTCACTATACAGTAGCCTGATGTATACAATTGCTTCCATCTGTAAAACTGGACCTAAGAGTTTGTTTTTAAATCTGTGAATCAGTGAAAACAATCCCATCCACATAAGAAGGCTACAGATTTGGAAAGAATTTTCAATATACAGAGAGGGAACTGACATTTGAGCAGTTTCGATTCCCACAAGCACAAAACATAACAATCATGTTAGCCATGAAATAAAACAAATCCCACTATTGACCTGGCTGTGAGATGATCTGATAGTGTTTTTCAAAGTGTGAAAGCCAAAAGCTTTGTAGCAGAATTCAATGGAGATAACATTTCCCTTTTTGCCTGCTACAGCCTGGACCTCTGACCCCAGAACTGGAGCCTGGGTCTTGGTAGTGGAAAGTCCTTGACTAGTGACAGCAAAGAGAAAATCGTCACCTGTTCAGCCACAAAAAACACACAGGTCTGGAGCACTGTTTGTTAAATAAGGTCAGTTAATAGTTGCACAGCGGAGCTTCAAAGCTTCACAGCACCGCTAATGAAAGCTTTGTAGATGCCGTGTACCTACCAAAACCTTGGACTTTGGGTTTGATATTTTCAGAAGAAAAAGGAATAGAATTGCTAAGGAAATAAGCACAAGTTTTGACCTCCACACCCAATCCCAATTTTGTTTACACCATTTAAAATTGCTTGAAATTGAAAGAGAGTAGGTGTAGATTAGATGTTCGGAAGAAATTCTTTACTGTGAGGGTGGTCAGACACTGGCACAGGTTGTCCAGAGAAGTTGTGGTTGCCCCATCCCTGGCAGTCTTCAAGGCCAGGCTGGATGTGGCTCTGAGCAACCTGGTCTAGTGGAATGTGTCCCTATCAATGGCAGGGGGATTGGAACTACATGATCTTTGAGGTCCCTTCTAACCTAAATGATTCTGTGATTCTGTTATTTTATAACTTCACTAAATCAGTAGAGCAGATATCCTGGTTTTTAGGTACAAGAGCAAACCTTGGGTTGGAGTCTCAGTCCTGACTAAGATTGATTTCCAAGTGGAATTAGGCCTCTGTATTGGAATTATATGGATTATTAAGTCCTAATTTTGTTATTTCCTCCAGACCCAAGTTGATACCTAATGCATCCACGTGCTAGGCTATATGGAAGATAAGGTTTGTTTTGCAAAACATTTCTGATAACTCTTCATCTGAGAGGATGCAGCACATCAAGTTTGAAAAGAACCAATCATTTACAGTAGCATTGCAGTCTTTAGCTCACAAATTGAAATATGTAAGATTAAGGGGAAAATTTTGTGGTTTTCAGTGAAGGGGCCATAGCTCAAAAGGTATATTCCAGAAGTAAAAAAAAAAAAACAAACAAAAGCACAACACAGAACATTTTACGGCTCAGTTCATGCCACTAAACCGTCTTCTCTGCTAGCATTTTCTTATCATAGAGTATATATAGCCTTAACTTTTCAATATAGACATATATATGTATTTATGACTATATATGAACATCCAAAACTTTTAATTTTCTTATGTTTTTGTCTTTCATTCTTGTAAGGGTGAGCTGAAGCATCTTTCTATAATTCCAGTTTAATCAAATGGTGCTGACACTATCAGACTTATGAATGACATTGGCTTATGAATGCCCTCTCTCAACAATCTTCCTCTGGTCCCTGTCTTCATTTTCCTGAGCGTAGGGTCACATTGCCAGCAAAGGGATACATTGGGTACCCTTAAAGGGTACATCCAGGACACATTAATGCAAAGCAGATACCCACATTACCTCTGGATGGGTCTCAGAAGTCAGCTATGAGGATATTAATGCTGGTGAATCTGCTTTTGAGATTTTACCACACCTCAGCTCTGTGATGAAGGAGGTTTGTGCTGAGCTATCAGACTGTGAATGACAGCAGCTGAGCTGTAGGCTCCATGTTCCCTTCCAGCTCTGCACAAGCTCTCCACCCTTCAGCAGAGGGGTAACAATAAGAAACTGAGCAGGGAATAACACTTTAAAATGCTGAAGTAATTTCTCTGCTTGCAAGACTCGGGGATACTCCAGGATCTTTTGCCTTTTCAGAACCACCTTGAACCCTCACCAACACTGCACCATGTCTCTCACAATAGTGCTGATGACATTTAAAAGAGAATACTATTCATACGTGTTCTCATCAAGTCCACCAAATTTAAGCCTGCATCCTCTCACCCCTGCCGAAATTCAGAACCATCACTTCTCTTCAGCATACTGGAATGACTTGTAGCACAAGGTTATCTGATGGTGTCCTTCAGAAAGGCTCTTCAGATTGCTTCCTTTATTCTGAGTCCTCCTGCAGTGCCAGAATTTTTTCAGCATAGTAAAAATATTTCATTCATCAGGAGCTTAGTCATCTGATTCTTGGTGCTGATGCTGCCTTTCAGAACAATGGCTGGCTGCCACTCTGTCTGCTGCTGTGGGAGAGCTGTGCTCTATAATCTTTGTGTTTCTCTCTCTCTTTTTAATATCCTTGGCTTTATCATGGGAATTGATTTTCCTAAATGTCCACCTGGTATGTTTTCTCTTCATTAGAAATGGAGATCAGGTGTTAATTTGTACCAATGTCACTGACTTCAGATGATAGTGAGTTAAGAAAGGACGAGAAATTAAAGTGTATTCGACCATGCCTAGAGGAGCAAAGCTGTGTGGGGCAAATTTATGTCTGGGCAAAGTAGCTGGAGAGCATGCTACCCCTTCCTTACTGTGCCATTGTGTATCTGCCTTTATTCTCTCTTGAAATGATTGGCATGACCAAAGGACCCTGGGGGAAAAGATACAGAGAACAAGAGGAGTATCACAAAGCTGCATCATGTATTAGCTCTGAATAAAACAAAGTCAAGGGAGCACAGCTCTGATCAGCTTTACTCCATCCTCTCTGTTTCTTTGGGAAAGCCTCAGATCACATATGTCAATGACCAAGAGCACAGTGAGAGGTAAGCTGAGCTGCCTTTGCATGTGGAGAGTGATGTAGACACAAATGTTGAGTACTCTGATCAAAGTCCTACATGATGGGAATATGTGGTGTGGAGCATCCCTGGATCTGCATTTTTCTTGCCCAGCTCCCAGCTTTAGTGGTACCATACTCATTCCACTTTCTTGTGCATAGGAAAAATTGGCCCAAGAAGTTTTTGGATTACTTTATTTCTCTCTGGATTCTCATATGCTTGGAAGGGAAAACAGAAGTATTATGATCATAAGCATAACAAATGTTGGATACTAAAGAACTTCATGAAGGCTTCTTGATTGGGATATTAACATCAGCATTCTTGCTAGATCATAGAATCACAGAATTATTTCATTTGGAAAAGACCTCAAAGAGCATGAAGTCCCACTTTTGATTGATCACCACCTTGTCAACTAGACCAGAACACCAAGTGCCACCTCCAGTCATTTCTTGAACATTTCCAGGGTGACTCCACTACCTCCCTGGGCAGTCTGTTCCATTGCCTGACAACCTCTTCCATGAAGAAATTCCTCCTGATGTCCAACATTAACCTCCCCTGGTGCAGATTGAATCTATGTTCTTTCATTCTGTCTCTAGTTGCCTGGGTGAAGAGACCAATCCCCACCTGGCTAGTCTCCTTTCAGGAAGCTGTGGAAAGCAATAAGGTCACTCCTGATCCTCCTTTTCTCCAGGCTGAACACCTTCAGCTGCTCCTCATATGATTTAGTCTCTAGACCCTTCCCCACCTCTGTTGCCCTTCTCTGGACACACCAGCAACTCAATGTCTTTCTTCTAGTGAGGAGTCCAGAACTGGACACAGGACTCAAGGTGTGGCCTCACCAGTGCTGAGTACAGACAGGGGTCCTGCTGGATATAGGCCACCTGGCACACACAGACTCACATTCTGTTGCGGTTGATCAGCACCCCCAGATCCTTTTCCACTGGGCAACTTTCCAGTCTCTCTTCCCCCAGCCTGCATGGGGTTGCTGTGACCCAAGTATGGGTCTTAGCACTTGACATTGCTGACCCTCATAGTGTTCGCCTCAGCCCACTGATCCAACCTGTCCAGATCCCTCTGTAGAGCCTTCCTATCATCCAGCAGATCAACACTCCTATATAACTTAGTGTTATCCTCAAACTTACTGAGGGTGCACTTGATCCCCTTGTCCAGATCATCCATAAAGATATTAAACAGGTCTGGGCCCAATACTGAGCCCTGGGGAACATCGTGACCATCACGTGGCACCATTCAGCACCACTCTCTGGGCCCAGCAATACAGCCAGTTTTTAACCCAGCAAAGAATGCATCTGTCCAAGCAGTGGGCTGAGAGCTTTTCTGGGAGAATGCCATGGGAGGTAGCATCAAGGGCTTTGCTGAAGTCCAGGTAGACTACATCCACAGCCATTCCCTCATGTAGTAGGTGGGAAGATTCTCTCTTCTCTCTAGTGCAAAGGACTTGTCCATAGCCTCCTTGTGTCTCCTTTTCAGTGACAGGGCTGTAGCCTGTAGCCACTGCTTGGGACCAGAGTATCACAGATCCCATTTATTGCATTTAGCCTCTCACAGAAAATGCGTAATAATTTTTTTTTTTCTCTTGGAAGGTGAGCCTGAGAAACACTTCTGCACCTTGTGTACAGGACAGCATGGAACACAGATAATGTGGCAAGCTTTCAGCAAATGATCATCAAAGCTATTAAATTCCAATCAGCTAAGCTGAAATTATACTAGGTCAGCTTAGTGGTGTGTTGACAATGTCTCTCGTTACTGAACTGATACTGCCACAGATGGTTCTTGGGCAAAATGCACTGTTACTGTTTTTTCCTGGTGTTTTGGGGTTTGTTTTTTTTTTTTTTTCTGATAAACTTAATGAAGGCCAGAATCTGAAGAACTGGAGTCAAACTTGGACTCTTCTGTCAGTAGTTCAGTTCCCCAAATTGGCTTGATTTTCAAATATCTTGACAGGCCCACAAATCCCATTGAAGCTGATTAATATTTTTAATATTTTGGCATAGATTTTCAGAGTTAAATGATTAACAGAGATATGCAAACCACTGATGATCCAAGATAAATCCTTTATTTCTGCTTACACTTCTGACAAGAGATGTCACTGTGGAAAGGAAATGAGTCACATGTTTCTAAAAGGCCAGGAAAAAACAATTTCTGAGCAGTGTGAGTACATTCCTGGCAAGACCATGACAGGAAAATTAAACAGAGTAGCAGATCAAACATGAAGGCTGATGAACTGCAGCAGCAAAACCCATTGCACAAAGATGGTTTTTCCCTCTGATGTGATGAGCTCTATGCTTGTCACAAAAACCTTTAGAGCAGAGTGGATGGCTTCCTAAGGCTTGCTCAGAGCAAAGCAAAGGGAATAATACTGTGGATTTGCTCCTTGTGTGGTGTACATATTCACTTACTTTTAACACACAAACTGATTTGTGGCACTTGCTCTGTGCAACAGAAAAAGAATACCTGGAAGTGGTAAAACTAACTGCTACTTTTCCAAGCTCCAGTAAGTTATTTCTTTATCCAACCTTAAAGTACATTAAAGACTTTTAGATGTTGTCATTGGCATGTTGGATGACATAGTGAAAAATTAAGTTTGTAGCAATCTGTGTTCATCAAAGATGGGATAGAAGACTTGCTTGCCCTAAAGTCTCTGAGTACTTTAGTACTGGAATTAGAGAAATAGTTCAACACTAGCACTGCTCTTTCCTGCAGATATGCTGCCTGCAGGTTCACTTGCCCAGTATTCCTTTGTGTGTTTTCTATACATATTGAAATCATGATGGCCACTGTTTTCCATTCAGAGGCCATGATTAAACAAGGTACTTGCTTATGCACTCATTTAGAAGTCAATTATATTAACCATCTTCTTTTAGTTTTTTGTTCTCAGAATTTTATATTTTTCAGTTTTTTATATTTTACCCCAATTGTTTTTTTTTTCTTGACTTCTGATTTATTGCTTTCAGCAGTCCACACATGAGAACAAACATATGTCACTAGTATGAAAAAAAGATTTATCAAGAAAAGGCAATTATTTGAAGAAATACCAATGACCTGGTATCTAATTTCTCTGGCTAGGATGCTTTCCAAGTTATGACATGACTATGGGTCAAATTTGGATTCAGTGGTCCTAGTTTAAATCTGAAAAGAGTGAGGAGTGCCTGATCTATGCTTTGACTTACTGATAAATGTCCCTTGAAGTCAGTGGAGTTGAAGGAACAGAAATTAATTTCCCCTTCTGAGTTTAGTGACATTGCCTTGGATTTACGTCAGTGGAGCTGAAAGCAGTCGCTTAGCTGAATACTTCCAAGAGGAAAGATCACGGTGAGCTGCTAATATTTGCTGCTGGAAACCATCCAGGAATGATACAGAAGCCATGTTTAGAAAGCTTTGAAACCATCCTCTAGGCACACTACATGAGTCAAGGTACAACAATAGAAGTCAAATGGGTCTCAGGCCCTTTTAATCCTGTCTGAGCCAATGATCCTCCAATTTTGGTCATTTCATTTGGGCTTCTTGAATCAATTTCAGGACAGCAATGAAGTCAGGTGTGAGAATGCCTTGAGATCCAGCCAGGCTTCAGATATCAGTTTAAATTAAAAAATACATATAAATATATTCACTTTTTCTGCTTGTTGCAGATGCTTGGCAGATTCCCACATAGAAACAAAACTGTTAACAATCCAGTCTGGGAAGATGTGGAATGCAGAAGGCAAGAGGCACCAGCTGCCAATGCACAGTAACACAGTGGCTCCAACTGTAAAGCTCTCCCACGGTCTGTTCTGAGAGACACTTGCAGCAGAGTTCTGTGATATATTGGTTTTACTAAGGAAACTGCTTGTGGGCTGAGAAATCAGCACAGAAAGGAAGTCAGGTTTCTTGCTCTCAGAACACATACAGGCTTGTACAATTTTATAATCAACACATTTTTTTAGCAGCATGGAATTTAAGACTAATCCATCCTCAAAACTCTTTCCTTATTTCCTTTCAATCTCAAGGATAGATCCTCCCTCTAGTGCAGATAATTAGAAAATATTATGACCCTTCACAGGAACTTGGAAATCACTAACAATGCTTTCATAGAATGGTTCAGACACTTCAGACACCCATTCTCAGTCTAAACAAAGTATCTTGTGGGGGAAAAAGGTATGTAAGAGTGAGCACATATATGTGTGAATGCTATTGCATATGAGTTTTCTTTCTGCCTCTCCACTGAAAGTGGAACGCCTAACTATTTTTTTTTATTTTACTTATTAGGGTCTGGCAAACTATGAGTAAATTCTGTTACCATTTGAGTAAATAAATGCAATAAAGCTCAGGGGAATTATCCAACTTGTTTCAGGTTATGGACGGATAGATGTTTTTAATTTCATAATTGTTTATTTTTCTTTTTGCCAGTAGTGGTGGGTGAATGTTTTTTTAGACTGAATCTGTTAGTGGTTCAAGGAATTCATGCAGCTGGTTCTTTATCAATCACAAACCCACAATTCATATTCCAAGGAAAGCACTGCAGTAACATTGCTCCTTCTGCATGCTTGTCTCTTTCAGAAGTCCGTGAAATTTAGATGTCTGATCTGAAAAACAAAACCAAAATAAAGCCCTTAAATTCTTATTTCAGAAGCTTGTTGAAGTTAATTGCTAACAAATATTCCCCTTGAAGTCTATGGATATGAATTTCTCAGATGAAGCCTCAGACATTGACCCTTTTGTCAAGGTGAACTTAATCAACCCAGATAATTTGTTGTTTATCTGATGGAATGTTGGAATGGAGCTCTAATGACAATCTTTTCTAATTCCAACTGCTGTGTAAATATCATAAAAACATACAGTAAAAATATGGCCTGGTTCCAGGCAGGAAAATATTGTCCTTTGTGATTAATCAAATGAAGAGAAGGGAATGACTCTAGTACCAGTGCTAAATAAATAAATAAAAATCTATGAACAACAGGAGGTTATACTAATGTTTATTTTCAGTTATTTATAAATATATATGTATATTTTTATGTATTATATATATAGTTGCTTCTTCTGGAAGCCTTTAGGGTCTTGCTGACTGGTCTTTATCTATGACTTGGATCACTGTGCCTTTCATCCCACATCTTAGAAGTGTTCTCCTGACAGAATATTTATCACTTAGAATGCAGTCTTAGCCTTGCCAAAGAAAGGATGATAACATAGAAAACAATGCAAATAAGACAATAAATTCAACGGCAGATAACAATTAAGATATTTGTTTCTTATCTCAGTATTTCTTTTGCTTTGACTCATTCCTTCGTCTCTTTTTGCCATCTCTTTCACAAACAAAGCTTTTGGCAGTGCACATTGTAGATGACATGAAATCCCCTGGTGGAAATTACCTTACATAACTTTTGTAATCCACACTGTAAATTCGTGTGTGAGGTAGTTTTCCTATTATAGTCAACTTCAGTAGAGTCAATAGAGTTGAGAGTGTGATTGACTTGATGAAAAACTTCTACCTGTTCTAGGATGAGAGGAATTACAACTTACAGTTTTCTGAGTTTATTGACCTTCCCTCTAATGACTATGAAGAGAGCTCATGGCCAGAAGTTTAGATGTAGAAATCCACACTGTAGTGAGATGTACCTTCTCCCTCCTAACTTTAATGGAATGTCAATCAATTTTCCTGTATATCTGTTGTGAACATGAAAAAAATTGCTCATATGAGTTTTCCAAGTGGAAGGCAGACAGCTTCAGCTCATTTTTAGCAAGTGTGCTCATTATACAGATACCTCACCTGGAAAACAATCCTATGTTCCTTTGTCTTCTCTTGATAGTGTCTGCAGGTAGCTTAAAGCTTTCTCTGGTTGCTTTTGATCTTTGTTTGTTTGTTTGTTTGTTTGGGGGTTTTGTATTATTTTTATAGCCATTCCAAGGTCCTGCTGGACAGCTCCTTTACCAAAGTGCAGCAGTAGCAGAGGCAACAGGGATCCAAAGAACATCCTGCTCAGTCTGATGAGCCTTTTGTTCAAAGGGCTGCTGGATTTTCAGTGTAGTCTACCATGATTTGAAGAGGACCAGAGAAGTACACTATGTTAACCGCATGCTGATCGGTGCTACTTTCTCCCTCCATTTTCTGTATTCTTTTGCCTGCATGGGTTTAACCTAGTTAATTTGGGAGATTGTCAGCACTTTAATGAGACTGAGATGAATATCTGTTTCTTGAGACTGAATTCAGTCGTTAGTTACATGAAGTCCTACTCATTTCTGAATGCCTATGAGATAACTTTAACCTCAGCACCAACTTTTGACTTTATATAAGTAAATAATAATATTTTACTAGTTGGAACAGGAAGAGCTGTGTAGATAAAACACTGCCTCTATTGTAGTGGAAAGTTTGACAGACTAGATGTGAATTTATATTTGAACTTTTGGGAATAGAACATAATATAGACAGAAGATGAAGTATTCTCAGCCATGGAATAGCTGTGTCACATGTTTTCAATTTGAAACATGACCACACAGGTTTTAAACACAAACAAGGCTTGTGAATGTCAAAATCTCCTCCTTTCAAGAAGTACAAAATGACATTTTGGGAAAAGATAGTTCTGTTCCACTATCAAGTGGGTGCTGGACATATGCTACAATGTCAGAAAAATTTCCAAAATGAATGAGTTTATACTGTGAATGTCCTTAACTGAAGTTGTTACATATATATATATTTAATAATAGATAAAGTAGGGACAAACTGTGCATCTGAATTGAGTACATCACCCCCAGCAGGCCAGGTCAG
>JAOXXN010000395.1:143991314-144014102 GCA_026770055.1 Myrmophylax atrothorax
GGCCAGGTCAGGAGAAAAGATCTGGAGGCCAAATCGGAACATATCTATAGTTTCTATTATTAAGCGCCCACTCTGTGGGTATTTTTGCTGTAAACTTTCCCAGTTCAGACTTTCCTTCATCCCACAGAAATGTCTGAAAATGTCAGAAAATGTCTGAACAGACTGATGGATTGTGCGAGTGCAGTGGCTCTTGCAGCAAGTGGTACATGGCCACTGAAAAAGGCTCTGTGAAATCATGATGATAAAATAAATGAAGTGCATTCAACAGAACTGCATGTCTATAACTCCGGGAAGAAATTAAATATATAAAGGTGCGAGAAAAAATATTACTGAGAGATCTGTGAATGCAAGTATAGCGTGACTGAAGAGGAATATACAATGGCAATACAATAGCCATATGTGACTAATAAATTATGATCTTAGTAAATGGTTAACTGAAGTGGTTAATCTTCTACCACCTCTTTTATCTACAACATTTTTTCCAAAGTGATTTGGCAATATCCTTTTTGCCTATTTAGAGAAGTGTTGCATAAATCACTCCTTGAGGAAGAGGATAGACTGCTGGTAAGAATGCTGGACAAATGAATTTTAAAAATCATTGAATATTTTAAGTCTTCTGTGAGAAGATGTTCAATGTATATACATTTTAGTTTGTGCGGCTACTTGAAACACTGCCTGGAAAATAAAACTAGATTTAAAAGCTATGCCAGTGACCAGCTGATCATTACTATTTTATTTCTTGTTTTTAGCAATGTTTCAGTTGAATTAATCTGTTCTTCCAGCCAGTCACTAAGAGACCTTCACTGTGATAAAAACCCCATTTTTTTAGTCTTCAGTAAAACTAAGTTTTAGAGACAGTTAAATAGCAGAAAGATGGGAAAAATAATGTAAAATGATTCTGAAATGAAATCCACAAAAACTTTAAGAACTCGGCACTCCTGATGCTTTTTGATGTGAAAGAGCTAGCAAACTGATTTTTACTTATTGGTCAGGTGACTGAGGCAGTAGAAAGTTAACTCAGACTTACAAGTTGTTTGTATTATTGTGACTTTGGAAGGCAAAGACATGGCAGTTATAAGAAATCTAAATCTATCCTCCTTTTGCAAGTTTTTCTTTACAGCAACATTTTAGCACTTAGCACTAACTGATGATGGATACATTTCCTCCAGAATATTCATTTGCCTAGCCTGCTGCTGCTGCTGCTATGGTTACAGATAATGACATAACTTCTTGTTCTGGTGGTGACGATGATAAGGGTTGGTATGATGAGTCAATACAAAAAGCTAGAGAGTCAGAAAGACTTCTCTGAATGCTAGACTTCATGATCGCAGAGTAGCACTTGAAGCAAAAGTCCTGGGTCTTCTCTGTATGAGTTGAAGAAAGAGCAAGATCTTCTTTTTTCCTTTTTTTTAAACAGTTTTAAAAACGCACATTGCGTAATTTTAAAACATAGCTATGTGTATATGTATTTTTCTAACTACTACTCCAGAATAAAGAACACAATATTAGGAAGCAGGGTTGAAAACAGACTTAGAGGATGATTAGATCCAATCTCACCCAAAGGCTTCTAGCTGCAAAACCAAAGCTTTGTGTTTCTCTCAAAGCTGTGCCTGACTCCCCATTAAATCCATCTTCTCTGCTTAGGCCCATCACAGCTGGTCACACTCACTGGGTATGCCTCTGTCAGCCCACAAAAGTCTGTGCTTTCAATGAAGTCTCAGCCCCTAGGGTCAGATGGTTTTACCTACATACAGTGTTGGCATGGTCCTGTCTCATATTTTTGGTAGTTTGCTCGGGGTTTTCCAGGAAGATTTCTTGCAAATCATTACAGTAGTATTTCTGTCTAATCCTTTCTGTTGGTAGGAGAAAAGTACAGGAAAAATGTAGGTGGGTTTTTTTTGAGGTCTATTGCTTTTATAATACCCCCTGTAAATCCCAGAGTTTTATTTTCCCTTTCAGAACCCAACAAAGGCAAGGGTACAGCCTGGGTGTAATGTTCCTCAGGCCTCCATTTCCAGAAGCTCTCTAGTAATTCCTCCAAGCCACAGGGAGCAAAAAGCCCTTGGCCAGAATCCCCTCATATTTACACTGGCATACATTTGAAGATCAAGACAGCAAAGTCAATACACAGTTTCACAACAGTGAAAGTGATATGACATAACTGTTTGATAAACTGCTTCTGGTTGTCTTTCAAGGAATTCAGGGGTATTCAAATACACTTCAGCCTAGGCACTTGCTTAGTATTTCTACATATTCTTGCTATCCATGAGGATTTTCTCATAGTGTTCTCTGACATGAACCACCCCTGTTCAGGTGCCATGCTTCATTGTGGAGGTTGTATTAGTTCCAAACCATGAGCTTTTAAAGAGATAATGTAGAATTAGTAGCTAAATTCAACACTGCTAAGTGCATCTGCTCCAGCACTGTGTACCAATCAGCAGGATAAATCTTATAGATAAAGTGTGTTGGCAACTGAAATAATCAATGGATGGAGCAGCTGCCTTACAAACTGAGACTGGAAGAGTTGGCATGCTTTAGTTTAAAGGGAGAAGGCTGTGAAGAGGGAGTCATGAAAGACTGACTCAGGTAAATGTAGAATGCTTTTTTACCACTCTCCACAATACTAGGACTATGGAGTCATTCATTAAAATAAGCAGGATTTATTTAAAACAGATTCAAGATAACACTTCTTTGTTTAGTGTAGTGACCTTCTGGAGACAGACAACACTGGCAGCTTTAGAAGGAGGTTAGGCAAATTCATGGACTGCAGGTTAATTAGCAGACACAAGACAGCAAGAATGTGTCTAATATCCCTGTTTGCTACAGAAACTGAGAAAACATGAAGTGAGTGGGCCACAGGGTCCAGATGTGTTCCTGGTATTGCATCTCCTCATGCCCCTGAAAGAGAAAAAATGCTGAACTAGGTTGTTATTACCAGTAGGGATTTTCTCTTGTTGCAATATTCTCACTTACAGTATTTTGTGATGTTTTTCCATTCAAATTCTGTGGAACATTTTAACTGGCATTTGGAGTCCACTAGAGTGCTCTTTTTGTGGCATTGTATGCTTTGTGTGCCCTGGGGTGCTGCATAAGAGCAGAATGAACATGTAAAGTTTTCTGGGACAATTTGGAGGACAGCATGGGGAGGAAAATACTACACTTGTTCAGTGCCATTAAGGCAGAGTGCCTCCTGTGAACTGTCTAGACCCAAAGGCACACCCAGGCTTTGTTCTGAAGGGAACCCATGGCAAAAGAAATTTCAAGAATAACTAGCAGTTATGAAACTTATGAAACAGGCAGGGATGGTCAGAGAACCAGGACACAGTACTGATACTCAAGTTATCTGAGACCATGAACATAACTGGATTAGGTTTCACCTATACAATTAGCTAATGTGCTGTACTGAAAAAGGGTCTGGACAACACTCAAAGGGTTAGAGCCAACAATAGGAGCCTGCATGGGGTCACAGAGCTGGCTTCCTTCCCCATTTGGTTCCATGGGCCAGCACTTGGTTAAAACTAAGGCCTCTTTTTCCCATTGTCCTTCATAGTGCTGGCAATGAATAGGCTCCTGGGGTTGTGGCTTTAGGGGACTCTTAGGGAAAAGAAAAACATGTCTCATACAAAAATCCAGCTCTAAAAACTATGAAAGTTTAGAAGACTGATGAAGAAAAGGTGTTGAGTTTTAATTATAGGCTTTCTCTGTGTACAAGGCAGAAGAATCAGAGCAAATTCAGGTGGAAGCTTCAGCTTCCTCAAAACAAGCGTAATAAGGTCAGAGTGATGCTGGTTTTAATTGCTTTAGCCAGCAGGAAAAGAAAACAAGGAAGAGCCCCTATATGGGAGCACATGATGTCCTGTTGCTGGTTTTTCTCAAATCCACATGTTCCTGTGGCTGTGGTAAAAATGGTGTTTGAATGGCTGGTATGATTTAGTTGCATACACAGCTTTACCAACATTGCCAACATGTTCATTTTTACACAGACACTTTCTGCCCTTTACAAAGACAATTCTTTTCATGATCTTATGGCATCAGAAACAGAAGGATCTGGGTTTTCATGACATTATTCACTTCTCTGTGGGAATGTACGAATGTAGCATCTGTGAATAAGCTTGCCTGGGGACAAGGTTTTTCTATTAAGACTTTCTATGAGGTTCCACAACCTTCAGCATTACTGAGACTTGTGTAGTCAGTTGACTCATACAGAAAAGTCAGGATGAGATTATTTGCTTTCCCACATCTCATTTATTCCTCCATTTTTCAGGCTGCTGCTCTCCTAGGTCATGGATGACAATATGTCCTTCAACTTTTGGGGAGAAGCAGGGCAACAGCTCTGAATGTAGCTTGCTGCACATGCAGTCATAAATGTGCAGCTCCCAACCCTGGCCAAGTAAAAATTGCAATGTAAGGAAGCCCTGATAGATTGTGTTCTTCATTGCTGCCTCTCTTTTCCGATTCGGTCTGTGATGCTGATTGAATCTCTAAAATGGTCTGCTTTCTTCCTGTCTTTATAAATAATTTCCTATTTGAAGTGTATTTACTTTCATTTTTTTTTATGTTTGAACGCACTTGCCATTGTAAGAGTGATGATAATTTGCAATAGGTGTTAAGACCCTATTAGCACTTTGCTTGAGCAACAGAGAACTGAGACAAATATAAATCCTGGAAATATTTATTCAGTTATCCATTTTTGACTTGCAGGGGTTTTTTCATAAGAGTAGCCTGAAGAGAGAGCACATATAAAATTTATCAGTTTTGACTGAGTTTCCATTGGAAACTTCTGTTAAATAAAGGCTCAGTGAGCGTGAACTGCTGCACCTTCAAATCAAGATACTATCTTATTAATTTCTTGGATACTAAACTGTTTGATATTGTGTTGTACATTTTCTATCCTCTGGGTTGGAGAAGATTTCACCCTGTCTGAATTTGCATGTTTATTGCAGGCTATTTACTAAAAAATTTATTTCTACCTCGAAGTTCATTCTTCCACACCAGGTGCCCACTAAAGCCTCTCTGTCACTCCCCTCCACAGCTGGACAGAAGAGAGAAAATAAAAAAGATCATGGGTCAAACAAGGAGATAACACTCAGCAATTACTGCCACAGGCAAAAGAGAATCCACTTGAATTTCTTATCAGAGTAGGATACTGAGAAATTAACCCCAAATCTTAAAACACTTTCTCCCCACCCCTCACTTCTTCCTGGGCTCAACTTCACTCTCCACTTTCTTTCCCTCCTGCCTCTAGTGGGGCAGCAGGATGGAGAAAGGGAGCTAGGGTTGGTTCATCATGCAGTGTCCCTGCTGCTGTTTTCCTCCTCAGGGATAGGACTCCTCACACTCTTCACCTTCTTCAGCATGGGATCTCTCCCACAGGAGACAGTCCACCACAAACTTCTGCAATGAACTGCTCCAGTATAGGTCCACCATGGGGTCACAAATCCTGCCAGCAAACCTGCTCCAGCATGGGCTCCTCTGTGGTTCACAGATCCCTGTTCCTTTATAGGCTTCACACAGGGTCTCAGGCTCCTTTGGGCACTCACCTATTCCTACAGAGGTTCCTCCAGGGGATACAGGTGGATTTCTGTTCCACCATGAACCTCCAAGGGCTACAGGGGCACAGCTGCCTCACCATGGGTTGCACCACATGCTGCAGGGGAATCTCTACCACCTGGAGCACGATCCTCCATCTCCTTTCTCCTCACCTGGTGTCTGCAGGGCTGTTTCTCTCACATATTCTCACTATGCTCTTCGCCTCTTGTTGGGCAGCAGATTTTTCCCCCCTTCTTAAATCTGTTATCCCAGAGGCACTATCACTGTCACTGATGGGCTCAGCCTTGGTCAGTGGCAGGTCCATCTTGGAGCTGACTGGCATTGGCTCTGTCAGACATGGGTGAAACTTCAGGCAGCTCCTCACAGAAGCCACCCCTGTAGCCCCTGGCTACCACAGCCTTGTCAGGCAAACTCAATACAATTGTTCCTGCTCTAGCAGAAGAGATTTATTCAGCAACTGTGAATTTCTTAATATGACCACAGATTTACTGTGCAACTGTTTTTGGGAAACTGATTGGGAACAGGTCTCACATATCTTAAATAGTAGATTTTACACATCTATGGGGAAAAAAATTTCAAAGCAGTTTTTAAAAATTAATTTCTGGATGCCATATGTGTGCCTATGAGTGCTTCTAAGTAATTACACAGGAACTGTGATTTGTTTTGTGCTCAGTGTGACCAATTTTTTTGCCAAAAAACAATTGCACTTGTAACTGTCCATTTGGCATGTGTAATAATGTGTTTGCACTTCTGCAAGCAGATTTGGGAGAATACAAATAAGGACCTTGCAGTTCACAGTGGAACAAATGAAGCATGGCAGCAAAGTCATTGAGAAGACTGGTTTTCCATGCAAATTTCTTTAATCGGTAGAAATCTTGATTCCTAGGAAAAAAGCAGCTTGCTTCTCTGATTAATTCTTTATAAATTATTTTAAAACTTGTCTATTAGCTGTAATTTATGTCTTGTAAGCCTGGTGAACAGGTGTTTTTAGCTCTTAAGACCTACAGAGGAGCAAGGTCTTTTTTTTATTTACATATTTCATTGCTCAGCTGTCACAGACAGACATGATGCAGAAGTGATTCCACCAGCTAATTTGACTTGACATTTTGATGCCTGTTTCCTTCAGAGCTCTATGTTATTTGGCTCTTGACCTGTGCCATGTCATTCAGCAACACCCACCACCATTTTTTAACTACTTCTCTACTTAAGGATTACATTCAACCTGACTATCTAGTTTCTTATTATGTATCTACCCATAGCTCTCCTGGCTTTTTCTTTCTGTCATCAAGGTCAAACTCATTCCTCTTCTAATTACATGCGGTACCTACTCATTTTTTTTTTTATTCGAGCATGTCAGCTGTTGAAATAATTATATTAGTATGAATGTCAAAGAAAACAATAAGAAAAGGAGGGGATACAAATAATTTAAAGCTTTAAGAAGAAAAGAGCGATTCTTACTGTAACTGAATGTACTGAATCTCCTCAGACAATATAGTTTTGAGTGTTAAACAGTTTGGGGACCTGGCTTGAATTAATGTTAGAAATGCTAGTATTCTTCACTTTTCATTCTTATTAATGTTCAGATGATAGCTATAAGGTTTTCACCAAATGCATTACTTCCAGGGAAGGATCTGCATGTCTGAAGAGGCAGAAATCTTCAGTCTTGCACACTGAAGTTATTGTCTTTAAGATTGCTTAGAACTTCCCGGAAAAACCCCGAACAACAGTGTAGTAGTTTGTATGAAGTGAACTATTGTCAGACCCTGCTGATGAAAACGTAGTAGATTCCAATTAATTTTCCATTTGCATTGTAGAAATGAGTTATTAGAAAACATGGTCCAGTTTAAAATCTCTTCATCTCTTTGTTCTTTAAGTAAAGACCCTATATTCTGTACTTGATGCTACTGGAAAAAATCCTCTCTTTCAGCAGTTGAAAAATCTTAGGAAGAGTACCTATCTTAGGATGTCTTTCTTCTGGTGTGTGTAGTTCTGTGTTCTTCCTTAGAAGGCCACAAGGAGGGAAGTCGTGTTCTCAAAGGTAGTGCTTTGTTTTAGAAATGTTTTATTTTAGTAGTGTTTTGACTGACATTTTTTTCACGTTCTGATTTGGGTTTACATTGGGTAGAGGTGGTAATAGTAATCAATACTTAGAAGATTACACAATTAACTTTGGATATGTTAGTCTGCAAAGAGCCCTAAATTGGCTTTCCCTGCAATGACCTCTTTGTGCTGCTCTGCACCCTGATTGTTCATCCTCACAATCCATACTGCTCTAATCTGTAAGTGAGACCTGGAGGCCAACTGAGCTTTCTCAGATGTGTTTGATCATCTCAGGAGCAGAGAAAAAGATGCATATTTTTGTGGTTGATTTTGCCTGAAACAGAGGTAAATGCTCAGTGTATATTTAATAAATTTTGGCAGTGGCAAATTCTGCATTTGTCAGTATACATGGTGGCCACAGTAAGAAAGCATCGCTGTTGAACACTATATTTTAGTGCTTTGATTTTTGCTGTCAATTACACTTCACAGAAATCGAGTAACAGTGGAACCATCATCTTTGCTATAGGTCAATGAAATAAAAAATCTATGCTTTGACACACTGTTGAGGAGAAGCCATCCATATATTAGACTGAATTTTTTTGTTTATTTATTTATTCACAGAGGAGTATCAATCTGCTAAAAGATTTGCAAATTGCTTCTGAAGTCATTGCCTTCATTTGGCAAAAAAAAGTGCACTAAATAAATCAAAAGGTTTCTCATTCTTAATAAAAACCTGATTTTTATTGTAAAACTTTTCATTACAAATTTGACTTAATTTTACTGGTAAAATCCTCACAGGCTGTATATTTCAGGTTGAAAAAATATGTTTCTGTCCTTTAATCTAAAATTATTTAGAGGTGGGGATGTTTTGTCTGGGGAAAAAAATATTAATCTTTTTAAAAATTCTTTCCTTTTTTTTGCTTTTTTTCTTTTTTACAAGTTTCTTCAACTTCCTACAAAATACAGAATAGTCTTTGCAGATTAATCCTTCTGTTTCACATAGACTTTTACCTGAACTTGGGGGTCAGTTTTAGGTTAATCAGTCTGGTTTAAGGAGGATTGATTTAACTTCTATGAAAATTTTCCTTCCATTGTGAAACCAGATGAAACAAAGTGATGCAGCCTGAGTTTTTATTCACCCTCAAACTAGAATGAGAAGGGAAAAAACAGATGTGAACTGAACTGGAAGAAAAGTGACAGTGGACATATGCATAAAATTTCATTGAATTCTAATAAACAAGGACCTAAAGGATGCTTTAAGACAAATCTTGTCTGATCTTTATTATAAATGTGCTCAGTCTTGTGATCTAATAATGATTTCATTTAATGTTTGGGGAAGTTGGGATAGATATTTTGCAACAGTTCAAATGTCAGGCTTAGGCAATTTTTGGTTTGCTGCAGTTTGGAGGACTGTGAACTTGGCAGAGATGGTGAGCCCAGCATAAATAGCACCAGAGCTATCAAATCTGGAAATTCCCTATCAACGGAAACCATCCAAAGTTCAGGAACATTACTTTTACATTCAAATTGGGTCAGTTTGGCATTGAGAGCTCAAAGAGAGATTATATCATTTCCTGACATTAAAAAAACACATTTGAGTTCTTTGATGATAGCAAAGTTGATCGGTTTCAAGAGTGTTTCAGCATTATGGCATGCCCGTAACATGAGGATATATCATTAACAGTGTAATAAAAGAACCAGGCTTGATGAAATTTAACCTTCTAGAAATGCTGATTGAAAAGCAAACCATTCACATATTAGTACTTGCCTTTTTATCTAGTAAGGTGTTTTAGAGATTGGATGGGTTGTTAGTACCAGAAAAAGAATTCTACTTCTCCATTTAAAAAAAAAAAATCAGGTTTGTAAGTGAAGGCTTAACATTTACCTTTTAATATCATGTCTGCAGTGAACATATACTATAATTCTTGGAAACACAATGAAGTGCAAACACAGAGTTAAAGATGTAAGACTTGAAACAAGGCCTTAACATCTGAAAGCTGAATATTTCTGATTTGTACTGCATATTTGTCTGCAATTTTTATTTTAACATTATCCATTTACAAGTCCCTTAATACTCAAAATAAGGCAAAGTAATAGTTACTACAAAGTAGCTTGGAATATAGCAATTTTTACCTTCAATTTTAAGAAAAAGAAGGTGGGAGCATAATGCGGAACCTGTCTTTAGTCTTCTGCTGTTTTATTAATCTAATTAAGCATTCTAATGCTCAGATTTACTAATTTCACAATAATTCACAATGTGATATCAAATCAATTAGGAAAATGAGTCCAAAAGAATTCCATCACATAAATGAACATGCATCTCCATACTTTTGCTTGTGTTTTATTTATACAATGTGTCTCAACCAAACTCTTCACGTCTGCAGATATATAGTACTAAAATTCTATATTCTGAGATATTTAAGTCTATTATTCCTTATGCAAAACAGTATGTACCCTTTCTGACACAAATGATGTGGTCTATAATTGTACCATAAATTTTTAATACGTAAATTTTTTTCCCCCAAACAATTGATGTCAATGGGATAACCATTCTGATAAGGTGTCTAATCTCAAGAGAGAAAAATATTAGCCTTAATTTTCTTCCTCATGCCTGACATATTTCATCATATAATCAGATTGTTTTTCTTTAAATTAATGTTGTCTCCAAGCTGGTTTTCTCTATTTGCAGGTATTAATGAATAAATTTAAACTCTGAATCACAGGTCTTTAAATTGGCTGGAGGAATAAATGTATAGTTACATTCATAAATATATATCAAAGCAGTCAAAGGCTAGGCTATATATTCTACCTTGATGTGTATGCAAAATTTCCATGACTGTTACTGGGAGATAATGTGAGTCTTGTGAGGGCAAAATATATTCCAGGCTGTACCCTGTTACATGGTTTTTTCCCACTAGTCCCATTTTTCCTTCCTCGTATGTCATTTGTTGCAGTAACATAGCACTGGAATATGAAAACATAAAGTTTTAGGAACTTTATGGAAAGCAATAACAGAATTTGTGCCTTTATCACAACAGAAAGATTTTGCAAGATTCACAATGGACACATCTCTACTGGAAAACCAAACAGGATAAAGGCACAGACCAAAGCATGTTTATCCAGAGGTTGATACCTAAATTGCAGACATCGATGTTTAAGCAGATGAAGTCCTCCCAAATTTCCGTTCCAAGATAATGTCGGTGGTAGTAGCAAAGGAACACTGGTCCCATGATGGTTGAATGAAGATGTCCACGTGGCAGAGAAAAATTAGATATCCCTGTACACAGGCTGTAGACCAGACAGTTGAAGGCAAAAAGTAGATCATGTTGGAAATGTTTTCTCAGGATGTTTAATACTTACTATGAAAAGTTAAATAAAATTTCCTCTATGCCAGTGAGCTGTTCACAATTTTTGTTTACCATTCATTTCGTAGAAGACTTTAAAAATCCCTGGTTTTCCTATGTGCATCCCAAGCAACACTTCTCTCTGGGCTTCCGTCACAACTAGTGACAGGAATCATTAAAGCGTCTGCAGATTCAGAACTTTTATCTATTTTAGAACCAGAGGCAAAGCAATTAATTTACTTTGTTAGCATCTAATGTTTTTCTTACTTTTAATGTCATTTTGTTGTACATTCAGTTCTCTTGAGAGAAAAAAGGCTGAGAATGACAGAATTGGGTGCGACTGAGAAGGATGTTCCCCTCACTGTGAAAAAGTCAGTGGAGAACATTCCACAGTCCAATTTCAAGAAGTCAGTTTTGTTCTCATTCCTGCTGGGATGTGCGTATAGGTGACAAATGAAGTGCTAAGCAGCTATGCTTAGCCAAAGAAAAGGGCATTATTATTTTTCCCTGTGAAATGGGTTAGAGAAAAAGTATGAGGCAGTAGTGGGTAGCTTTATTTGTTAAAAGCACATTTAAAATATTCCTAACTCTATTTATAAGACTGATCTCTGTAGCTCCATTATATACAATAAACAAAGAATTAAAATTGAGGAGGAAAAAACAAAGGTGGTGGTAGAAATATTGCAGTATTCTTTTGAATGCTGTAGAAACTGCAATGTGTGCAGGCAGCGATGGAAAAGGTCCTGGTACAACAATAGAATAATATAATTTATTCACAAGATCTGCCAAGGGAAGGTGGCATCCTGATAGAAAAGGGTAAATTTGGAGGAACCCATCAGTTTTAAACTGGAAGAAAAAAAACCCATATAATTTCTTGAAACTATGTGTTGCTGTGGCCACTTTATTGTGCTCCTTGGGAATTAAATGTGTCTTGCTTATAATAGATAGACCTTTGAGGGGGTTTTGCCTATGTTTCCTCATGGAATCTTGATCTACTAACTGTGGCATTGCTCTCCAGGGCAACATATGCAAACAAGCCATAGTAGTCTCTTGTCTACAGTACTGTCACATTTCATTTTGAAAATTAAATGAAGATATTTCATACAGAAGAAACAAACCTTGCATCCCCTTATTTCTGAATTTCACGCCAGAGTGCTCCCATTAGGCATCACATGAAAAACATGTCCAAGAGATAATGTGCATCTTTATACGCAGTATCTCAGTATTGTTCAGCTCGAAGTACCACAAAGTCTTAGTGTGTTCTCTGGGCTGGAGACAGATGTTATGAGCAGTTCATTGTGTAAACCTGGACCAGATTCCTTTCAACATGTTGAAAGGATTATGCTGGGGTTTTTTATTTACATAAATAACAAATTTTTGGATTGCTGTGTCCACTCTACAAAGCTTATGGAAATAAGTAACTACATTGAGGATGTGATGCCTTTTACTGGACTATACTGTATAATGTCTGGGCAAAAAATATTGTTTTCATGAAAATAAAATATTTCAAAGTCTTCAAGCCTGCTCCAACCAATACTGATTGCATTTAAGCAACATTTTCTTCCTCTCCTTTGGAAAGGCAGCCTCTTGCTTCGGCCCCCGTCTTGCCTTAGGACAACTTTTTCAACACAGAACTAACTTCCAAGGATTTATTTACAAGACAGGAGAAGGTCTAAACCCCACACCTACTGTCTTTGAGCTGATTCATCTCAGTGGCTGGAGTCATAGTTTAAATTGTGTTTATTTGTTAGAATCACAACCTCTGATAATCCATTCCAAGGCTCTGAAGAAGAAAAATAGTTACTGAAGCATGGTGTTATGGCTTCAGCAGAAGCTCCAGTAGAGTATGATGTAATAGGTAGAAGAAACTTCATTGACACTATGATAATGACTAAAATATATTCCATACTTACTGGTGTGGATCTTCTTGGCTGACCTAGAGGACAAAGGACTGTCAAAATAAATAAAGTGGGCAGCTTTAATGCTAGGGAAAATTACTACCATAACAAAACAAAAACTCTCCACTGCTATGTGCTATGTGACATTTGTTGAATGTTTTTAGCCAAAGAATGGCAAAATATGTTTATTCTTAGTTGTAACTCTGTCCACAGTTTGGACTCACTTTGCAAGAAGGTAGGATTTTCACTGTAAACATAAACAAGAAAAATAATAATTTGAAGAAAAACATTTTGCCAAACTTCTGTGTTGAGCAAGACATGCAAAAGAAAGAGAAGAGCCTGACACCATTCAAAATAAACTTAAGGGAGGCCTAGTTGAGAGTCTAAATTTGTTCACTGCATATGTGCACATGCCTTGCAACATGTTTATTTTGAAGCAAGGCAGTTAAAGTTGGACATTAACCCCCCTTTTTTATGATACGCACTTAAATGCATTGCATTTCTCACTTGCTGTTATTCTAAGTTTAGAGTGTGTGACTTTGCAATATCAGGGGTCTTTCAAAAGGGTGTCTATGAATGAAGGAGAAAGACACTAATTTCCTAGGTTTTTAACAAAATAAAAATGAGAAAAACAAACCAGAAATTTCATCAGGTAACAACCGAGTACATGCACATGTACACTTTAAGGGACAGCAACCTTTATATCCACAGCACAAATCACTTGTCTCTTGAGTTAGTTTTGAGACTCCTGGGTGATATTCTCATACTTTCTGCTGAGCATCACTAACAGATACAGAAACGCACATTTTCCCAGTAGAGGTGCACATCATACTTGCTGGTAAATGTGAGGTTTAGGAACTGTTAAGCTTCAGATACATCTGTTCCATTTTCTCTAAGTGGTACCTGTGTTAGTATACGATGCCACTTCTAACTTCCAAACTCTTGCTGAGCTGAATTTTCTCCAGTTCACATTGGACTGTATCCTCCTTCACAGAGCCTGGGCTTAGCAATCAGCTGGGGAAACACTGAGTTCACATAAAGAGAGAGAAAGAGAGACTTCCTGGCCTTGAGTGCTGACAGCAGGCAAGAAAACACAAGCAGTGTGGAAGGAATTTATAAGCATGCAGCTGCCAACTGCCTCAGCTCTTGTCTGGAGCATGGACAAACTCAGGGGCTTTTTGAAAGGCTACAACTATGAGAGAGAAATGGCATGCAACATATCCTTATTACAGATTTCACTTTCCACCTGTTACATTTAGACTGTCTACCACACAAAATAATATACTCAATGTTATTTCAACAAACTGTTGTAAGATTTTATTTTTATTTGCTTGAGATGGGAAATCACTGAGTTTTACCTGAATGTCTTTCTGAGAAATAATGAGGTATGTTGAGTAACTGTGTCTTTAAAAATTCAGCCTAACACAGATACCAAGGGTGGAAATTTTTTAACCTGAGTGGTTACAGTTTAACAGAATTTTAAGCCACTGAAAATCAAAATTTATTTGGAGTGTTGGGAAATTTCAAATTGAGGTAGTGTTGCCACCTCTATTAACAATATATGAGAAAATTCAACAGCTAGCTACAGAAAATGAGACTCATGTATTAGAGTGTTCTTATATTAATATGCATATGGAGAGAGAGAGAAAATAAAATGCTTCTTTCCCTATTTTTTAATGAGACAGAATCATATGTTAGAAAGAAAAACAGACATATTTAAGAAATTAAATTGAACAGAGATAGGAACAACTCTGGGTTTATACATTCCCTTGACAAATCTCTAGAGTTTTTATGACTGTATAATCCAGCTCCTGTCACAGTTTTCTGCCATGGCATCTTTCAGATGATTGGTTTTGTGCATAGTTATTAGTCTGATGCTCCTAATCTCTCATTTCTGGAGGAATAAACTCAACTGCCTCTAGCTGAGTGCTTATAGTTTCTTTTATAAGAATGTAATTCAGGTGGCTTAAGGGGAAAGCAGAAGATCCAGATTTAAAGATGATGTTTGATCTTTTGTACATGCCAGGTGGTCTAGAAAATGGGCAGTGTATGGGCAGTATTTTCCAGTTTTATCTGGAAGATGACTAATAATATTCAAGTGTAGTACTTCCTGTTTATTAAGAAAAACAATTGGTAGTATTCCCTTCACCTGTATTGGTAGGGTTAAAAGTAATGCATGTAGGCCAACCCACTTCCCTATATGTGTCTTGTCCCCACAGAAAGAGTGTGGGAGGGAGAGGGAGAGGCTGTCTTGTCCCCACAGAGGACAGGTTTGTGTTGCAGAAGGGTTAGCTCCCTGTGTAGTTGCCTATTTTCCCCTGTTAATGTGTAGAGGAGGATCTAAATGATTTATGTACACCAGGCACCCAAGTTAGATGGCTACACCTAAAGGACGTGTACTCAGTGTCTGTAATAATTTCCCCTCTTTCTGCAGAGATGAAGTTTACATAGATATAAATGTTGTGTTGTCTTCTTAGCACTCCCATCAACTATTAGCAGCTCAGATTTATTTCATTCTGGCTTAAGACCAAATTCTGAACAGACGCAACCATAAGTTAACCCAGACTCTACCTATGCAGAATCCAGGTGAACACTTGGTCTCTGAGTCTTCTTTACAGCATTTTGTGCTTTTTATCACAAGAAGTTTCTGACTTACCTACTAACATTAGCACAGCTTTACAAAAATGTCTAAATATGCCTGTAGACTTTGCCTGAGGCTTCAGCCAGAAAAAGTGAAGAAGACACGCAAGTAAAAATTGTGCCTTTTTCAGTAAAATGCCACTTTTGTGCGTGAACAAGCAAGGATGAGTTTCTTCTTAATGTTCATTTGAAGCAACCAAAACATGGTAAATATGTGAGTATTCCTGCTGATTCTAATCTATGTCCTTTCTTTTTGCTTGTTTCCAGGCTCTGGAACCTAATTGTTCACATTAATTCCTGTCAAGAGTAAAGAACCATAAGCATTTTTTAATTTCACCAGACAAGAAACCCTTCTCCTTGTCCTCTTTTCAAACTGGTTTTGTAGACTATTTTTTCTTTGGATACCATATATCAAAAGACTAAACATCTGTTCCCTTGTTGACACTATCCTTGATATCCCAGGAGTCACACCTTTTTTTTCCATCATCACTATCAGATTTTCTCTCCATATTGAATGGCAGCAGAGCTTCTACCACAAGAAAGTCATGATCCCTACCTGGGGTCTCTGGATTTAGCTGTACTTTGAAGGATAATGGCACCTTTAGACAGAAAGCAGTATGGCACTACCTCTTGAGAGACTCCTGGTGATTCCACCTCCAGGTTTCCCGCAGTCAGTGTCTCATCTTTCATTCTCTTCAGTACAAGAGACCTGTGACTGCCTTCCTTAAATTTCAATTAAGCAAGCCCAAAGTTCACAGGCTGATGAACAGACATTGTCTTGTCTCCCTTCCATATGAACTCTGAAACACGCTCCGGGAAAAGTCTCCTTGCTCCTCAGAAGAAAGGCATTCTCCCAGGTTGTCCTGGGTTTTGTTCAAAATATGGCAGCAGAGGAAATTATTTCATTTCAATTTCTTCGGAGGAGTTATGAAAAGACTGGAAACACTTATGGGCCTAGTTTTCTTAAGATACTTCCCACCTTACTTTCCCTCAAGGATCTGTTTCTACACTACTTGTCTTGTCATACATAAAATAAGAAAAAAAGGCTGGCTGGGCCTGATTCATTCTTTGAAGTATCTGACACAGCAGTTTAATAAATAACCAAATAACGATAAACTTTATGTCCTTAAGATGAGAAATCAATCTACAGAGGCAAATTTTAGATATTTCATCTAGAATAATAATCCAAGGTGGATAAGGATTATGTGAAACGGAGAAGTGAAGAACTTGGCTGTCACCTTGCCTCATGTTCGTTACTTGAATACAACTGTAAGAAGAGGCAGCATTCAAGCTTCAGGGTTCTTTCTGGGTGGAAAGCAAAGGTGAATTCTCTTTCACTACAAAAGCTCTATCCTTTATTTCATATGGATTATTGATTTCCTTGACATATTTTAAGAATCTCTTCCTAGCTGCTGCTTTATCCGATCCCAGACTCTGCCTGCCCTCCTCTGGTCTTTCCACACCTTCACAGGCAAAGAATTGAAATGCTGAAATATCTGAAAACCAGAAAACATTGGAAGAAGAAAGAAAGAAGGTGGGAATAAAAAGGAAACTGGCTAACCTAGTAATGCTGAATGTAATGCTTGCCTTTACCTTAGTATAAGTAATGTGAGAAGTTTCTACCAAATTTAGGATCACTGGCCTATTGACTAGGCAGAATTTTGTTTCCCACCTTGTTCAGGCACCTCAAAAGTCTCAGGATGAATGACTTTGTGTGAGATGTTTACTTCAGAAAAGAACAGTGAATGCACACTTCTTGGGTCATGGTAAAGCATCTGTACATACCATTCTGTCTTTCTAGATTACCTTTCTAAATTTTAAGATGCATGTGAAAGTTTATGATTCAGAAGTTTGTAGAGAAATAAAAATCGCACAGTGTTTGCATGAAAATGTGGGAGAGACTTGTTCTTTGTGATGTTTTATCCTTCTCCCTCAACCTGCAGATAATTTCACAAAAATCTACTGGCAATACACACAGAAAATGTCTTCTCAAGTTTGTTAATACATTTCTTAATTTTTTTCCTGTTCTTCCTGACCATGCAATGTAGCTGGGCAGGGAGAGAGAATGAAGGAAATGTCCACAACAATGGACTGCTACTGGGAAGATCCCATCTGACTTGTGAGGGCAAATGATGTCTCAAAGTAATCAGTGCCTGGAATAGACTGATACATACAAGAGAAAGACAATATATCTTAATGATTCCTATTAGTCTTCTTTAAATTTTAAAAGCATTTGCTTAACTTATTCTTTACATGTTATTCTAAATATTCACAAATCAGTGATGTTCAGGGAGTTTCTACTGAACAGTTGGAAGATCTTTTGTGACTGATCTGATCTGACTCACCATGTCCTCCTCATAAGTGCAATCTTTGCCCTTCCCTAGAGATACCCCCTTTCGCAGGGAAAAGTGTAAAAGCAGCACTTTGGAAACATTATGCAGGAAGACTTTGCAATGCAATTAAGTGCAGCGCAATGTGGCTGAAAACATAGTCCCTGTGATGCCAGTAAAATCCTATCATAGAATTGTAGAGTTTGTGTTGGAAGGGACGTTAAAGATCATCTGTTTCCAACCATGGTCAGGGATACCTTCCACTAGACCAGGTTCCTCACAGAGCCCCATCCAACTCTGCTTTCAGGGATGGAGCACCTACCACTTCTCTGTGCAACCTCTTCCAATGCCTCACCACCCTCACAGTAAATAACTTCTTCCTAATATCTAATCTAATTCTAATCTAACTCTATGTTATTTCTGTTTAGAACTATTACCCCTAGTTTACCACCACACACCCAGATAAAAGCGTCCCTCTCCATCTTTCCTGTAGAGTCATTTTCAGTAATGGATGGCCACTATAATGTCTCTCTGGAACCTTCATTTCTCCAGGCTGAACAACTCCAGCTCTCTCAGTGTGCCCTAAAAGGAGAGATGCTTCAGCTGTCTCATCATCTTTATGGTCCTCCTCTGGACCCACTCAAGGAGGTTCATGACTTTCTTGACATGACACCAAAGTGGTAACTGGAGGTCAGACTTGATACTTCATTAGGAAACTGCATGAAGTAATTGAACAGAATCCTAAGTCTCCAGTAGCTGTTATACATTTCCTGCCTAGCTGGTGTGCAGACACCTCAATGCTAGATATTTTCGTCTTCAGGCAAGTCCTTCTCTGAAGGGCAAGTCTAATAAAATGATATCATATTGCAGCAAAAGTTACCAGCTTTTCCAGTATCTGAAATTGATAATTTCTTAAATCGCTCTTTAGAAATTTTCCAGGCTGGAAAAATTTGTGTCTTAAACCCTTCAACATATTACTCAAGCAGTTTCTCTCATTTAAAGGACTGTGAACTTCCTGATGAAAGCAATTTCTTTGTTTTTCACTTTCACATTAATAATTTCACAGTGATGTGGTCATAAATTAAACATTTACAAATGTTTCTGATATTTTCTGATTAAACTTGGTTATTTTTAGCTGCATATAAAGGTTTGCAACTAGCTTAAGTTCTCTTCTAGATACTGTAGAAACTATAGTGAATGCCAACCTCTAGCTAGGTGGTTTACAATTTAAGACATATTCTGGTGCTAAGGAGCATAAGTAAATTTCCCATTAGTTTGCATGAATCACTAGTTTATACTGTAACATCTTAATTTCACATCAATTAATCATGTGATTATTGGTTTAAGATATTCACGGTGGCAAAAGGCTTTGAGAAAGATGAGTAATCAAACTGTTTTGAAAAGCAGCTGTTTTTTCACAGTTGACAGGAACTGATACTGTTACTGTGTGTGACAGGGATGACAAAAATTTCTGCTGTAATAAAGGAAGAAACAGCCCCCTGTTTTCAAACTCATCTCATGTCCATTGAACAGAGTGCTATATTGGTGAGCTTCTGCAGTCTGTCATCTCAGTTCACTCCCTAAAAATACTTTAAAAAAAGAAAATAAATAGGCATAGAGGAGAGAGGGGGAAAAGACAGTGGAGGAAATTAGAAATACTGGGTTTTCCTGCAGCAGATCTCTTTAGTTAACTATCAAAGACCTTCATTGGGCTGAAATAAATCACTACTTTGTAATTGTATTTTCTACCTGTCAGCAAGTAAGCAAGAAGGAAGTACAATGTGCAGCTGAAAAAACAGGGGGAAAATTGTATAGGTGAAAACATACCTAAACCTTGTTCAGAAAGGTAACTGAGATTTATTCCCTGTATCCTCATGCCTGGTAAAGCCACAGGGAGTTACTGTTGCATGAGACCTGCAGAACTAGGCTATTAGAATCACAAAATTGTGGAATGATTGGTGTTGGAAGGGACCTTAAAGACCATCTAGTTCAAGCCCCTTCCATGGGCAGGGACACCTTCCACTAGAAAATTAACAAATCTTTCTTACTGCAATGGATGTGGACATTAGGAATAAAGTTCCTGTACTAGATTAACTGTATTTTCTTCAACTTCTTGCCTATTTTACTAAAAAGAGACAAATTTTCAAGCCTACCCCTAGTGACCCATTTAGTTTGAAATACATATTATTCAATTCACATTATTTTAGCGGGAGTTTTCAAGGTACTCTCATTAGCTTATGTTTAATAGTCTTTCTTTACTTATCCTTTACTCTAAGCATTCCCCTCTATGAGACTGGCAACTGCTCTAAGAATGAAAACGGTCTCTTTTGGATGCCTCAATTGCCCAGCTAGAACAGACAGGAAATATCTGGATTATCTGCTTTACTAGTTGTGTGTACTCCACTTTCACCTTCTTTTCCTTCTACCTAAAATTTACCCTGTGTTTTCAATTGATCTTCCTACTTATTTCCTCCCCAAAGGCTCAGATTTGCATCCAGTGAAGTCAGTATGAATGTTATATGAGAAAGTTTAAGCCTTTAGACTGTGATTTAACAAGGTACTTAAGCACATGCCTGGCTTAGCGCACGAGAACCTTCTCATTGAAAGCAGCAGAAAGATTGCTACTGGCCTAATTGGGAACAAGAGTGATCTATGAACCATTAAGCAGCTGCTGAATTCCACTGCAGCAGTGACTATATTTCAGTGATGGGCTGGGTGTGAGCTCTGTGAACAGTTTATGATGTGCTTGGGAACCTTAAGAATGAAAGCAGCTCTATTACCAACTGCACCCAGCCATGGAATTTACCAGTCTAGACAATATATCTTCTGGTCCATGGCCACCAAGAAGCTTGTAAAAAGGAAAAAGGTATTTTGCAGAACAAATTAAGAATAATATCTCCCCAAATTCAAGTGTAATCTGTGAAAAATATGTCCAGACTCTTAAGAAGAAATGTAAATTATTTTATATGTCTCTCCATCATATGCCAGAACAGAATTTTAAAGCACTTCCTTATACATACATATCCATGTATGCATGTATGTTTGCATACAGGGTATTACACATACATCTCCTTAACCTGGCAGGATAAGACTAGGAATAGTGTTTGAGTTTGCTCTGATTGTTGTCTTCTGATGTTCCAGAAGGGAAGTGATCACTGATATTTACAAAGACTTGGAAAAAATGCAAGTGATTTTTTTTTAAGAAAGCCAGAATATTAGCAAAGACTGATGAATTAATCAACAGACACTATCCTATCTTATTCCTCCAGTGTAATATTTGATACTACTGTAGGAGGTGTTTGATATGTAGGTGAGTGTAATATAGTCATAGATACATTGTGCAGTCTGTAGGTAGGTGGTTATGACTTATATGAGAGACGATACAGTGGAGGATTCATTGTGTGATGATAGATAGGAAAAGATAATGCTCATTTTTGTAGGTTGGTGTGATCCTCCCACTGCCCTTTATACTTAGGTCAATTTATGGCCTATTTAGGTCTGTGAGAGCCACACCCCTCAATTTTCTTTACCTCCTACCCAGAGAAAACCTCTAGTGCACTAGGTCATAGTTCAGTGAAGGGATTGTATTGCTCTCTTGGGATTGCACTGCCTCTTACCTACAGGAAAACATTAAGCCGTGGCAGTGCCACTGTAGCATCCCAGTCCTCTTCCAGCCCAGGATGTTCCAAGAGACAGGCTATGACTCCACACTGCAAACACATGGTGTATATACCAAGTCCAGGTGATGTGAGTTTCTTACACCAACTGCACAAATCCCATGCTCAGTATATAGAATAGAATGGCTCCTGGGATCCACTTAAGACAGCTTTGGTGTATAAGTGGTGTGGACTAGCAGCCATTTAATTCCCACTCTGTGCTTCCACCCGTGCGAGGCTTTGGATTAAGCTGTCATACTGTTATTGCTGCTGCTTACTAACTCCTTAAAAAGTTGTAGTCTAAACCAGTCATTCACGAGTCTCTACCTTACTCACTGAAGATTGTTCATGCAATGTACACAAAAATGGTGTTAAAGCCCTGAGCAACAGAGGCTGCTCTGCTTTCAGGGGATCACTAAGATACCATGTCCATAAATACGGTATTTTTCTTCTTAGAAATTTAGCACTCTGTGGTTATTTATCTAAGATCTGTGCACCATGTCTGGAAAGCAAACCTTCATTTAAAGTTGTAGTTGAGGTCTGTGTGTCATTTATTTTAAATCAACACAGGAAAACAGTTGAAAAGAATTTCTAATTTAAGCTTTTCCCTCTACACTTTTACATTAGTACTTTCAGCCCTTATTGGCTACCTAATTTGGCATGACTGATTGCACCTGTGAATAGCTCTTGACACAATGAGGTACCTCTGTAAGATACTTCCCTGTCTGTGCCTATAGTTGCAATAATGCTCATGGCAACTGTGTAAGTAGCCTGAAAAGTCACTTCTCTTAAAGAGTTTCATATGAGGTGAAACTCCCACCAGCAATAAAAGGCGTGCAGATACAGCAATTTCAGAAGCAACTAATAAATGCTTAGGCAGTCTTATTAAAAAGAAGAGGTCTGTGTTATCTTGAAATGAAACTCTCCTTTTTAAAGGGTTACACTTTGACATGAATAGACACAAATTGCTCATTGGTCCAAGAACTTGTATGTGGAAATTACTAAAACACTGCTTCTAGTTTGAAAGTCAAGAGCTGGAGGAGAACAGAAAGTTCACTGGCCCCAAAAGAGTATCTAATTTTTTCAAATGGTTAGACCAAAGAAAGCCATCTGCAAACACTGAGGATTTTATTATTGGAGTAGCAACAGTCATCAGCTGGGGGAGGCTGTGGTCACAAGTCTAAAGCAGAGCATTGTCTGATTTAGTCTTTTTCTTAAAGCTCTGCATAAAATGTCAAGTGCTGTAGAGCTTAGGAATTGTTCAAGGATGTTTGTCAAAAATTTGGACAGAAAGCCATCATCTTCCTGTTTGTTGACTTTAAACGGCAAA
>JAOXXN010000395.1:144040654-144064132 GCA_026770055.1 Myrmophylax atrothorax
ATGTTTTGGAGAACTTATCCTAGATGTTTTCAAGAACCTCTCCGGTGTGCTGTGAGAAACCTGAGGAGCTCCCATGAAAAACTAACTCCTCCAAGCAACTGTGACTTGTTTATTCTTAGCTGCCTTCAGTCTCACAGGGTCTTATATAGATCTGAATTTCTCACTTGTGATTTTACTGTTCCAACAATAGACAGAGCTTATTCTGACTTATAGGGGATGTACTGTTCTGAAATCACTCAGTAACTAATGAAAAATATCAAAATAATCAATACTTTCAACAAAAGACACATACTGAAACTCTCAAATAGTCACCAAAAACCTGTCAAGGAAATCATTTAAGTTTTTCCATCTTTTTGTCTACAGTTTAATGAGTTTTTGAGATATCTATCTAGTATTTGAGTGGAGAAAGCTCGTGAGTGTGACAGGGTGTAATTTATGTAGTTCTGGACCTGCTAGAGCAAGAAACGGCTTTGTCTGATACACATACAATCTTCTCCTGGCTTCCAGTTAGCTTTTACCCCCCTGGTCATCCAAACCTCTTAAGGTATTAATGGTATTAATTGAAATAATTTTTGTTTCCAGAGCTGCATCTTGTCTCTCTCATTCATTGAACACAACTTGTCCAACGCAGGATCAGCATAAAGGGTTCCTGCCATGCCACATTTGCAACGCAAATCTCCACAGTGAATCTTCACAGATCCTAAGAGACTCTCAGAGATCCCTTAAGAAAAATGATAAAAATGTCCAGGGATCCACCTTCACAGGGAATTCCTGAAGGAAACAGGTATTTCTTCTTATGGTGACTGTGAGGATGCTCACCAACAAAATGGGTATGATATAAAATGGGTATGATATAAAAGCCCAAGTAAGAAAGATCTGCACAGGTGGTCTGTATATGCACCAAGTGAAGGCATCCTCCTTCAAGTCCTATGCATGTTGATGCTTTTAAATATTTTCAGTGCCACTCACCTAATCGATTAGACTGAGGAAAAAATGAAATTATTGGCATGTACAATGCTAACACAGTTGTCATGTGCATGTGTAATTTAGCAAAAGTTACAAGTATTTGTAAGGTATGAAAACTAAGTTGTCGAAGTCGACCCAATCCTGCTTTATTGTGGGAGCTGAGGGCAGAATTAGATGATGTCAGAATGCTCTTATGCTGCCCACCCATAATTATCTAGTTGAATATTGCCTATGCAGAAATCAATACCTGAATTTGCTTCCAGTGTGATAAGGACTGATGAAAAGAAAAACTGTTCAGGAATAGGTCTTTCTTCTGTGGCAGGAGGTATAAAAGGAGTGGGGGATACTGTGATGATCAGCTGAAGAAGTGAAGTGTGGGGTACACAGTACTCTCCCTGAGGGTTATTATAAGTCTTATAACTGGGTTACGGGTTCTGTGAGTGCAGAGAGGAAGAAGAGGTAATTTCTTTTTTTATTTTTGTTTTTTCTTTTTTTTTTCCCCTCTGCTTTATCTCTGTGAAAAACCTTTGAGGCAGATTTCTTAAGCTGTTTCTGTGAGAGGGAGAAGGGAGGAAATTGAGAGGGATTTGTGTACCATCCTTTGTTGCTTTCAGAAGCAGTATGATGTTTGTTTATCTAAGTGCTGATGATCAGAGAAGGAAACCAAAACCCTAATCTCAGAAGAAGATAAATCATTATCTATTTCAACACCATTGCTTTTTAAGTTTTTCTTGGGTCCAGCTATTTTTTGTTTCCATGGACAGGGATTACTGACTAAATTAGTCTCACAGAAAGTACATTTTTATCTTTCAGAGTTAAACTAGGCAAACATCACACCCTGGTAAATGGCAGGTCTGTGCTAAGGCTGCTTGTGTCCAGAAGATCATCTTGCCTTAATCAGTGGGTATGTTCCTTACTATTGACTGGAGAGTAAAAGTGCAATATAAGTATTACAATTTGCCTGAGCTGATGAAGTAGTGGAATTACTTACTCAGCCAACCAAACCTGTGGTTTTTTGCCACCCTAAGTTCCAAATAATGACTCCAATGAAAAAACATTCTGTGATCTTTTATCAATAATTTAATACTGCACAAAAATAGACTTATATTTGATCCTTCCTTGGTACTCCTAGCCCCCCAACAGACAGATGCCGGTGGCAATGGTAAAAAGTGCTCTTCCAGATCCCGTACATTGTTATTGTCAATGAAACCAGAATTTTGTAAGCTTCTCTCAGCCTAGGCTTATTTATAACCTCACAAAACCAGCTTATCCTCACAGCATGTGATGCAGTGATATATTTGGTTATTCTTTGGTCAGTTATTACTGAAGTAAACCAGTATGCCACTTGCTGATGGTAAAATTTCATGTGTAGTTTTCTGTTGAAGGCTTCTAGCAAATCATCAGAAACTTGGGCAAATCCATTTCACTCTTCTCACCCTTTTTCCAGTATAATATCTTTTCTTAAAAGATACCTTTCTCCCCCTCAGTGAATCCTGGAAGCTTCTCCTTTCATTATCCAAACAACTGTTTCTCACAAAAGATCTTTTCTTCATTTTAAAATTAGCAAGGCTTATGAGAGGGATGAAGAAAATTTTTATTTGTAAGAACAAAATTGAGTTTTCTTCTATGAATGACAATGAAATGTTGAGGTTTGGGGTGGGAATTAAGGAGACTTTTTTTCACAGCACCATTTCCATTGTCAGCATCATCCAGCACTGAATTTGATTGTAGAAAGGGGTGGCATTTCTGATGCAGTTTCAACCTACTCCATCCATAAAATTTCAGCCAATTCTTTCCCCTAACTTTCCAGCCAGCTATAGCAGCCTCTAGCAGGTGTATTTTGTTTTGAATTTTGATGCACCGCATCATCAAGTCTAAATATGTAGATGAATTAGATAGTCCGGAGTATGTATGAACTAGATGATCTTTAGGGTCCCTTTTGACACCCTTCTGTGATTCAGTATTCTGGTCTAGTGAGTTTTTCTTTACACTGTACTATGAGATTATTTTTTTCTCATTCCCTTTATTGCAGCCAGTAAAAGATGCTAAGCATCAATAAATGTTAAATGGCCTTTTACATGAATCACTTAGCTATTTTTCAGCCTTGCACCTTTTGTAAATTTGTGTTTTAACCGTACTAAGTGGAGGAAACACCTAACCCCTAAATATGTTAGGTTTTCCTGTTCTAAGCAGGTTTGAAACCAGTTACTTTGTAAAGCAAAGAAACCACAGTAGTATAAACCAAAACTAAGTTCAATTAGAGAATAAACAGTATTTCTTACAGGCTATTTCCAAGAATGTTTTCACTTTGTGTTACCTGACTGTTGTACAGCATCACATCATTATACTTTAGTTTCCAGAAAATGAGAGTTTTCTACTTTTATCTACAACACATACTAAATTTCAAAAGAAAAAAAAGATAATAGCTCAAAAATGAAACACATGTCAACAGTAGCTAAGTATTCATTGATAAAATGTAGTGACTATCAAAACCTTTTTTGTTCAATGTTATCTATTTTACTTACTCTGATTGATTCAAATTGTGTTTACAAAATAATGAATATTTCAAAGGAGTTTCTAGAATTAGTCCTTTTCTGCAATAATGAGTTTTAACACAGCTCTGAAGCCCAGGGCCATGCAAAATGTTGATACTGGAGCTCAAAAACAGGAAATGCTCTTCTGATTTCTGTATTATGACCAACACATCTGATTCAGAGCAAAACGGATTAATGATTTGTCATCACAACAATTTTCAGTGAAATCTCCTGTGTTCAATTGCATTTCAAAGGGATCATGTTCAGATCTAAAATCCAAGAAAAAGTCATCACAGACAGCTGATCTTTAAAACATTCCTCTACCATTACTTTCTGATTCTTATGTGTCATCAACAACAGTTTGTCACCCTCTCTAGTTTGTCCACTGATGCACACTGAGAGCCAAATGTAAACAGAACTGTTGAGGTACTGAGCGATCTCATGAGTAGTAGTCACCACTGAAAGCAAAAAGTCTGTTGTGTTTTATTTTTTTAAATTGAATTTTTATCTTCCTTGAATTCTTCAAATTCATATTAGTTTACAGGAAGATGAAGAAATGCTACAGTATTATGACCATGACAAGATTTTCGCATTTCTGTTAATGCAGTTTGTCTTCTCTTAGTTTTGCACATGCTGCACAAAATGTCCTAATAACCAAGAACAGCAGGCTCACTTATGAAGATTTTTTGTGTGAATAAAATATCTACTGTGATTCAGGCTTTTAGGGATAAAAAGTTTGAAAGTTTTCAGTAAAAGACCAAAAGGAAAAATGAAGAAACCATGATAAAATCTATATACATGGTGAAAGTGCTGCTAATAGAGAAATACTTTCCCTTCTGCATGTGCCAAACTCACGCTAATACACAGAGGGAAGTGCTAATGTGTCTAAATACATGATTTAAATTAACTACTCACAAACACTGCACAGGTCTCTGACAGGGTCCTAATATCTGCAGTGCATATATGACCTTCTCAGCAACCGTGATTGCAACTGGGGGCTAAATTGTAGGTGGGCACAGGTTACACATGCCTTATAACCCTGGCAAGCACAGGGTGCATTCCACATATAAATATGCTGATGGGAAAGGAAACCATTGAGTATGCAATAAGTAGAAACATGCAAGATTTTGATGAAGCCTTGACTTTGGTTTCTAATCATTATGAGACTGGGAGCACTGATCTAAGAACTTAGCAACTTCAGAGAAATTATTCTGTCTTGGGGCATGCATACAACAGAGACAGTAATTGTCCTAACCTACTCCTTGATTTTAGCTGCTCATAAACCCATAGCAAGCCCATGCCCTTAAGTCCCATATCTACTGTACGAAATTCTCCTGTGCTATCATAGCCCCAAAGGAGCTGGAAATAGCCTAATCATTTCTTCATCACCCATGTGAACACTAACAGCACAGGTCATGAGTCACCTCAACATGTCATACTTTGACTTCTGTGTATCCTGTAGCTCTCTGGTAAATTATTTTTTTTCTAGCACAAGAACCCTGGCTCTTATATTTCTCCTGATATAAGGTTGTGCTTGATCATCATAGGATCATAGAAAGACTTGGGTGGAAAGGGATCTTAAGGATCAGTTTTTTCTTCCAGTGACTGATCCCTGGGTAGCCAGAAGGGTTAAGGACCTCAACTAATTCTAGAAAAGAGAAGAAATGGGAAAGGGGACTTCCTGCCTGCACTAGGGGAAGGTGGTTGTTCTAATATCACCATGCTAGTAGAAACTCTTTGAACTGTTATATTTCTATTACTATCACATAAAACTGGAACAAAATATCCTGCTCACACACAAAGCTGATAAAAAATTTGTATTTCTTACTGCAATAGGTAAAAAACTTAAATATGCCAAATAAATTTCAGTACTTTCTTTGCAAATAGTTTTCATCAGTGGGCTCATGGAATCACCCAGAATGGGTGTGGAAAAACACACACTGAGGCATGTATTTTGCAAGTTTCAGGTCAGTTGTAGTAGATGCCAAACACGAGGTTCCACCAGCGACTAGGAGGCCCTTGAAAATAGGGTATGACGTACTTCCCAACCTCAGCTCAGTCCCTGACCTGTTTGTTTCCGTGTCAAACCTCCAACTAGCTAACAAGCACAAAAGAGGTAGTTGTACTGCTGTGCAAATGCATGAATTCCTACTTCTGGTGGGAACAGAAGGTCGGAGTCAGCTCAGTTTCTGTGAGACTTGACAACTGTTGCAGGCAGCCTGAGGTATGAAGGGACAGAGGCAGTTACTTGGCAGGAGAAATGAACTGATCAAAAGAAGTACTGATTTCCCTCTGCTTGTACAGTTAATGTTTCAGACTTTGTACAAAGGCTCCCACAGCACCAAGAGCATATCTTTCTCTCTGTGTGTACACACACACACACACACACACACACACACACACACACACACGTAAGTGTGCACACGTAAGTATGTGGGTGGGTGTGTGTGTATAGGAAACAGTCTGCCTGGGACACGCTTTTTGTCTGTGAAAGGAAGTGTTTGAATTAGGAGGAGATTCTTCCAAGCAGAAAACATCAGGGACACATTTATACATAGCAGTAGAAATTGCTCTCTGAACTTCATATAGGAAGGAGTCTGAGATGCAGATTTTACAAACAGACCCCTTTGGATCTCTGAAGAGAGGATTTGAAAAGTCAAACACATCCAGAACATGCCTATAAAAGTAAAAATTACACTGCCCAGGGCCTTTTAAGCAACCGACTTATTTCAAACAACAGAATACTATGGTTGTTAGTCTTTGTCTCTCTCTCTATGTAGACATACATTGGCAAAATTAACCCCTGTGTAAAGATGCCATTAGTTTGGAGATTTTATTCATTACAACTGTAAGACCTATGGCTGTAACTCTTTGATCATTACTGCTGAGCAGACAGGCAAGTCAGATTCCTGGATAGAAACCCCTTCCCTTCATTTAGCTAAAGGAATGAACTGGATGGGCCAGAAATCATTTGCCCATTAAGGAGTAGTTTGGGTGACTTTTCTTCAATTAGTACAATAAATTAAATTAATTAATCTGAAAATGAATAGCGAAAAGAATTATATCTAGGATGCTGGAAATTGACAGTTACTGCAGACTGTATTGGATAGAAACTACAGATAACAAAAGAGGAAGGATGCTGGAAGGGTCTTTGTGAGGAGACTGTGGGATCATGTATGCCATTAAGTGTTTGTAAAAGGACTGGAATGTGGCAGGACCTGTTGGAATGAGTGATGGCAAGATGAAAAAGGGTGTTAAGGAATAGTAGTGATGTCTAGCAGTAGCCAGTGAAATGACAACATAGCAACCATAAACAGCAGGTACCAGGAGAGACAGCATAGAAACTGGTTTTATGGTCAGCATCACAGAAAGGAGTTTTGTACTTATCTTTATTACATAGGCCAGTGTTGCGCATTTCACTTGTAATATAAAGATTTAGATTTAACCTTTTTGAACTTGGTTTGCAAATGTTAACACATGAGTGCCCTTACCGTGTTTATGAGTCTCTGGGTCTGTAGCTGGAAACCCAAGCAGTTATGTTTAAAGGGTCCTAAGAAATAGATAGTGACTACATGAGCATTTTTGTGCTTTGCCTCTAAATCACTTAAAAGCAGGTAAACAACTCATTGTGTAAGTTTGAAATTAGGAGTTTAAAATAAAAGATGAAATTTACACAAGAAGAACACTTGGTAGGACTGACAAGGAGTGTAAGAACAATTCTTGGGAGCAAAAATTATTTGAGTGGTGGTTCTTTCCTTCCAGCCACCTGTTTGGCATTAATATCTATATTCCTGGCCATAGCAGAAGTGAGGGCATTGCTGCAGTATTAACTTGTCTCTGATGCTGTCAGTAACTCTGTGGAATGCAGAGCAGAATAAGGTAATTTGCAGAGAAGAAAAGCTGCTGCAAATTCCCTTTTCTCTGCTCACTTGTCTCTTTCATTTCAAGGTGAATGGGTTGGACCCTGTAAGTGGGATATTAAATTCAAAACTGGTTGAGAAGGATGTAGCTGAATCTGTGGAGTCTGTGAGTTTTACTGATTGTGCCTACACTATATATCTTTGCTTATGCAAAGTCCTGGTCATGTAATGAAGCACAAGACGAAGACATGAAGTGTAACCACTGTTGAAACCCCAGGACCTATGAGTTTTTCCCAGTCACTTTCAGAAATGCTTGCTGTCATAGTACCTCCAACACAAACTGCTCTGCTTCTCCTAGCACAGTGGGAAATAGAGATGTCTATAGCCAAACTCAGCTAGCATTGGAGATGTTTCCCCCCAGATGCTGAATCAGATCCGTTTAACATATGATTAGTGAGCCTTGAAACTTTTAGTGCATGCCACATTTTTATTCTCAAGGCACCTGGAGAGTATATCTGTGACTTGTGTGCTGCTATGTCCTGATGGCTTCACCAGCTCTAAGGAGGGGTCATCATGAACCAAACATGAAGTTCACAGTTCTTCAGAAGAAACTTTCCTTGACATACTTTTTTAACTAGTAGTCTTTCAAAGAAAAGCACAATTTACAAGTGTTCCAACAGCTTCATTAATTGCTGCCTCTCCTCTGTAGGCAGCAAGGGTTAAGGATGCATGGCCCTGGCCACTTGTCAGATTTGGCATGCTAGAGCCAACAGCTGGTGGAGGCAGTTAATTAGTCCTTCGACCTGCTCAAAGTTCAGCCTTGACTGGCAGGGAAAAGCAGGCTGCACCAGGCTGCTTCCCTCTTTCAATTAACAAAGGCCTGTGCCATCAGATTACCTTGGCAACATGCCACCGCATCCGTGTCATTTGCCTGCCTGAGCTTTGCCATGGCAACAGGAAAGCTAACCTTGCCAAAGCAGCATCTGGTCTATGGGTGGCAGATTACCTGCCAAACAGATTTACTAGCTGCAAAGTGCTGCTGAATGTCCCAAGAAAAGAGAGGAAGAAGGAAAATCTTGTGACAAAAAGATGATTATCCATTTTTTCTTTCTAAGAAAAGGTTTCCAGAGGTCCAGCTGTTGATGTGTGGTTAGACCATGTCTTTATTCTTTCTGGGCATGAAAACCATCAGACAAATTAGGCTTTATCTTAGCCACAAAGTCCTCTGGGCATTACAGAAGCAAAAGGCTTTCTTAAGGACTAATTTCTATTATGCAGTAACCAGGCTGGTCTTGACAGAACACAGCTGGTTTTTCATTTCATTTTATCACATCTATTTTGTTGTGTTGACACTAGAGATATGTGTGATCCAAAAATCATGGATCCAGTTGCTCATAAACTGCAGGGAAAATCAGATCTGAATGTCAGCATCTCATTGAGTTCAAATGGCCTGTAAAACTCAAGGACAGGCAGTACTAGATTCAAAGTACCATGAGGACTTTTTCAATTCACTGTCTGGACTCAGTAGAGGCTGAAGCTTCTGAATTCATAGAGGGCAGGGAGACAGACTTTGGGTAGTGCAAGACTGGCTCCATCCTCACTAAATAACCTTTGAAAACAAGTCATGTTGCAAAGGAAGGCCAGAAAGCCAGTGGCCAAATCCCAGAAGTTCCTCTGTTTTGGGAGACAATTGCTTTATGACTCTAACCCATCCAATCCACTATCACTGAGCTGCTGTGACAAAGACCTAGTAATTAGACTCTCAAGAAGTATCTGAATACAAATGTGCTATGGCTGCTGGTAAGGAGTGAAAGAACAAAGTTCCTTTCCAGTCCCTCCTGGGTTGTTAGCACACCTCTGAAACATGACATTTCTCTGAAGCAACAAATGTCACCAAAGAAAATAAGGATTATCTTATTTCATCTCCTTTTAAAAACCTAAGCATTTTCTTATAAACTTTAGGTACTCACTCCAGGATTTGTCTTTCACAGTTACTGTCTCTGTGGACCATACACACCAGACCCTGAGATTAGCTCAGCCAGTTAGAGCACGATGCTATTAACACCAAGAGTTTGGGTTCAATCCCTGTATGGGCCATTCACTTAAAGCTGAATTTAATTATCCTTGTGGGTCCCTTCCAACTCAGAATATTCTGCATTCTGCAAAGGAAGTAGTTCAAAGAGTGGTGGTAGCTACAAATGGAGCAAGCAGAGACTGAAGTAGCTGCAGCAGTGTGAAAATTTGCTTCAGGCTGGAAAGTAAGGTTGGTCATCAGTGCTTCACACACAGTAATAAGTGCCATAACATTTTTTTGGTTGTCAATGGTCTAAATGCTTTTCTTCCTTTAGGTCTAGACTTCTAAGGGATAAGGGATACATTTGGGATGGTGTGCATGCATATGTCTCTCAGTGTAACACAGAACCATGCTCCACTGAGAGAGCAAAATCAATACCTAAATGTGGACAAAATAAATTGGATAGCTGGCACATACTTGAAAGGCTCTTGGCAGAAGGATAGCCTCACAGACCAGAATATAAATAACTTGAAAATTCATCTCTTGTATTTACATTAACAATTATTGTAACAAAAAAACCCCCAAACCAAAAAAAAACCAACCCACCCCCACCCCCCACCCAGAATAAAGCAAATAAAAATAAATCTTTTTTCCTAAAGCCATTTAAAACTCAATATGTAGAAGGACAGGGACAAGGGAGCTACATCTCTTCACTGCATCACTTTGGTACCCAAATATTCATGACCTGCAGGTCAGTGTTGTAGTTTGCTGCGCTGAATCCATCTTTGTATCTCACACAGTCATTACAAAATATCACTTCACACCATTCGGTGTCTTTATCTGAAGCTAATGGACAATGCCATTGTGAAAGTGGGTCATCCTTATTTACAGGGTAGTGAAGATACAGAGAACTGAGTGACCTCCCTGTATTCACAGAAGTTTTACCAGTGTGAGCACTAGGCCATGCTCTCTTTCAGCTCTGCATAGTTAACCTCATCCTCATTCATCTATTCTGGTTCTTCTGTTCATAATGCAAACATATTATTGCAGCAGAGATCAGAGACAAGCCAAGTCCTGCAGCCTCTCTGTACCTGACACAAAGAGAGACTCCATACTGACTTGCTGCTGCACTAGCTGAGGTAACCGCTGAGATTGACCAGGCTTGGGGAGGGCCAGCCAAGGGAAAGAGAAGCCTGAATGTCACTGTGAGAGATCAGCAGCTCCAGACCCTGAAAGATCAGCTGTGCCCATCAGAGATAGGAAAATACAGTCTCCCCCAAGGACAGCTTGGCCTGTCAGCCCAGAATGTTCCAGAAAAAAGTGTCTTAGTGTCTGGAAGCTTCCAGAAGGAACCAGCTTAATAGCCCAGATACTGTGGAGGGGCTGCTGTGGGTCTGTCTCACTGCACACTCTGGGGAGCTGCCATGGGACGTGGCCTCCCTGAGGAACCCAGTCCTCAAAGAGCCTGTCACATGGCCAAACACCTGGCATAGTGACTGTGTCTCTGAGTCAGCATTATGCCCTCAATCCTGGACATTTTTGCCCTTTAATTTAATAAGCTACTCCCAAATAGAAGTAGACTGTGGCTTGTACATGACTATCTGCTCTGTGAAGTGACAAGCTCGACAGAGGTTTCATCCTACACTTCACTGCATGTCTTGAGTTTTCCGTGCCCTGCCAGGATGAAAAAAAAACAGAACTCTTCTCAAGAAAGACTCCTCTCATTTTATATCATATGTGGTCAAAAGTCAGTGATCAGCCACACTGAAGAAAACTCTTCTGACTCCAGCCTCTGGTATGTTCATGACTCCTTTCCAGACCCCAGACTTTTACACCAGGATTTCTGTATAGAAAAGGCATCTGAGGCTGGCTGAGTGTATCTTTTTTTCCTGTTTTCAGTAGTAGTAAAAAAAAAAATTTGATACCATAAAATATAAAAAGCATTAATTTTCTCCCCATCTTTTAGCTAATGGGTGTTACATTACAAATTGCTGATTGGAAAGTTACCAAAACACCTTGAGGGTAGTAAGCAGTTCCAATAAGGTCTTTAACCTTTGCTCAAAGAGATACTGATCCCAAGCGCTGTGGGTGACCCATGCAAGGTGGGATGCCTAGGAAGTAATGTGGGAAGTGCCAACACCCAAACACAATATGCTGATCCTTATTTTGCAAAGATGACGAATATGTTAGTGGCTAAAGGAAAACTGAGTTCTTTCTGGATCACTCAACTTCAGTGTCTAGTCCACTACCTGTTGTGCCTATTAAGAATAGAGTCCTGTTGTTTTCTGTAGCCCTGGGCTTGTGCTGTGGCAGTCATGCTCCATCTCTTACACATGATTCAGTAGGTTATCATTTGAACTCTCAGTGTCAGGATGTAAACCTAGCAGATAACTGTGTGTCTTCCAGATAAGGGCACATGATGCACGATAGAGAGCTTCTCAGTTTAGTCCTAAAGTTATAACTCTACCCTGATGGAATAAAAGAAATAGCAACTAGAATATGCATATCTATGTTTTGTTTGCCTCTCTCTGTGATCTACCTGTACCCATAGCAATGTTGTGACAAAATGAGAAAAGGAAGCACACTGTTTTAGTCATCTCTCTGTGATCAGAAGTATGTATATTTCACCTGGGCTTCAGAGGAGTGGAAGGGACTCAGTTTGAAGCAATTTTGATGACCCAGTAATTTACACATGCTGAGAACCAACTTAGCAACCCAATGTGTTTTCTCATGGTAGGATCTCAGATTAAGTAGATCTCTTCTATAATGCAGGTGGTTGTTTGCAAGGGCATGTCTTGGACACCATTCCCACTGCCATCAAAGTTTTAATCCAGAAGTAGGTCAAATCCAGATGGTGAGTCAGTAAATATTAATGCATTTTAATTATAAGGCTATTTTTAGAAGGTTCAGCATTTATAGTGCCAGGAAGTGAAGTGGAGCAGAAAGTAAAATCCAAGTGAGATGCATCCTTCTTCTTGAGATAGGGAGATGGGTTATGCATCATTAACATTATTAATGAAAAACAAATCATGGCAGTTCTAGGTTTAAAAGCTGAGTGTCAACACAGTGAATATACCTCAGAAACCAGCACTTCTTGCTTACTATTATTATATTTCCTGAATATCAACAAGAAACACAAGTTTTCTGTCAGTCCTTCAGTTATTGGTTCTATGTCTTCCTTCCTCCCATTAGTGGGACAATCAAAATACTGGTTATTTTGTTCTTCAGGAAGTTCCTGGCAATGCTTTCTTTATGACTGAAATTGTATGAGTAGAAAAACTTGAACTTTTCAGGCCATTTCCTTGTTCCTAGCAATAGGCAAAGTGAAGTAAATAAGCCTCAGAATTCTCCTTTGTATTAAAAGGTCTAAACAGAATCATCCAGAAGCTGAGAGTAGCAATTGATTTGTGATTGATGCCAAGATATTTAATACAACAACATGTAATACAATAACAGGTTGTATTAGAAAGTCTGAAGATATAGACCTAGATTTAGTAGTTATCAACTGTAACTACTGATCATGGTTCATTTCTATCTAGTGTATGTGTGTCTGGTTCTAGGGTCTGTTGCGTATTTCTTGAGTAGGAACTTGAGCAAATAAGCTCGTTCTCTATCCATCATCTGTAGCATAAAGAAAGCAATACCTTATACCTCTCTTTTAATGTTTAATGTGTGCAGTATCTGGCTATAGAATTTTATTCCTGTTTTGTACTCCTCAGTGCTGTGATAAAAAAAATGAAGAATACTTATTTTCTGAAAACAAAACAAAATAAAATAAAAAAAATAATTCCTTGCCCTTTTCTCAGCATGCTACCTGTGAACTCAAGCAAGGCACAACCATTACTGATTTTTTACATGTCAATTGCAACCTCCATTCAAATTAATTCTTCATGTAGTTACCAAGTAAGAAGTACAACATAAACCAAATGCAGTGCAAACAGAGGAACAGTCTGCAATGAATAATCCAGCCATGCTAGGTTTCCAGCCCTCTGCCTCCATCCTGTCCCTGGAATAATTGCAGAGTTTTTCTTAGGCTGGAAAAATGCTCATCTAGCAATTGCAAGCATATCATGTTGGATTTCAGTTTTATTTTTAGTCAAGTGGATTTGCTGTCTCTTGTCAGCTTATTGTGTTGTGGTAGCAGGGACATTTGAACAGAACAGAGTTTTCTTGGAGCTCCAGTGGGCTCTTATATATACAATTAAAGTTCTCTTGCTTGCTTCATGTTCTCATTCATTCATTCAGTGTCTCAGAGCCTGCCAGCTCTGTGGGCATACAGCCAGTTTTGCATTTACTACTGGGTTTTGTGTTGGCTGCCAGTCACAAAAGGTGGTGATAAATGGATTCAGCAACACCTATTAGGATTAACTGAAAGCTTAAATTCATTTTCAACTCTCCTACTGCCAAAATTAATTATACTAAAATTAATTATACCATGTTATCCACTGAAGAACAGGCCAAGGTAAGAAAAATGCCCAACTTTACGTTTGCTGCAGCTTGGAGCTGAATTAAACAGTGGGATCTATAGAACAGAATTCATCATGCTTCCTAGACTTATACATCTTTTTGCACTGACTGCTTTCAGCTATCTTCAGATTTTGTTCTCAGAGACCTTGTTTTACGTGCTGGCTACTGTGATCCAGGACAATCAGAGCAGCACCTGTATGGTGATCTGCAAAGCAGCTTGGACAGTAGGAGTATCCTCATATTTTAGCAAAAAAACATCAGCTGAGTTAGAATACAACTTACTTTTTGTCACGGTATGGCATTTGGGAGAAATAAGTTAATAGGAAATCCAGTGACTTGATTGCTTTGCAAACCAGTGATGTTCTGTTCAGCTGACCTCTTGTTTGCAATAATTCAGTTTAGCCTTGTGTTGAAGAGAAGTTGCTGAAAAACTGTGTAATACCAGGTGGAAGGCCTGAAACTCTCTACTGTCAAAGCAGCAGATTGTTAGACAGCTGATACAGTAGAACCCCCCAGGGACGCACAGAGGCAATGAATAACCTCAGCTAAGTTCTGCCAGGTCCATGCAATGTCATAGCTTGCACTTAAGAACAACACTATTGGATTAGAGCTCCCCTTTGAAACTAGGCATTGATGTGAGTTATACTGGCAGAATCTGATCTAGGCTGCACAACTGGATGCAGGTTCAACACTGATGAAATGACAACAAAGCCATGAGAGTCATAGTGTCCCAGTAAATGACCTCCCCTATTTTGTGCCCTCTTCTGTATTCTGATAGATTATGAGGCCCATCTGCAGTGTATAAGCAATCAAAGTTCCCTGATCAAAAATGTTCTAACCAAAGGAAAGAGCAATGTGTAAAAGATGGAGGAAAGAAATGACTAAAAGTAGAGCAAAAGCCATTGATTAAATAGTAATGGAATATCACTCTTTCCTGCTGCTCCTCAGTCGAAACCAGGCAAGGGAATACTATATTTTGACTATTTCAGGAAAGGGCCTGATGAATTTATTCTTTCCGAAGGTTCATCTACAGCACATACTATAACAAAACATCAGCTCTCGAGACTCTACTATAAGACTCAGTAGTTTGCATTCTGGGCTATCTTATTTCATTCATTTCAGAAAGAACCACTGCTCTCCTCATTCTTATCCATTACAAATAATTCTGTATTTTTCTTGCTCCTGTCTGCCTTTAACTTACAGAGAAAAATCTTGCTTGTTTCTCCTGTAGAAAAACATGCTGATTGGTAGACAATTAAACTTATTCACCTTTGAAAAATCAAATTATACTGCTTTGATGACTGTGCATTGCTCAGAAAGTTGCTAAAAAGCCTGTTCTTCACTGAGTAATTTTTTTTGTTATGAAGGTAGCTTTAGAATTACCCATAAAATCAAAACTAGTTTATTTGGGGTCTTTTTTTCTTCTTTCCAGTAATTATGTGTTTTACTGACAGAGGAAACATTCCAGATGAGCAAACATCTGAGAAACCAGCTTCAGGCCAGGAACTTGAAACATGGATAAGAAGCACTAAAGTCAGAATTATATTAACTGTGAGTTTCCTCTCTATTTAATAAGGACACCTCAAAGTTATTCAGTCCACTTACGATTTGAATCTATTGGGAGTGTAGGATGAATTAAATTCTTAGCTTGTGGTATCTGCATTATGATCCTAAAGTTTAATAAGACAGAAATCAAGCCAGCGAGTGGAAACAGAATGGAGCCTGTCATATAGTTCATGGGTTTATATCCAAAATAGCCCATCTGTCTCCTGCCTTTTGGATTGATTGCTGAATTGTGTGGCTCTTCCAGATTCTTATTTTCCTGCTGTAGCTTAAGACATCTAAGTTTGCTATTTTGCCTTCCTTGATATCATCCTTTGAGACTATACTGGACATCATCTGATAGCTGCATGACAATATATTTCATTGATTAGTCTTTGCTTTTAGTCTTATTGATATTGTACCCAATTTGCAACATCTCCTTCTTTTGAAGCCTAATAATAAAACATCAGTTTAATTTTTTACTTTCAAATTCTTGTTATTTTCTTTGTTGTTTGTTGTTTTTTTTCTTGAAAACCAAGTTATTTAAGAGATTCTGTTGGCAATGTTTGTATTGTAAAACACAGCTCTCAAATCTGGAGCAGTCACATGCTAAATAAAAGTTGTATTACAGGATGAGATTCAGCTTCAGACCATAACCTCTCTTGTCCCTTCCCTCAGCTGTGATGCAAAGGAAATGTGGGAAAGTGGAACACAAGAAAACTGCAACACTCTTCGTGACTTGTGCTTGTCTGGACTGCTAGATATTAACCTCTTCCAAGATGTTTATCAGAATGGTTGTAAATTAGTGCAGGAAAAAGAATCCCTTTTGAAAAATAAGGTGAACTTGGATCTTCTCATCCATACCAGACTCAGATCTATACAAGATTCTTTTGCATGGCATCCACAGTCTCTTAATACAGAAACTCCTGCACACACAACACTCCTGACATCTTCCTAAAACATTGAAGTGTTCTCATATCTTCTGCAACATAAATCAAACTTGTATTTTCAGCCTCCCCTATAGCATGTGCATAGTTCCCCATTGCTCCCCATTGCTCCCTAGGGGACCTTTTTTTCTGTTACCATACACAAAAATTATGTAGCACACAGGAGTTTCGTTCTTAAAATTCCATAGTCTTCAATAAAGCTATAAGGTCACCAGAAGGGGCTGGTGTGCCTGCTTTTTAATTAAATCTTTCTGAAAGTAGCGACAAGGAGACACTAAAAATACTGGTACTACTCAGTTTGGAGAAAGGAAGCCTGGTGAAGCATTTAATTCAAGTTTATGAAATCCTGAAGAGCCATTGTTCTCTCAATTCTAAAGTATTAGAACTCAAGGGCATTCATCATTACTAGCTGCAGATTGCTTAAAAATTAGGTGTATAGAAGAGAAGCATTTCAGTAAATGAGGCCTACAATGACCATCTAGTTCAACTGCCTGGCCAATTCAGAGCTGATCAAGAGTTAAAATATATTGTTAAGGGCATTGTCCGAAGGCCTCTTAAACACTGACAGTTTTGTGGCATGGACCACCTCTCTAGAAAGCCTGTTCCAATGTTTGAACACTTTCTTGATAAAGAAATGATGCCTAAAATATATTCAAAAAGTGGACAATAAACTTCTGGAACTGGTTGCCTTGGAGGCAGAACATTCTAAAAGAGAATTAACAAATTTATGAATACCAACAACAGGTATTAAAAGCAGTTATCAAGGACATACCCTCTAATTCTTAATCCATTGACTATGGATGCTGGGGTTGGGGTAGCAGGTAGTGACTGGGCCCACATACTCACTCTAACTGCGCTTTTCACTGCTGTTGTGAAGTTCTTACATACAATTTTTCAGGAAGCTTCCCTCAGAGCTGATGTATTTCATTGCTGTCCTTGTGCCCTCATGCTCTGCTAGTTGTCCAGATAACAGCAGATGAACAATAATGCATCTACCCTGGGAGATTGTATTCAAGCATTGGTTGTTTTGCAAGTGCAAGCACTTTATTACCAAAATTCTCCAGAATAACTCATGAATCACTTTGTAATGCTCAGAGTCTTAGAAGAAATTCTTATGCTCAGGTGGACCTACATCAGCCATTGGATATAAATAGCATATGACTTTCATACTCTCCTTTTGCATCTTCTCGCCCTTTTTCATTACACCAGTAACCATTTTTTCATGCCCTACATGAAAGAATGCATGTTCGTCTCCATTTATATAGAACTTGGAAGCAGAACACAGTCTGGATGAACCATTGTTCTGGCTCATGAGCACATTTTTAAGTTCTTGTGGCATTCAGTGTCTTCCCTTCCCTTTATCTGCAACTTAAGTTCATTTACAGATTTCAGTCAGAGATTGAATGTCTTGATAGGTGGTTTGGACATGAATTTAGTAGCTTTAGTAGCTTAATTCCAGATGAGAGGGTCAATATGGCAGCTTCTGAGAAAGAAATCAGGATTAGTCACCTGCTATATCCAAAGGTTCCTGGGAAGGTGACCATGCAAAACTATGAGGCATGGGGGACAGGACTGAACTATATGACCCAAAAGAAGACATTAAATATCAATAGACCAGAGATTCCTGGGTGATACTTTTTGGCCACAAGGAGTCCAATTCTTTGAAGTCTCATGACCGCAAAACACCAAATTTTAAACAAGACATCAGGGGTCAACCCATAAACACCCTGAAATCTGACACCATTCAGAACAAAGAAACACATTGTAATATTAGGAAAGTCTAATTGACCCTCTTGGTTGAAGGCAAAGCAATTATCAATGTAATAAGCAATTATGCCTGATGCTCAGTTAACAACAAAATAAACATGATAAAGTATGGCCACAACATTTTGAGTCAAAACCACATATAGAGTTACCATTTGCTCTTACATCTTCCTCTGTGCAAGTAGTATATCGTTAGCAGAGTATTATCCATGTGTTTTACACCACTGTTTAATTGCGTGGGAGGCAGTTAAGAAGATCAAAGAGCTCTATTAACAACAGATAACCACAGAACAAATATGATTAAAGTAATTACAGAAGGAAGTAATCTGCTAATTCTTAATGATTCTAAGGACTCAGAAGGGAGTTCTCAAAGTGATCCTCATCACTGGAAATCAGGGTGTTACTGCAATGGACTGATGTGATATTTTGTGTTTCAAAGTGTGGGCTATTTTCCTATACAAGTTTACTCTTATGCTTTTTTTTTCTTTTTATGAAAACTTCATACTCACTTGTGACATGATTCAGAAGCAAAAAAAATCCTTAGCACAAGAGTTACCAATTTTTTTTCCCTCATCCTGTCTTTTGGCACCTGGCAAAATTTTCCAAACCTCCTTCATTTCTAACCAGGACATACTTTCACTTTTCAGAAGTCTCTGGAAACAAAGTTATGGCATTTCCCTCATCCTCCCTTTTCCCACACATCCTTTCAATCTTGCTAACTAAAACTAGATATGATTTTTCACTTTTTCCACTCTTCACCTTCTCATTCTATCCTAAAACCTCCTCCCTTTCTTACCTCATGTTTTGACTTCAGACATCCTACCAACAGTGCCCCTAATAATCATTTTCTGCCTGTTCTTCAGTAGACAACTGAACAGCTAATTTAGAATTAAAAGGAAATAGATATAAGTTTATCTATAATGTGAGGGTGTTTGGAAATCTTCCTGAGAACAAAACCTTTTAAACAGGCATTTTCTGTATTTCTTCTCCTTTATCCCTTCCCCAGACTTTTCTCTTTTCGCTCTCTTCACTGGCACCAAAATATGCAAGGCCTTAGTGCTTTTAAGTGTTGAAAAGCAAGTATTTCTGCAAATCATTGTTTGACACTGCAGAACTTTTAATAGTGTCTGAAGCTTCACTATATCACATTGCTGGAGAAATTAAGGATCACAACTGGAACCAATGGAAAAACTCACTGACGTTTTCATGGTCTGAAACCAGCATATTTTGCCCAGCTATGAACAACATGCTTAGTCAAAACTCATGTTGTACCTTCAGAAATGCACTGTACACACACAAAAGATACATTTTCTCCAAATTTATCTAATCCTTGCTCTCCAGCCTGTTTTGCTTTTACTTCTCTCCTCTTTCGGTGCTCCTCATAAATGTCATTTCTTAGTAATCCTGAATCACTGAAGTATTGCTACTCTAGGCCTGAGATCTTGTCTCTGCCACAGCCAACAAACCAGTTCTATCCCACTGTGAGCACTGCCTTTATCAAGACTAATGTCAGAAGGCTGAAAATAAGAGAGACTAGATTCCTAAATTTTTATTAGCACTCAATAAATGACCTCTTTTTTCCAATTTTTTTTATATGTACAACAAGTCCAGCTCCTCAAAAAAAACCCCAAAACCCCACCTTGGCCAATTAGGATGCCTATCCAGAAACCAGTGGTGAGGACTCTACTTTGTTGAGAAGGCAATATGAAATCAGAGCAATTCATGTTATACTTAAACATGTCCATCTAAGTAAGAGCACAAATACATAGGGAAGGAGTAACTAGTCCTACGTGAGTTGCCATCCTCTCATGACATATTAAATGTTCAGCATCTAGTACTGATGGCCTGGTTAAAGAAGAAATCCTGGGCCTTTGTTCCTCCTTAAGGAACACCTATAATGTAATTTTGCTTTAAATTTAGTTAGTTTTTCCCTTGCCATTGATGGACTCACCAAAACTTCTGTAAGTTCCTCTTGGAAGTAATTCACTGTCTTTTGAAAAATGAAATATTTTGATTTGACAGATATCACTGTATTCTATCTCTCATCTTAATTTCTGAGGTGTCCAACATTGTTACCTTATCTGATCTTTGCAGCCTGAGCTTTCTCCCTCTCCCACCAGCACACAGATGGTATTGTCTTCTCTACTACAAAGGTGGACAACAAGATAAAATATGTATACTTCTCATAGTCACAAACAAACAAAACATATTCCTGAGACAATACTATCTCCCGATGCTCACCCCAGTCTACTGGTAACTACACAGTCCTTGCTACCTTTTAGCTCAACTATTGCTGTCACAGCACATGTTCAAAGACCCAAGACTGCAGAACTGACTGAATTTCTAAAGAGAAGTGGGGGATAATATTTTCCAGGTCAGGACAATTACCAGGATCTTCCCTAATTGATGAGCTGATCTGTAATTTTGTCATATTCACTCTGTGTCTTCAGAGCTCTTGATCTATAGGATACTCTGGGAGAAAGTTTCTCATTAGAGAGTCACAAGTTTGGCTAGACTTTGTAGGATGAGATGCTTTACAGCAGTAGGTGAGGTTTTTTATTAGAAGCTAATGAACTTATACAAACCAAATTGTCTGTGCAACTGGGTGAGGAAAGCCTGCCCATTGATCATTTAGGGTCTATTTACCAGCTTGTTTAAGGCTCTGAATCAGGCCATTAATTTGATTGCATCTCAAAGTACCTAAAGTCAAAGCCTTTGTCCTCATATAAGCAAGTGGAAATAGGAAGATGCTCCCAGACAGCAATTCAAAGTCCCTTCTCCTCCATCCATATGGATTTTAGGAAGTTTAGTGAAAGTCTTGGTAGATGCTAACAAAGATGGACATGAAGAAGCTCACCCATCTGGTATGAGGTAAGACCATGCCTGCCTGATCAATCTTCTTACAGAGTGTCCTCCTCCAGTGGTGTCCATGTATGTAAGTGGTTCCCATTACCCGAGGGCATGAGGATTACTATAATTACAGAACCACAGAGTTTCTGAGGAGGGAAGGGATCTCTTGAGGTCATCTACCACAAATCCCTGCTCCAGCAGGGTTGGCTTGCATTTACTTCCAAGTAATAATAACCAAGTGCTAGTGTCCCTTGACTAAGTCTAGTAGCAACAAACATGCAATTATGCATCAGCCAGATCAGGTTCTTAAAATCTGTGTCCCCAAGCTGTGTCCCAGGCAGTCTGGGGTTAGTTTTAGGGAAGGGGATGAAACTGTGAGGGAGGGAGAGAGAGGATAGGAGGGAGAAAATGGAAAGTCTTGACTATACATTTCACTCCTATTTTCTAATAAAATTAACAAGCAAATAAGTTTAGGAACAAAATTGCTACATATATTTTCTCAGTGCTTAACTCCCTACTTCAGCTTTCCACTGAAAGGCTGAAATTTAATTTCCAGGATGCTATTAGAGGTAGTTGCCATTTAAGTTTAGAAAAGATAGGTTGCTACTTGTGCTGCTTATCTGTGACTTATTTTCCTACTTTTTTTTCCAGAAAGATGAGTATTGTTGGGCCATGCAGGTTGAGTAAGGAAAATGGAGCACTCTATTTCCATTCATTCATGTGTTGTATTTAGACTGTATTTCTGTGTGTAAAGCTGTGAAGTGTGGGTGATGAGAGACATGAGACATTTTAAATGATATTTTTAATATTTATTTTCTTATAAAAGTTTTTATTCTCACTGAATTTGAACTAAGTGGAAGCTAATAGGTCAACCAAGCATAAAGATCCTATTGTTAAATAAAATATACAAAACTTGAAGTTAATAACTGTTTTTTAGCACATGTGACTACTGAAACAAATACTGGACCTTTCAGCTAATTCCCCAACCTTTATTTTAGTTAAGTGAATAAGAATCCTCATTTTAAAATAATGTTTAGCCTTCAACAAATTTCCTTCTTGCCATTGGGAAGTGATGAGTGCTTGGAATGTAGAATGAACAGGTGATTTATTCAGGTGCCATAAAGCATAATGCTGCAAAGATTTATTGGTTTAAAATCAAGTTCAAGACTGCATTCTGAAGCCCAGTTTTTAAGTTCTTTTTTTCAGTGTGTTGGTATTTTGATTAACCAGTTAGTTTAACTTTCCTACAAGTTGGCAGCATTTAATGCATATAGGATAGTCCATAATAAATAACTGCAATTTTATTAGCTGAATATTTAAAAGGATGTGGCTGATAAGTAAGATGTCATGTAAATCAGTGGCAAAAATGACCAACTTTGAAGGCCAAACATAGCAAAGCCTTAAATCTCTGCACCTTCCATAGATTTATTTATAAATTAATACACAAATCACAGCTGGGAAATTAGATTCAAGAGTAATTAACTTTAAACCAAACTGCCTTGATACTTTTTAAAATAGCCAGAAGTTTGCGAACATAAATAACTTACATATTGCTTTGTATTCTATCACAGTATGGATTAGTTTGAAAACAAGTCTATTCATGCAAAGAACAGACATCTTGCTGTCATTTATACTGGAGTGGAGAAATAACTCAGAAATCTAGGGTAACTGCATAATGAACATAAAAATGTGAATGTATTTCTAAAATGGTAAAGGGGAATATTACCCATAGTTCCACTTGAAATCCTTCCCTCACTTCCATACATGTGTTTTTCTGAATGTCACTAACAAAGCAGAAATTCTTGGTATAGAGATGTTTTCTGATGCTGTTCTCTTGTTTGCTCTTTATCTCTTTTCTTCATAACCTCCCCTTTAAAAACTCGATGTCTATCTGAATGCATATATAGGTATATATATATATATAATTTTATAATTTATATAGATACCTTTCTTTTTAGATAGGATATAAAGGGTGAAATTGAAGTTTTTTACATGGCAGAATCTAGCTGCCTTAGTGGCAAAGTGACATGGCTTAAATCAAATTACACCAAATATGATTATTATTTTTAAAAAGTAAGAAAGTATTGTTGTCAGACAGCGGATAAATACTGAGATAAAGCAAGCACAAAGCTAACTTTCTAGGTATTCGGAGTACCTAGACTTTCAAAAGAAGCATTGATAAATATCTCAAAGTCAACCCATTTCTGCCTTTACCATCACGACACACAAAAGCTTGGGCAGAAACAGATACACGCAATGCTATGCCTACATTTGATCTTTTGAAATGAGCTTTTCCTGTGGCTATTAAGCCATATTACCAGGGTTGGAGATAAAAAGTCTTAATTGCACTGTATACTGGTGGTACTACAATATTTATCTTGAGGGTTTTGTGCTTGGCAGCTCTTGATGATGAGTAAAATGCTTCCTCCTAGTTGTTTAATGCTGCATTCTTAAGGGAAATGTATGTATGGCCAGACTTCGCGAACGAAGATTTGGGAAGGGCTCTCCCCACATGGGTGTGCCCTTCCAGCCTG
>JAOXXN010000395.1:144064232-144076166 GCA_026770055.1 Myrmophylax atrothorax
ACTAACCGGGGCTGACCCTGCTTAGCTTCCGAGATCTGACGGGATCGGGTGTCAGGGAGGCATTTAACTGCCTTTTATTTCCCTTAAGGGAAATAAAAAACTAAAATACCCCAAAAAGAAACATAAAAAACTCCTACTCAACTCCCCTAATGAAACAAACAAACAAACAAAAACCTTCAACCCCAAATTCCAACAGAACTCAAGTCCAAGTCTTTAAAAGGAAGTACATTTTGCAGCATTAAGGTCTTAACCTACTTGTGAAAGAAATGCACAAGGAGCAATTGTAGGCATACATTACTCACAGGAACAAGTCAAGTTACTGTGAGTATCCCTCAGCCCTTTCTTATGTAAGTGGAATTCATGGAAAAGACACTAAATTTGCATTCTCTGGGATTTTCTATTACCATTTCCTTTCTGCAGTTCATGAAGTTTTCTCATGAACAAAGGCCTTGCGCTCCCAGCTGTAAGAGCACTTGGCACAGAGAGTACATCCCAAAATAACAGTATACTGAGAAGTGAGTGGATCCATGCAGAAGAACATTTCTTTGTCTTTCTTCTTTTACTGCTGTTTCCTCCTGCCAGCCTCTAAGAGATGTCTGACATGAGCTGAAAATATAACTCATTCAACTGATGTATAGATGCTCCAAGATAGGGGGCAACAAGTGCAGCAGGCAGAGAAAGTATCTTGGATTGGTATTTCTACCAAGTCCTGGCAATTATTTCTCTACTTACAGAGATGATTCAAACTGGAACACAAGGCAGAAAACGTGCTTTTCCACTAATCATATAGTTTCCCTTCTAAGGAATAGAGGATTTATTCCAGAGAATGTTTAATAAAACCTAACCATTTGGGGCATCTCCACAAAGGTGAACATTTATTTGCACATTAGGACTCAAAAGAAAAGTGCTGCTTAGTGAAGCCTGATGTAATGCATATATAGGTCTGGGATAGGCTTCTTGGATGGTGAATTTATAATTTAGCTTATAATTAATGAATTTTTATTCCTTAAGTGAGATTTGAAATAGGTGGAAGGACTGTTTAACAGCAGTCTTATGGTGTCTACATTTGTTGTGAATCCTCACTTGCATTTCCTGAGACATTTACCACATTAACAGTTAACAGGCACACTGAATAAATGCCACTGAACGGTGGCAATTTCTGAGAGGAGTGGCAAATGAGAGACTATGACCCTTGAGCTTGGGTGATGTGGAGTGCTGGGAATTTTAAGTTTAAATAGTCATGGTTATCCTTCAGTAATGTTCCATTTTCCAGAGAAGTAAGTCCTTTAAAAAGATTCACAAACTTTGACTCATAAAGAACTTTTTCCCTGTTGCATCATCCTGGTACTTGGATATAAACACTTACATGGTCAGGGAGACAGTAAGTACATTTTATATTTTGTAAAAGTAACATTGAATGTTTTTTGAAAGTTAGCATTAAATGTTCTAAATCAAAGCCAGACACCTGCTCTCTCTACGCTGAAGACAAAAGAACAGGACTGTAGTAGTTCCCAACGTTAAAGTTAATTGCAGTGAAGGGAATGTCTCTTGGTCAATAAGGTGGTAGGATGAAATGCAGGATGGAAATAGGACAATGATATTACACAATAGACAGAGGAGAAAGTACAAGAAATGTGTTAGTATCCAGTACAGAAGGCAGAGTCAGGACAGTTCTCCCTATGAATTAACCCGGCTTCTAAATAAAGTGGCCTGTTGCATCAGAACATCCTGAAGATTGTCTGCTGAAACATGCTGGTGATTGCATGGACAAAAGTGGGCTCAAGGGACTGAGTTCACATCCTGCTAACATAGGACTGACATCATTGGAGTAAAAGACAAATATATTCACCACATGTTTTTCCATGACTGAGAATGTAACCTAGTTTTGTGACAATTACTATCCAAGATTTGCCCACAACATTGCAAATGGTGATCTGTAGAGCCATGAAACCTAATGATCATTAGTGTCTTGGAGTACTCTTTGTTAATTTTTTTGTTAAGTTCATTGATGTTATAGCATAGTAATCTTCTGGATTTGTGTGATGAATCTTATCCCACTGTAGAAGACTGAAATGTCTCCTGAAGGCCACTTTTTCAAAAGTTTCAAACAGCATTGGGTATTTTTATGGCAAAGGGAAGATAAGTACAAGATGAGATACAGAAACAAAAGCACTCTGGTTCAATTAATGTTTTTGAAAAAACACTCCTGAAGGGTGAATGGACAGTGCTTTAGTTGATGGTTGGAAGTTACAGACTATTGTAGCTATTCCATCTTCATATTTCTACAGTACTTGGTAGAAATTTTTTTCAGAAAGGAAACAACAGGATTAGCAGGTTATTACTTAATTCAAATTCATGACATAGTCTTCTCCTGGCTACAGCAACTGCCTCTGACAATTACATGGAGAATATTAGAAGTCCTATAAGTGGACAGTAATCTCATTCTAATAGTTATGGTTGTAGGGCCCCTGGCATTAGATTTCTTCAGATGGAATGAATTATTTTATCCTTAAAGATTCAAGATTGCCATAGTTGAACAATGGATAATGTCAGATGTGGTCTGTGCTTAAGCAGTCTCAAGGAACGCTGAGAGATACAATTATCTGTTAAAAAATGGAATGATTAAAAAAATGTAGACAGTTGAGAAAAACTGTGGTTGTCCCAGAAAATCTAAGTCATGGTTTGGCTCTCTTCATATTCCACATGAACCATATATATCTAAAAATGTCAGTTCCTTCCACAAGACACACACCATTGTTGTCTTCACTTGTGCATTGTTTAGGCATAACAGCCCATTGAAATTATCAATCAATTTCTTTTTTTTTTCTGTTTAGATCCTGATATATATATATATATATATATATATATGGAAAGAGAGAGAGAGAGAGATGAGTTGTGAAAATGATAGGTTCTGCCATCCTCCAACTGCACCAACAAATCATTTTGGATTCTGGCAAACATTTTTAATTGCAAAAAAAAAAAAAGAGTATTAATTTCTCCAAATTTTGTTAGTTTGATTTTACACAAAATTTGGATCATTAAATTCACTGTTCAAATAATATTTTTGTGCTTCCTATGTTTTGGTTTAAATTATTGAGGCTAAACTATTAACTCTTCATTTTCTTTTCAAAGCAGCAGGTCAGCCCCAAAACCTGATCATGATTGTCTATAAATGAATGTCTATAAATCATAGCCTGTATGATGCTTATTTCTTTACCCAGACTGTACAAGTTAACCACACAATTAGCATATCATGTCACCAAAAATTAAACACTCCTAAGTATTTGAGCTGAATTTGCTGCTGATTTTTGTTGTTTTCAGACTCTGTTTTGCAGAATCCATTCACTGAAAAGAAAGCTTGCTACTCTAATGTAATAGGATGTGAAATTCAGCCTGGGTGAAACAATGTGTTTCCTTTTTCCTAGTCCTCTCTTCTCTGGTAAGTCTTGCTCTGGGGTATCCCAGGAATGTTGCTGTGGGACATCTTTAGCCTTTTGCCAGCTGAATGATAATTGTTTCCTATCTCTGAGTCTTGAGTTCCATGCATCCCTCCTCCTCCCCCACACCCTGGATTGAAGCTCTGAGCTTCCTGTGAGGTCTGTGCAACAGCCCCAAGGGCCTCTTCTGCTACCATATGTATGTAATCACAAACTGAAAACTTCTCTGCTTCTTAAAACACAGGGCTGCCATGTGAGATAACTATCTACAGAAAGCAGCTTTGCCCTGAAAAGCCTTCAGATACACCCCTCTGCTGATTTTTTAAAATTGTCCCTTTATGCCTTTTTATCCTTTTTTTTTTTTAATAACATAATGACCAACATTAATTATGTCAGGCAACACTTCCACCTCAGGAACTTAACAGTATGCCAGACCTCTTCCACACTAAGAAACATGCACCAATGCATAACCAAAATTAATTTAATTGCCCAGCTGTAAACCAGGAGGAGCTACATAAGCTACACTGTTATGTAGAGTCTAAATTATTTTAAGCCTATCTTACTCATACTCACCAAGAGTTGTATGAACGTATTTGTAGTGCAAGGACTTAAGAGCTCTAAGAGCTCTGAACTATAAGGAGCATTGTCTTACTTGGACCAACTTAAGGACCCATGATTATCTTTAAGGGCCTTCAGGAGCCCCACATCCTATTGCAATGATATTTTTTGTTGCTTATGAAGCAGTTGCAGATCCACTGTGGTTAATAGTCTTGATGTTGGAAAGTGGACAGAAAAAAATAAAATCAAACTGATAATAATTTAAACTAGAAAACAATGCTGAAATAAAACCTGTGATGGCTTCAAGGAATGCTGAAACATGGGGCAATAAAGGGGGAGGTCCAGGGAAGCATCTCCCCTACCTGGGGTGGGACCCCCATCAAGTATCTCTGTCTGTAAGCTATGCCAAAATAAACACCATTTTGGTAGGAAACAGAAACAATCCTGTTTTCATACAGTAGTTAGGATCAACTCTCACAAATTAACTGAGAGGATGAAACTAATTTAGAGTTTGGCCAAATAAATATAAAATTTTAACTTACAAAGGACCAGGGTTTTATTCTATAATTTATTTTCACAGTTAAGTGATATTTCAAGATATCAATAATAAAAATAACAATATTCCTCTTTTTCACAATTTTTGTCATTGAATGAAATAAATTTGCTTCCAATTTTTAAATGTGATCCAATATAATGCAGCCAGTCCAGGTAAAGCTATGACCTCTTCATTCCAATATACCCAAAAAAGTACAATCCACAGAATATGAAATTCTTATTTAATCCAATTCTAAGAATGTTCCCTCAGTTATTCCTCAAATCTAGGAACGATTCAGGATTCCATCTTGGAAAAAAGGAATGTAGTTGTGAGGACGTCATTGTTCCCAGAAAATGGAGATCACAGAATTATCTCCTTAACCAGCACAGGCTGCCTTTGTGAGAGTCCTCTGACAAGTCAGCTTGAGCCAGATTTTATATTACTTTAGCTTTCACTTCTTTATTCAGATTCTTGTAACCTAGAGTAAGGAGGGCGGTGTTTGTTTTCTTACTCTACAACATGTGGAACTCTGAATTTAGAATTTATATAAAGTTCACATTTTGAAGCATACTTCCACTGTGACTCTTACTAAGAAAAAATCTCACTCAAAGTGGGCAAAATAGTGACTACCCCATCAAGTGCATTGCAATTTGGGTTGCAAATGTAACCTTAAGTATATTTACACTTCTATCCTTTTCAGAACATGATTTCATTGAGAATTTGCTTCTTTTCATTGTTTAAAGTGCAAGACATGGAGTTTTGATGGTTTAATACTCTGCGTCCTCCTTCATAACCCAAGGGAAAAGCCACTTAGCATATATTTTTCCTTTTTATGTCAACATTTCCCTTTAGCAACTTTGAAAACACATGCTCTTTTTTAGACTTATTTCCATCAGTATAGCTGAGCGATGAAATGATTCATGAGAATTGATAACTAACAAGATTCATTGTGTACAGATACTGCTTCCCATTGGTAACAGTCATTTAGGGATGGAATTATGCAGCAAAGGCAAATGAGTGCCAAGTGTAAATTCTGATTTTTGAGAAGTTGACTTATTTATAAACCAGGTGTCAAGTTTTTACTTTAACTGGATGGTTACAGTCTGGTGGACATACAGAATTTTCTTCTTTTCTTTGGGAGGAGTTGTTTAATCAGTGCATGTTGCTTCCAGTCTTGTGACAGGAACTTTGACTTTCCATAACCTTAGGTTTCCCTCTAAATTAGAAACTACGGGAAAAGACCAATTTTTTTACCACACAGAGCATTCAGTGTCCTCTATGATATACCAACTGTAGGGACTTTACTGTTTAGCTCTGAGTTTACAATATTGACATAAAATTATTAATAGTGCTGCTAATAGTACTGCTAATTCAAAATATTGTGGACAACAGGTACCTCTTGTTAAAAAGATGTTTCCAGTTGAAGAGAACATTAATGAATAGGAACTGAAAATATTTGAAAAGGGAGATACACACACACACACACACACACACACATATATATATAAAAGATTTGATTCAGCCCTGTGAAGAAGTCACTGAAGCACCACATTCCCACTTGAAGAGCATTAACTCCAAGTTTGTTGTCACTAAACTAATCTTTCCCTATCTTCTATTTAGCAGAAGGAATTCCTCTCCCAGTTGGAACTGCCAGGTTTTTCTTAGAAATCCTCCTTGCAGAGGAGATTCTGAAAGCCTAAATTCCACAGAGTGTTTTGTCTTGCTAATGACTTCAGAGCACAATTGGATGCCCAACTGTGCATCTTTGTACATCGGCTGGTTTGGGACTGATTTGTCCGCAGGGGGAAAGTAGACAGCTACAATTATGTCTAAAGGAATCCTCCCTCAGAGCATGTGGGGGACATAAGAACCACTGCTCCAGCAGACCGTGTTCTTTCTGCAAAAGGCAATAGCTAAAGAAGAGGGTTAACAATGGGATGAAAGGTTTCCTCTGAAGTCATTAAACTGTGAGGAAATGGTGAGGGCCATGAATTGTTACATAAAAGGAATTAATGAGCATGAGGTGGGAGGTAAAAGTATTAATGGATAGCTGACACCTAAATTATAAAGCAGTCAAGCTCCCGGACCCGCAAAGAGTGCCCCCATTTTCATAGAAGATTTATATTTTGGTGATTGGTTACTTGCATTTCAATGTTTTCAAGTATTCCGTATTGGCTTTAACCATACTATGGTAATTGCTCATAGTTGTTAAAACTGTGAAAACATATTCACAGTATGTGGTGTTCATATGTTTGTGTGTAAATGTCTGCCCCTACTGATTTCCTCAGGAAAAGAAAGGTCATAAGAGCATCCTGAACGAGAAAGGCCCTTGTACTGGGTTTAGGGGTACAAAGCAGAAACTTGAGTGAGTCTGGTGAGACAGCAGTGAGGGAAGAGAGGGAGCACAAACAAATAGGGGTGATACTATGGATTTCAAATGCAAAAGCAGAGAATAAAGCGTATCAATAGCACCCCAGGTCATCCAAGTAATATACAGTTTACCTTCATGAGGACATAAAAGCACAGTGATCAAGATGGCTTTGCAGCTGCAGGGAACCCATGTCCTCCTACAACTCCTTGTCCTGATGATAAAGCTCATAACTGGAAGAAAGCTCCTAAAATGTGTAATTTTAAATGGTCAGTGTAAGAGAGAGAATCTTGGCCTGTATGGACTACTGATGTCAGCAGCAGGGAGGAGTCTGAACTGGTAGGGTTGTTCTGTTCTCCTCCCTGCCAGGGAATGAGCTGGAGCAGTGTCTCTCAGCTGCAGAGATCAGCAGGTAGTAGCAGAACTCTGTGTTGCTTTCCTTTTTCATGTCCACCATTTAAAATTTGATCTCCAGACTCATGTTACTGCTCAGAGTAATTTTTAAACCCCCTTAATAGCTTGATAACCAGCAGCAACACACCCAGGATGAGTATAAACTCCCACTATGCAGATGCAGAATTGCCCACACTTTGACAGCACCAATTGGGATACACCACAGGCATTGGTGATTTTACTAGTACTTGCTAATTTGTTACTGTCATCAGTGCTGGAATATGTTCATTTGCACAGAAGACTCCCTTAAGCTTCATGCTAAAAAGGCTGTTGAATGCAGAGTGTATTTATTATTGTGATTTGAAATAAGATTAGTGGGGAAGGACATTTATTTTAATTTCTTCCAGGTGGCATAAGGCCTTGTTTTTGTTTTTTTTGTTTTCGTTTTCTTCACTAATTTAAGAAAAATTTGTGGTTCAGGAATTGAAGACCTAATTAAGCTGCATGTAAAAACCAACCAAATACTAACACAAGTGATTCCTTCTGACAAAACAGCCTTTCAGGTCATGCTTCAGCCTTGTCTGAGCATCAAATGGCAGGTCTTCTGAGGAACAGCTTGTCTTAAGAGCAGTCCAACGCTGACAACTCTAGCCCTTGAACAGCACCAATCTGCTCCTCAACACACAATTAATACCAGCATGTATAGATAATAAAAAATATGGCAAAAAACCTGCAACCATTCTCACTGATAGGTAAGCTGTATCACGTGATAGACAAGAGACGGAATCAGGTAGAGCACTTAAAATAGAGTCTGCAATGTCTGAATAACAGCTATAGCAACTAATAGCATAGAAGAGGATGATGAAGGTGTTCTGTACAGTATTTTTAACTGTCTAAAGAAACCTGCCATTTGGAAATGAGGAGAAAAAGATGTTTTTTCTAGTTTAGGTCTCCAGAAGACTTTTCATGTTGGCCATCTTCCTGAGTGCCTGCAGTGAATACCCAGGGAATCAAAACAGCCATGTACTACATGACGGGTGGGTAGGATTAGTAAGAACACTTGTGATGAAGCACTAAAAATGTAATATTGCCTCAGAATACTACAGAATTTCTCACAAAGCAGGAACTATGTTGAAAGTGCAGCAAAAAGATTTATATGTAAGTGGAATTGGAAAAAGTAAAAAAAAATTGTTAATAACCCATGATTGGTCCTGTCAATGTATTCTGTCAAAGATCTACGTGACAGCACAGTGAACTTGGGAATGAGGAAAGTGTGGTCCACAGCACTTTCTCCAGGCACAGGCTGGAGCTAAGGGACAGCTGTATAGTTATGATGTAGAGAGCACAGGCTGTTAGATCTCATTCCACCATTTCACACAAGTCAAGTGGAGGATCACAGGGTTGTAGTGGGCAAGCAGTGCAATAAATTCTTAGCCTCAAACTTTTGCACTACAATAATTCATTCTTTTATTTGTACTGGGCTTTCAGAACACAGAAAATATTCCTTTCTCAGTGTGTCCAATAAGTAAAGTTTTTAGTTGATGTTTACCTTGCACTTTTTGACTCTCAATGGGCTGCAGAGATACTAGTATCTAAAAACAACACCATGGATTTCATAGGTTTTGACATTTTTTGTAGTGATTTTCTATTAATTAATGTGACAGATTCATAAAATTCACTGTTTCTCTAATATTTATATATTTGAGTATCTATACTCATCATGTGAATATTTTTACTTAATTTTTCTAGTGTACCAGTGTAGATAGTAAAAATCTTTTGCCTCTACCTTCATGACAGATGTCAAGAGCTGTATTTCTCAGTTTCTTCAGCACAATTTTCATTTTTTGCTTACCTTTCTAAAGGAGTGCTATGATCTAAAAATTAAGATGTTATTCTATATTTAACCAAAACAATGGACCAAATCTTATAATTTTTTTTTTTGCTTAGAAACTTCTAGTTTATTTGCTGTGACGACTAGTAGGGTGCAAAGAATGGATAAAGTCAAGGAAAATGATAAATGGGAACAATTATCCTGAAGAGCATTAAATAATACAGTTTAAAAACCAAAGACTATTACTAGAAGTTCACGTTGATGGAATACAGATTTTTGCTCTACAAAACTTTATATGCCAAAATGAGAAAATTTTTAAAGAACATCCTCTCTGATAGCATTTGCATGATAGAGACATTAACTGACAATTAGTGTTACTGAAATATGGTTGAAGGATAACAGCTGTACTGGATATGCAATATATAGGAAGGGTGAATTAGGACTCAAAGTTATTACAAAATTGACATTACAAATAGTGCTAGAATAATGGACCACAGAATGGAATAAACCTGGATATGAATCCCAAGTCACAGTGCAACAGTAATTGGTTTACTATCATGTTCCACAGCAAAGTTATTAGGTGCTTGCAGCTGAATGACATCACAGCAATAATTATATCTAATCAAATAGCCTTCTTGGTGACTTATGCAGAAGACTATTAAAATAATCTATCAAAATAATGTTTACAAAAATATTATCTTCCCACCTCAACCAATTGTTAGTTCTAAGAGACAAAATGTGGTTTTGATTTGGCCCTTAGTAATATACAAAAGTTGGTTTAAACATAATACATGTTAAAAAACCAGAATATATGACAATTCAAGATCTTTTAAAGAAAGGTGATACTAAAATTAGGGAGAAGATATTAATCTGTCTTACTGCAAAGAAATTATGGCCAACTGCATCATCTGAAATACAGAACAGTGTAAGAATTCACCTTCATTTGAGTCCCTAAGTGCAACAAAAAACTTCCTATGCAGGAAGACACCAAGCATTCAGCTTTACAACATGCTATTTTCTTTGTAGGGCTTACTAAGTTGGATTTGTACTCTCCTTACAACCTTGAAGCACTAAATTGGAGCAAAGAGAGTTGTGGTTACTTTTAGATTCAATTTTATTCATAGAAGTATGAATTTATCTCCATTTTGGATTTTTGTTCGTTTTTCTAAATTTCATTCATATGTTAAGGAATCACCGTATTTTTCTTTCTCTGCCTTTTTTATACCTTAAATATTTCACTTCTTATTCATCATGAAATGATGACTGTTTAAAATGTGTGATTTTTTTTTCTTTTTTGATCAGTTTCACACTTTTCAACACTGCCCTCTGCTGTGTGTAGGTTGTGTTTTTGTTTTAATCAATCAGTAGTAGAAAATTCGAAAAATCTGTTTTCCAAGGGAAAAAGAAAACCATCTGGGATAGAACACCTAATTATTCCTTCGGGAAAAAAAAGCTTCTCTATTTTTGATTACAGGATGTTCAGACCTAGCACATAACACAGTCAAAGCAAGGTCAGACTTCAGTTCCATTCTGCTCCATCTCCCTCATCTCTTAGGTTAACCTAAACTTTTAATTTTTTTAACTTTCTTCACCAGAGCACTGTTAACTTGGTTTCAGTAGGACTCCAGGTGTCTTCATTGTAGAGGTGAATTTCAAAACTTCTTCCCTTTCTTACTTCTCCCACACTGGCTTTTAAAAAGTGTCTTTTCTTTCCCCTGCTCCCAAGGACATAGGACTGGGAAATTCTGGATGGAGTGCTGACCTGAGGCTACACCTCTACATATGCATCCACTTATTGTTATGACATTAGTTCCATGATCAAGAAATCCTTTAGCTGTCATAATTCATTTCTTCGATAAAGTGAAGCAGCTTTCTACTCTTTTGTGATATCAACAAAATAATTTTCTAAGAAATTAAATATCTTGAAATAAACCGACCAGACGTCCTTTCCTTTGCTGGAAAGTCTTGATTTGGTGTCAACTTTTCTGTCACCACTTCCCTTGCATGAATGGTTCCTTGCTGATCTTGAGCTGACATCTTAGAAATTCCGGAGCTCCTTTGCACAGTTCTGGGGAATAAGGTTTATGTGTGGTCATGTAATTTAAAATGTACTTATTTCATTGCTTTACGTATTGTTCAAGCATTCCTGTCCATGTGCACTAGAAGTGCTTAATCAAATTTTCTGCTGTTTGAAGCTTAATAGAACTTAGGCAGACAGGATCACTCAGTGTCTGATGCTTATAGGAAATTAATTCTATCTTAAAATAACTTTGATTCTTACCAAGGTGACAACTATGGCCATTCTTGATACAAGGTATTAGGAACTGGGTTGGTTAAGAATCTAAAATATATTCCTCATAGGTCCTTTGAGTTTTGCCTTGGTGGCTTCATAAATACATGTCTGTGTGTATTTATGTATGTATATATGTACATATATGTGTGTTTTTGTAAAAAAATATATATATTTACTACATACAGTTTATATTTGAGCAAACAATTTATTTAGTTCTAGATAAGTGGCTAAATTTTGATTGAGGACAAGGTGTTAAAGATTCAAACCCTTGAATCAGGACATAATGCTACTGGATTCTGTTTTAAATTATGTTGAAGAATCATTTTTGTGATCTTGGACAAGGCAATGATAGGTACTTAGAGTAATAGGTGACCACGTAAAACATTATATTATTATTATATGCGTATGGACATTAACCATCTATCCTAACTAGGTCTTTACAAATAAGTAGGTAAAATTAGTTTGGAACAGGAGTCTTGTAAAACAGTGATTGCCACTACCAAGAGGACTTTCACCATA
>JAOXXN010000395.1:144076843-144094878 GCA_026770055.1 Myrmophylax atrothorax
GGTTTATACTGAGGTGTCAGTCTGTGTGCAACAAGCATCTGATGAGTTAGGAAGAAGCAAGCAATAATTGTTTGTGAGTGTGAACGTTCCCCATCTTTAACAGACTTCAGGTGGATCTCAGCTCCAGCCAATTTGGTAAATATTTCTAAGTGGACATACATTCCTTTATATTATATAACTTGCATTTAAAAATTTGATCTCAGCACCACAGTGTCTGGCACAAAATCAAAGGAATTAATCGAAGATATGATAGCTGAAACTCTGAGAAGGCCACATTTATAAACAAATCTGTGCCACCTCCCTCAATTCTCATGCAAAAGTATTTCTGTAACACAACTTATTCGTGATACAACTGAAGTCAATACAGTGCATATGAAGTAAAAAACTTACAACAGATGTAGTTGAAAAGGAGTTAACTCAGAATATAATTGGATTTGGCCACCTTGACTTTCCTGTGGAAATTCTACACTCTTGGACATTAGCAAAAAAAAATAGGGAGAAAAGACCAATCAGTGGTATTATCCTTCTCTTTTTACTGAAAGTCTAGAGGATGAGAAAGACCTGAAAGGATGGCCATTTTCTGCTGCTTCATTTTTTGGAAATCAACATGAGAATCACATTGTTTCATCTGCAAAGTGATCCAACTCAAGGCAATGTGGGAAGTAGTAGGGAGGCAAGAAACCTGAGGCAGAAATTTCTGCAGTCAAGCTATTATGGAAGTGTCAAGTGAGGAGACAGTGGGAAGGAGAACACTGTCAATGGTGGTAACCACTTAAGACTAAGGGATGAAATGTCAGAAGTGCTGTCTCCACCTGAGCCCCCATCAACCACCATGGACAAAAACACCAAGAGAGAGATGAATTTGTGATGGACAAAACATTTCTCCTCCACAAAGAGATCAACATCTTTTTGTTTGGTTTTGTTTGGGTTTTGTTTGGTTGGTTGGTTTGGGGTTTTTTGTTTGTTTGTTTTTTAATTAGATGATGAGTGGGAAGCTTCATGAATGTAGCTTTTGCTTTTCCTCTTCTTTTGTAGGGTCTGTGTGATAGTTTGTTTTTTCCTCATGTTTTCATTGTGTTTGTGTAAAAAAACACATGAAATGAGCACTGGCTAGTGTTTCTCTACTGAACCTCAGCACCTCATTTAACAAAATAGCTTTTTGAATTATTTATTTTATATCTGAAAATACTTTTTCTTTTTAAATATGCCTCTGGCCTTATCTTGAAATTAAAGCTCTACTATTAGGATTTTGTGCAGAAGAAACAGCTGTCTTCACCTCTCGACACAGTAATCTATATAACCAAAGCTTTAGTAATTTAATATAACTACCTCCAAGCAACTGAGTCATAGTAAAACGCCCCAGGGCTCTGCATGAACTCTGACTTGTGAGAGCTTTAGCAACTGGAAATTTCTTTTGTTTATTCTTTGACTTTTTAGCCTTCTGCATTCATTTGCTTTAGCCTTTTCCTATTTAAGCCTCTTTTTCCAGAAGAAATGATCATTCATCCACTCTCTTTCTTCTCTTTTTAAGTCTTGCTTTTTTCCATGATTAGTTCTTCAGCAGTGAAAAAAAAAAAGTCTCACTTCCTCTGTATTGGAGAAATCCTGGGCACAGACAGACTCCACGTGAGAAAGGCACAAGGCTGCATGTACATACATATCTGAGTACACCTCTACATGGAGGCCTGGAATTTCACAGAGGCATGGGAGCAGAATCAATTTTTTTTCACAAAGTAACCCAGTGTGAAGAGTGAAAAACCCCTTACGAAACAAAGCGTTACTTAAAAAAAATATATTCTGGGTTGCTTTTATAGCAAAAATAAGCATTCAGATAGACCCCAATAGAACTGGATTGAGCCTATTCTTCTGTCTCTTTTTCATTTTATATTGAGATAAGTGTATTTTGGTTAACAGAAATGCCCATTGTTATTAATACATTGTTACTTTATCTGACAGGAAAGTAAATACTAAAACCTCACCCCTTACATTGGGATATGTCAACCTATTGCAGGTAATACTACATCAATGAGCTACGTAAAAAAGAATCAACTATTATGGAACAAATGCGCCATGAATAACTCTCTGAATGGAATTTATCAATGGGGATGATGTTGCTTGTGTTTAGTCACACTGGTTGCTGTGGAACTCTTGAATTTGTCTGAAGGCTTGTTTCATGTCCTTGCATCAAACAAATCCTGGACTAACTTCACAGAAGTTGGGCTTAAGGTTATTGATCCTCAATCATGGCACAGTAAGCTTCCTCTGGGAACAGGTAGAAATTTCCAATAGTAACACAGTTCACATATTCTCAAACACTGGAAGTGGGACTTTGATTTTCAGCTTTCTAAAAGCTCTCAGAAGTACTTTTTCCTCATTATCACCCCAGCTGAGGGAACTTTATACTTGCCTTTCAGAAAAAAGTTCAAGCACCTGAAAACTCTATCTTCCCTATGCTGTTATTTAAAATATGGTAGATTATTTTCTGTGACTGTTTTTTATTTACAGTACTTCACTTATTAGATGTTCTTTACAAATAAGATTCAAGAGGGAAAAAAAATCAAATTTCAAGATAATTTCTACAGTTTTATCACACACTTTTGCCCTTGCTGGATATCTGCATGTCTATGTTCCAGCACAGTGGCAAGAAATAATTACTTGCAAGTGCCTGGTGTTATTAATTTTTATTTGCCTCACAGTGCAGAAGGTCTCCTCTGGGAAGACCTAGAAATTTCAAACAGCAATGAGAGCCCAGTTACTCTGAGCCACAGTCTGATCAGCTGGAGGTGAGATCAGCTAGTTTCTCACTGAGAAATAACATCTTTCAGATTATCTCATACATGGTTTTGTTTGGGGAAATGAAGGGAGAGGACAGAGTTGATACAGAGAGTCTTTGTTTCACATCTTTTATGGTACTTTATCTGAAATGCTCTGCCATCAATTTTAGACCAGAAAATTTCTAAATAAGTAGCAATCCTAGAAGAAGGCTCAAACTTATCCCTTCAGGCTATACTAGAACAACATATCTGAAACTGCAAACAAGTTTTCCAGAATCAAGAAAATGGAGAATGTGCCCTATATGAAACATAATAGTTTAGGGACTGAAACTGTTCACAAACTAGAAGTGTTGAGAACTTAATGAAAGAAGAGATTCTACTTTGTCTTTACTGCAATAGTTTCTGTCTCTAGACTCCACAGATTCATTCACCAATTGACTCACCATTTTCATGTTTGTTAACATGTCACATATGCAAGGAAATGTGGTTTATGGCACCTGGCCATGAAAAGGACTGCCACAGCGGAGGGCTCCAGCTCTGTGTAGGAAAGGGTCTAAAGGGATCATCAGAACATGACAGATAACCAAGTAGGAATAAGATGGGTATAATGCTCAGGAATCTTCAACAAACCTCCTCCTATTCTTCAGTGCTTCATGAGAAGACCTTAATCTAAAAATACAACTACATAATGAATCAGGATCAGTTTGCAAAAAGGAAATGGTATCTTAGTGAGTGGAGTGCAGACCTACAGTTTAGAGGAGCAGGGTATGACACTGGTGAAATACCCACTGACTTCCATACTTGGTACAGTGTGTGGTACCTAAGAAAGTCAGGATAACTAGGGAGTGTCACCCTGTCCCTAAGCACAAGCAGTACTGCAGATACACTCTAATGCCAGCAAGTTACCCTCCTTTCTTGTGTCTCACCTTCAGACCAAATAAGGACATTTATTTCTTTCTCAAATGTTGGGAGAACTAATGAGTTACACACGTACACACACACACACACAAAAAAATTTGCAAAGAATCAGTAGAGATACTAATTTTTTTGTGTTTACTTATTTACTTCCTGAGATCTTTCAGTGAGGACAGTGGTTAGGGAAATACTGTAGAAAGCACTGTAAGCTATTTGGCATGTCATCCTGAATGCTTCTGTATTCCTGTAGTGAGTAAAGCTCTTTGTGAATGTGAAGTTTTAGAAAGGTAGTTAGGTGATCTTCAGCTTTCACTGCTCATCTAGTCAAATGTCTACTAGATGTCCAGTTTAAAACCTCCTTTTACTTTCTTTCTTATGAGTTCTGTTGCTCTCACAAGGCTGCAATTCAATGGCGTTTTTTCCCCAGTCCAAATGTTCTGAAGAGGAAAAGCATCTTTATTGCCTTGGGAATTTCCTCTTTATGCCTTGCTTCAGTACTTGGGACAACCTATTTGTGCAGTATTCAAAATAGCATCTACCTCTCCTTATACCAGATATAAGACCCTAATAAGAAGAGACATCGTTGTTTTGGGCAGAGAGCTGCCTAATGTTGCCACCTTCACCAGGGAAACAGGAGAAGACATGGTTCTTTTACTATGATGCACTAAGAGGCTTCCTGAGGTCAGATGTTGTTTTCTTCTGGACTCACAAGTGTCTTTTTCTGGAAATATCAAAGCAAGCTTTCCTGTGAGTTCATATGTATGATGAAGAATCCGTCCCTACCTAATTTAAAATCTCTTCCCAGATGACAGTGCACTGTTCTGTAATTGTGACTTTCACACTTCTTGGTGTGCTTTGAAACACGGTATCTATGATCTCAAAGGATCTCAAAGTGCTCTGCCGTCATGGGCAGAGAAATCTATTTGCCTTTGAAGAACTGCACTGATGCATCTGTAGACTAAGGGCCCATTATTCTTTGATCCTCCAGCTGCTGAGAAACTTTGCTTACTCTAATAAGTGATCATAGATTTTTCTGATGGGCATCATGGAGATATAGTTTAAAATGGCAACAAAGTGCATTGGCAATTAAAGCACATTGATCTGCTTTGGACTCAGGTGTTGTTTCCTTAATTGAATACTTTTGCTTTATTTTTAATGAACACTTTTGGCATATTTAAAATTATGAAGTCTCAGGTCTGTATTAACATTCAATTTCCCCCTTCAAGCCAAAATGGAAATAAAAAAGCAGAGGTGTTTACATGGAAAAATTGTGGTTAAGGCTTTTTTTTTTCAGGCAATTTGGAAATAAAATAATTTTTCATGTGAATCAGTACTTTTATTTTGCCTTTACCATTTTAATTTGGTTTGTTAAGTATTTTACTATTGCTCTTTGACTCTTCTTTTTTGCTTTTGTAATGGGCCAAATAAGGAAAAACTTTTGAAAAGTAAAAACAATAAAATGAATGCTTGTGATATAAAAGTGAAAAGCAGTAAAAAGAGAACCAAACAACATTACCCAGTCCATATCCCCAGCTGTTGCTATTTAAAATGAACATGTTGTTTGGCTACTGCCATACAGTGATCAACATTTTGAATTTGCTTTATTTCTCTCAAATATTTGATTTTTTATTGTGAAGGAGCAGCCATAGATATCTCATAGATTCATAGAATTATAGGATGGTTTCCATCAGAAGGGACCTTTGAAGTGTCTTTCAGTGTCCAGTTCCCCTGCCATGGTTAGGAACATCTTTCAGTAGATCAGGTGGCTCAAAGCCACATCCAACCCAACCTTGAACTCTGCCAATGATCAGGCACCCACAACTTCTCTGGGCAACCTGTGCCAAAGTTTCTCCACTGACACTGAAAATTTTCTTCCAATCTAAATCTAATCTCTCAGATTAAAACCATTGCCCCCTTGTCCTGTCACTACAGGTCCTGGTAAAAAAAACCTCTCCATCTTATAAGACACTTTTAAGTACTGAAAGACTGCAATAAGACCTCCCTGGAGCCTTCTCCTCTCCAGGCTGAAACACCCCAATTCTCTCAGTCTTTTCCCATAGGTTAGTTGTTCCAGCACTCTGACCACTTTCATGGCCCTTTTCTAGACCTGCTCTAGTACATCCATGTCTTTTTGTACTGAGGACTACAGTGTTGAATGCTTTACTCCAGATGGGATCTCATCAGAGCAGAGTAGAAGGGGACAACCACCTTTCTCAGCCTCTTGGCAATGTTTCATTTGATACAGACCTGGAAACAGCTGGCTTTCTGAATGGCAAGCACACATTTCTGGACCACCACTAATTTCCCATCCACCAGTACCCCCAAGTCTTTTTCCTCAGGGCTACTCTCATCCATTCCCCAGTCTGTAGTGATATTGGTGATTGCCTCAGTCCAGGTTCAGGACCTTGAATTTAGCTTTGTTGAACTTCATTGTGGTTCACATGGTCCCGCTCCTGAATCCCATCAAGGTGTATCTGAAAAGCATTCCTTCCCTCAAGCAAATCAGCCCCACTACTTACTTTCTTGTCATCTGCAAATTTACTAAGCGTGCACCTGATCTCACTATCTATATAATTAGTGAAGATATTAAATACCACTTCTCTCAGTACAGAACCCTGAGGGACATCACTTTTTACTGGTTTCCACTTGGCATTGAGCTGTTAACTCTAACTCTTCGGACATGGCCATTGAACCCATTCCTTATCCTTCAAATAGTCTGTCCATCAGATCCTTATCTCTCCAATGGAGAGGCAAGATTGTTGTACAGAACTGTATCAAAGGCCTAAGAGAAGTCCAGGTAGATGACAGCAGTAGCTCTTCCTTTGCTGATACAGTCACTCCCTAGAAGGTCCGTAGCTTATTGTTTCTATGTCTTACATTTTTACAGTGGCATTCACGATAAATGCCTTTTACAAGCAGCATCTACTGAATCATAACAATGAGCCTGTTCTTGAGAAAGTATTATGTTACATGTTTCACAAGAGAAAAATAGGCCAAAGACATAGCCAAGGTCTTTTACTGGAAGAATTTGTTCATCTGTAGAATAAATTGCTTCCTTCTCAACATTTCTTATTCATTTCCCATTCTGACAGTGTTGTACCTTGTCTGCAATACAAACCTATGAATTTATCATTAATTCCAAAACTGATCTTTTGCCGTCATCATCTGTGGGCAATTGCTGGAGCCAAGCCTCTTTCACGTGTTCACACACTCATTAATTTCACACATCCTATGAGCCATGATCTTAGTTTATCAGGTTTAGTGCCTTTACCCTTGCTTTCATAACCCTGAATGCTGAAGGCCTCACCCAGATGTCAGGTCTAATCTAGTTTTCCTTTCTTCAGTGTATGTTCATACACCTTGCCACTGATTCTTCTGGATAGAGGCTGAATAAAATGGCAAGACCCCAGTGTATAGAAGTGCAGCAGATTGTACTGATATGCTATTTGATAATAAGCTGCATAGTCATTTAGCAGGAGTACAGATTGATGTAAATACTTCTAGAAGGAACTATGTCTTATTTGGTAAGAGAATTATGGGAGACAGCTGTATTTGGGCTCAATGCCCAGCACTGTTATTCTCAGAGTAAACATTTTACTTTTCTCCGCTTCCAGTCCACAACCAAAATAGGAGAGCTTTGTCTAAAATTAACTAAAGAGGCTCTTTCATCTTAAGAACATTTAGATTTGGTATTTAAAGGTTTTAAAAAGAGTAATTTTATTTTACAGCAGCAGTCTCTTGGAATCTGGGCTGGATGCCCTTGGCCAGATCCACATGAGCTCTTCATAAGTGGGAAATTATCTTTATCTCCATTTATCCTTCTTTCCCCCCCTCCCCCTCTAATTTTAAAATGCATCAACTGAAGAATTGACTGGAGAATTGCATTTCAAGACATGTGACACATCTTCTTGAGGGTTTCTGTGTCTATTAATAGGTAGGACTCAAACATGCGCTCCCACATCATGCTTTCTTGTGGGGACAGACTTGGATGGATATAAAGTAGAAAAACAAAAATTGCAGCATCAGTTCATTTCAGGTTATAATGTGCATTTTTCAAACCTACTGCCAAATGGCAACAAGTTCTGTTTCCTTAGAAAACCACAAAGTTTCTTGCTGTAAGGACTTCAGAAAGACAGTCTCTGTAAACTCAATTGTACTTGCTTTTCAAAATTGAGAAAGGGAAAACTGTAATGCTTGTTTAAAATACTTGATGGCCTGACTCTTGTACCAGTGCAGGCAATAGCAAGCACTGTCTTGATTCCCATGGAAGGAACAGGTTCCTAGATAGCTTCACAAATATTTACCGGGTTGGGAGGAGTCTGGTAACACCCTCCAAAATAAAGGTTGCAATGTAGCCTTCGTTTACAACTTCCTGTTCTCACAAGTTAATAACTTCCTCATGTATTAGTCTTTCTGGCAATTCTCCATGTTTTGTTTCTGCCTGGAGGTGATGTGTATTTGGAACAAATTCATACCACACTTTTGACTAGGCAAGCTGCCAAGATGGCTGAGATTTGTTGCCTGGTCTAGAGGTAACTGTCTTTGAGGACTAGCACCTTCTCTTGAATGGGGAAAAAAAAAAACACCTAGAATTTCCCAAGCTATTAAGTGATTCCAAGATCAATTTTGAGCCAGTACTGAACTTTCTGAAAGTGATTTGTTGATGTCACATTATATTACTGTTGCTGTTTTGTGTCTGAAGAAAGCAGTCCATTTATAGCGTCAGTTAAGTCTTCTTAGGAGTCAAGAAGTGAATGGGTAATTCATTCTTATTTTCCTCATCCTTCCATGTGAGGGGAGGAAGGAGCATGGAAGAAGGTACAGATGGCTTCTACAATACCTTCTTGCCTTTACTTACGTAAAATAATATACATTTGGGGAGTATCTTCTTACAAGTATTGAATAGCAAGCCTTAAAACAACACAGATATACACACTAAAATCTTTTCAGTACTTTGAAAAGCTAAGAGACTTTCTGTTCAATCCTGTGAGATTCTGAGCTTCTTCAGCAGAAATAAATGAAGTCAAAGGTACCTGTCTCCTCTTGTTCATTACAGACACCAATATTAAAGCTTTGAGTACACAGCTTTAAAGGTGTAGATATAATATGTTAATTCTCTTTTTCCCTATTTCACAGTGGGTAGGAATCCTGTGTTCAAAAAACTCCTGCCTTGTGGGGTTTTTTTGACATTTCAGAAGCACACTATCATATCTCCGTATACAATAATAATGGTGAACTGGAATGCATGGTATTTCCTTGCCTCTGTAGAAGAACTGAGTCAGATTATTGAATCAGACTCTTTGAGTCGGCAAATCTCTCTCTTTGACCTCCTTCATACGGCCTGATATCTCCTGTATGTGCAGTGTCCTGAAAATTGCTTGACATAAGAGACTGTGGTAGGAGAGTATGGAAAGACTGAGATTATTTTGTTGGCTGTTTCTTCCAGTTTCTAACCCATCAAGTCAATAAAAGGAAAACAAGGCACAAGCAGAACAACCTTTTCCAGGAAAAATCATGTTTGTAGTTTGCAGCTAAGCCAAATAACCCTGGGTGACAGGAGAGCCTTGTGCTTACTTAGGGGTGTGGACATTTGAATCTGCACAGGTATGAGCTCTTTTCAAAAGGCAGGATATCAGTCAGCTCTAATCCAAAAATGTGTGATCCTGCTATCTCTATGTTGTGTTGAAGCAAACAGCCTGCCATTCAGCATGGCTTATTACCATGAAATCTTTACTATGCCAACAGAAGTGTGCAACTTCTGATTCCTTCAGAGAGAAGCAGACATCAGCCCATATCATACTCCACCAGCATATCCTACATGTGCCCAGTGAGGCAACCACTGAATTTATTTCCTCCATTTAGCACCAGAGAGGATTTCAACCTGAAGGCCTCCACTATGCCGCTTTATCTAACAAAATTATTCTGATGTAGTCCTGATGAGGTTGCATGAGAAAGGGTCTGGTATGTTATTAACCCAGTCTCTCTTCCAGGACAGTTAGTGTTGGGTGAGACAGCTACCCAGCTAGTGTATGCTAATGTATGAGGGTAGCAGTGAAGAGCTCAATGATCAGATGATGATCAGTGACAAGTGGTGGCCTTCAGGGGTCTGTTTAGGCACCAGCACTGTTTAATATCTTCATCAGTGACATAGACAGTGGGATCGAGTGCACCCTCAGCAAATTTGCAGATGACACCAAGCTGAGTAGTGCAGTTGACACACCTGAGGGTTGGCATGTCATCCATAAGGACCTGGACAAGTTTAAGAAGTGGGATCATGTGAAACTCATCAGGTTCAACAAGGAGAAGTATAAGATGCTGCACCTGAGTCAGGGCAACCCCCAGTACCAACAAATACTGAAATAAACAGCTGGTGTCTTTGCACAGCCCTTCCCTTGAGGAGAACAGCAATAACTAAAGACAAATACTGCAATGATTTCAAAATGCAGCAGAAAGGACAACCTAGGGAAAAGCAGGCCAGTAAGCCTGTATTTGGTCTCTGAAAAAATAGTGGAACAAATCCTCTGGAAACATGTTTTTAGCCACATGAATCACATTCTGGTGACTGGGAATAGTCAAGAATGGTTTTCCAACAATAAACTGTGGTTAACCAAACTAATTGCCTTCCATGATAACAGGACTAGATTTGCAGATAAGGGAAGACCATGAATGTCACTTACCTCCTAGAAAGGGTTTAGACATGGTCTTCCACAATATTTTTCCATCAAGTTAGGATGTTGTGGTCTGGCTGGGTGGACAGTCAGAAGTGGTGGCATGAAAAGGTTGACAAATGCTGTCTTTGTGCTCCTTGCACTTCAGCTTTCCTTGAAGAACTATGGAACACATCTGTAGGGTTTTAGTATTCTGGCCTATAACAGATGAAGAAAACCTTATAATACTCTAGCTGGTTGAATCATCTCTCTAATACCTGCCACAAGATCCTCTGAGCTAATACCTGTCTGCACCTGTCTCTATAACCTTACATGTGAGTCTCAAATGCTTCCACCTGCACTTAAGCCCTCTAAACCTGCCTTCACCTCATGTGGTTTATTGTTGAGGTCTGTTGAAAATTAGATTGAATGTAAGGCAAACTTGCATTTAAAAGTGCCTACTTCTCTCTTCTGACCATATGAATAGAAGTAAAACAATTAGATTAAATTAGATGTCTCCAACTGAGATAATCTATATCAGGTAAAATTAATATCTTTAGTTAAATTAAGGCACTTTGGTGGGAGAGGAGAAACAGGTAGGCCATATCAATACAGATAATGTAATATTTTATGGAGAAAAAATAATCTAACCTTGCTTTACAATTTAGCTGTTCAGAGAACTGCTTACAACACTTGCCATTTTTGAGCAGGGTGAGGTTTATAGCCTTGCTTGCAGCCATCAAGCATTGTTAAGTTTTTTGTGCCAGACAAAAGATATAATTATTGAATTTTCATTCCCTAAGTAGGTACTAACGGCCTGTAATCAAGTCATCCCTACACATTTTCTGTGATTAAACTAATTAAATTGAGTTCCTGAGTATTTCTGCAAAGTATGTTTATAATTTCTTAATCACTTCAGTGGTTCTTCTCTGAACCCTCTCCAGTTTAGCAACCTGGAGCCAAAACACTGTGTATGACTGTATGATCTACTCTTTTTATTCATTTTTTTCTAATATCCCTTTTTTTTTCTTTTCCCTCTTTTGCATCACAAAACCCACTGACATCCAGCTCTTGGACCTCTTCCCACCAAATGCTGATATCAATCTGTGTGTTTGTAGTGTGCTCTTCTTATGCCTGGGTGGAAGAGTGTTAACATGAGCTCAGTGTTTGGCTGCCTGCCTGGGCTGACATGAACTTTCCCCTGCAATCACCACATCAGGACTTCCACTTGCGGTGTCAGGGTTGGAAGCAGCCATAGTCTGGATGAAGAAAAATGAAGAACCGGCAGCTGCAGCCATGTGTCTGTCATGCCAGAAAAATAGAGAGGAAGAGCAGTGAGATCCTGCCTGCAGTACTCACCCTGTATGGATAAACCTGAACTACTTATAGCTGCATTAATACTGTAAAAGGTTCCTAATTTGTGTTATTTACAGTTAAAAAAATAAATATTGGAGAACCTAATCTGCCCTTCTTTCTGTCACTGGCTCTTATTTTTCATCCATTCATTCTTGTAGTCATCCTGGTAATTCATGAGTGGCAGCATTCACCCAGGAAAGTAGCCAAATCCAGTTCTGCCTGGTGTCTAAGTTAGTAGCACAGTCCCTACTACCCACTCAATGGAAAAGACTGAACTGCCTCCAAAGGGTGACCTCCCAAAGGAAAAATCTGAATTGCTCTCAGCAGAGACCCAACATGACAGGCTCCAAATTTGGGCTTCTCAGATAATCACTACAGAAAGACAAAGTAATTTTGGACCTTTGTCTTGATTTCAAGGCATGGGGACTTTTTCCCTTGGGATCCTTGCCCAATGGTTATTCATCCTGTCATTTTGTTTCCTTTCTGAAGTATCCTGTCTTTGATTTTCAGCCATGAACTCATTACATCTTTCTCTAATAGATCAGAGAATCCTTTAAAACCAGCATTTTGTTCCTGTGAAAGGAGCAGATTTGCCACAGGCTGGAGAGGAGCAGACTGAAGGAGAAGGCAGCCTTTTCTTTTTAAGTGATGATCTGCCAAGTACAGTTTCATGTAGGTGATGGAGAACTCTGCAGCCACTGCCACTTAATGTCTTGAAATCATTAGGTACTGTAAAATTGTAATACTGCCATCCACTGCAAAACTTCTCAGCACTAACCAGGGAACTGGAGAGGGCCCAGCCTGTGACCGGAAACTAGGGAAAGAGCACATGGTCACAACTGCCTGTCCTACTGTTTCTGCAACTGTGAAGATTTTCCTTTCCTGCTACATGAATAAGTGCTTAAACCCAACACACTATTCTTGTCCTCCCTTTTTGGTGTCTCACTTCCAATCACATTGTCCCTTGATGCAGATAATTTCGGGAAAAATCTGTTGGATTCCTAAAGATTTTATGCCTACTAATAAAAAAGAAGACTTGCAGTTCACAGCAGTCATTGAAGGGGCAGGCAGTGCCAAGTTGAGTAAGGATATCTCTTGAGATCTACCCTGACCATTATCTTAGATCAACTTTATGAGATTTGACCAAGGTCTCACAGAAAATAAGGTGTAACAAAGAATCAGTTTGTTGCTTCCTAAATTCTACAGTAATTCTTGAGCTTTTGATCCATCCTATCTCAATGATCCATTAAACTGCCTCTGGCGTTATAGCTATCACTAATCTAACTTTGATTCTTCAGTGGCATTCTATGATGCTTGAAATGTCCAATGCTCTATTTGTGAGTCTCCACAACCAGTGAAAATTAAGAGCAGTGTCTCACAAACTCTGAACTCCAGCAGCTCAGGGAATAGCGCAGTAAAGTCTGGGCAGACCTTCTGTGCACTTCCTAGCAAGCGGCTGCCTGAGTGCACAGTCATTAACATCACTCTGGCACTCAGCAGCTGCTACTTTGAGCAATCCCTGAATGAAAGGGTCAGCTGCACAGGATCAAGTCAGCTGAGTCAGTGATCCTTCTTTTACTCTCCCATTGAAATGTAGCCCTGATGCACATCTTCCAACTGAGTGGAGAGTCCACCCTGAACAGGTGCTGGGTGGCTCAGCCACATAAACTCCTCTTGGAACGAGCACATAGACATGCCTGTGAATCCAGATGCTTGAAATGTGTCAGAATACGTAGAACTTTTCACAGGACTGGGGGTGTGCTTCTGTATGCAACATGTCAATGCTCTAGAGATCAGAAACCATCCAATGCAATTAGAAAGGAATATTGAAAAGCTGCTTTTCAAAACACATACTGAGTGAGTTCTGGTCCATCTTTCAATAGCCAGCCTTGGCATTTCATCCTTTGCACTGAAACTGGGACTGAGAGACAAAGATTGCAATGGAGGAACAGAGAGCATTGTTACTGATGCTGTGACAGACCCCAACAAAGCAGGACTCTGAGCCAAGTTAGCATGGGATAAGATAAAAAGTCAAAGTCCTTTAATATCAGGCCGAAGGCCCACAGGATTACATGATGACATGCACGTGCACTCCCCAAGCTCTAGTTTCCATGGCTTTTATATTATGTTCCATCCAATCATTACTTTACACATCTCTTGGTCCAGCCCTGGTCCCACCCCTGTTCCACCCCCCAGGAATTGAGTCTGAGGTCGGTGAGACCCTCTGTTCAGTTCTCCTCTTCCTCAGGTTCTGGAGTTCTTCCAAAGTTCCGATTTCTGGGTCACTCTGCCCCGTGTTTATGTCTCATTCTGCAGGCCTTTCTGATATTCTTCAGCTCTTTACCTTGGAAACAAGACTAAACAAGACTAAATAACTAAAAGAATTTGAGCTACTGATATGTGCTAGGGGTTAGGATACATAAACAATGAACTTAAGCTGCTAGAAATAGTAGCACACTAAACCTACATTTTACTACAGTTACAGGTACTGCTAAAATCTATAAAAATGAAAAATCAAAATCAAAAAAACCCAAAAACCCCTTCGGCATCATCTGCCACAGGCAGTATTTTATCCCAAAGTCTACTTTATACCCTCAAAAGTCTGCATTGTGCGTCTCTGAAAGTGAGCTGGGCCTACCTTCTGGTTCAAGAGGTATTGAATGTGTTACAAGGCATTTGAAGGTGTGTTTTTAAAATGCTTACCCAAAAGTGTATCACCCTGTCACTGTGCCTCAGAGTTGTTTCTGGCAAGTACCCATGTAGCTGTGAATGTCATAGTTGGAAAGGGATGATGGTTGGATGATTCTGTAGAGTGAAGCAGCTATGAATAATTTATGTTGCAACTATCAAGAGTGACAAAATCAGAAGAAAAGCAATTTTTGTTCAGGCTAGCTAACTTTTAAATAGTTCTGGTGCCTGTTATACTTCTAGTGCCTATTACATTGTTAAATAAATAAGTCTAAAAACTCTTAAAAATTTAATATTCTTGTTCTCTACAGCCAGAAAAAACCCAGCTTGTGTGTCTGATTATGTTCTATCAACTAAGACCTCAAATAAATCCTAAGGATGGGGTTTACATTTCCCATGACCCCTTAAATAAAAAACCATGAAAAGATTTTTTTTTCAGGCATCCTGACATAGAGATGCATAAAATCTTATGGTGTCTGCAGGAATGGGTTCTATCAAAAAAATTGCAAGGACTATTTAAACAGCATTAAGTGTATGGATTCTGTGATAGCCCTGTGATAGGAAGGCTTAGACTAGGGATGCAAATTCTAGTCTGTGGATGGTTTGTGCTCTCCTACATAAACACAGAGCTATACCTTCCCGTATCTTCTACTGCAATATCATTATAAAATGCTATGACTCTACAAATGCTATCACCTTCCCACACAAGTTTTGACCTTGCACTCTTTTCCCTATACTTCTTTTGACAACTGGAAGTTGTACACATGTGTTTTTAACTTGTCTGCTGTACCTTGTGTTTGAATGGAGGAGGAACGAGCACAGCAACACTGTCTGTTTCCACAGATGTGAAATATTTCAGTGTGTTTTTTTCTGAACTGAGAGAGATGCCCTTGTGACTTTCAGTGATTGTTGTACTTCTTCCTGGGACCTCACAGGTGCAGTTACGAATTAGCTGGCCTTTCCAAGAAGAGTCAAGCCAAGCATCATTACTGTACACTACCAAAATGGGTCCATCACTCTCCCAGCCTGACCCTTACTGAGATTATTGAAGATGTCCTAATGCAAGAAGTCTCATACTTGTTTTCTGTAGCATATACACAAACACAATCATCGCTCTAGCAGACAGAGATGTTGGGAAATACCTTATAGCACTTTCCAATAACATTAAGAAAATGGAACAGAATGAACCAAGAAGTAAGAAGCCTCATCCTTTGCCATTTGCCGTTATTAGTTAAGACTGGACTTCCTGATCTCTCTCTGCAGTATAGCTCCCTAGAAATACACACCCAGGTTGAGTGCCAGTTGAAAAAATATAGTTTAAAATGCAGTGGGTAGAAAACTTAGCCTGATAAATGACCTAAATGAGACAGTCTTATGCCGGATAATCTGGGAAGTAAGGAGGAATACAGATTTCTCAGAAGACAGAAGAGTTAGAGAGGGAAACAAGACAAAAGATTCAAATTGAGGCAGAAGGCTGAGAAAGAAACCGTTTTGTAGAAAATGGTACAGAGTTGAAACAGGTTAAAGGAAGAGAGAAGAGCAACAGAGGGTCAGGTGGGACTGGGGGGAGAATTGGAAGATTAAGGATAAGTGAAGCATGCTGACTTTGGCCCAATTTCTTTGCCCTTTTCTTTGGACTTTAGGATAGCACAACCAGGGCTTAGGAGCACAGCGAATTTGCCTTCCTTTCTTCGTCTAAAATGATCCCTGAAATGTATTCACGTGTGCAATTTGCAACTGTGATGTGATGTAAAGACAATGTGTAGGGTAGGAAGAGTTTGCAAAATCAGGCCTCTATAAGAGCAAGGTCTTCTGAGCAGGGATGAGATTCTCAGCTGGTATAAACTGAGAGAGGTCTATTGAATCTCCATACTCTTTAGTCTTGAATTAAGTACTAAGCATATTAGTGACTGAATAATGACAGAAGAATATCCTTTTTAACCCCTAGAGGCCCTTCCTGGGTCCCTGAGCTGGAAGTTTTTGTCTCTTTAGAAATTTAAACCATGTTTGTTCCATTCTTACATCCACTGGAATTCGCAACATATCTGCTTTGTAGTGTGGACAAAGCTAGAAGATTTCCCCAAACACAGTGTGAATCAAACCACACAGGAATGTTTGTAAAGAACATCTTGGGCCCTTTGAAAACATATTCAGTTCTCAGAAGCGCTAATGCATTCCACATTTGGTCATTAAACACTAATTGGTAACATGCTGTGGATGGGTTCACTCTCTGACCAGTCAGTATTTCCTAGGTCACAGCACTGCATGACCTTGGTGCCCTGACGTGACCTGCCCTTTTGAACTTTTAATCCTTCAACTGGTCAGAGAGCATTAATAGCTCAGGCCACTTTGGAAACCACAGGCATATTTTCCCCTGGCTATTTCAAAGTTTGCTTGGTTTCCCCTCCATCTCCTGCTCCCACCCCCCTCCTCAATGATGCAGGATGTCTTTTGGGGGCCTAATTGAAAGCTTCAAAGTACCCGATAGTTTATTATGAAACTATTGTCCTTGGCAAATGTCACAGGACTCATGTTTTATTATATTTATAACCTTTTTTTTTTTGCATTAGTCTGCCATTTCCCTGAGAAATTATGACCTTGGATCTATCAGTTTAACCAAGCTGATTTTATATATAGCAAATGTATGAGTGTGTGCACAAAAAGAGAGAAAAGCGGAAGCCACCAAAGAGCTTTCTATTAAAACAGTGCCTGTACTGGCCCCTTCTAGAATCTGGCAAGCAATTTAAAGATTGTGATAAGGGAAGGAATCAGGAAACAGATTATGTCTAACATTAAAGTCTCACATTATGTCTCTGACTTCAGGGGACATAGGGCAATAGATCCTGGTTGCTGTAAGGTCTATCATTTAACGTAAATTTCACCCAGTATTTCTTATCAGAAATGCGTTTAGGATTTTCCCCTCTCCCTGCTTGTTCCTTCACCCTTGCTTACTTTGATTTTTTTTCACCTTCTATTTTGGTCAAATTTAAAGCATTTTGCTTAACCATACAAATCTTCCATGGCCTAAAGTCTCAGGATAAACTATATACTAACTGTATTTTGCCCTTCACAGTAGCTCAGAGGGTGACATCAACTGGATCTCTGCAGGAATTTGGGAAAGCAATAATAGGGGCATGCTGAGTGCAAGGTTGCAGGCTGGAGTAGGACACAAGCTGCTTTTCAAAGAGCAATACCTGAAGCATTTCTAAGGGGTCGCCCAGAAATAACCAAGAGCAATCAAACCTGTTATCAGCAGATGCACATCTGAAATACTGAGGAATGTGCCTCACTTGTAGAATGTGGGGGTCTGTGGGCTGGGCAGTAGCAAGTGCTTTCATTCAAGGAGGGACCCAGAACCTTTTTAAATAAACCAAGAAATTAAAAAGTGCCAGGAAATCTCCCCAGGCACAGGAACGTGACTGTGTATGCACTTACCTTGTTAGACCAGTACTGGGCACATTAATTTACTAGTATAAACTTAGCCAGAATAGCTGAGTTTGGTACCTATGATCTTAAGTAGGGTGATCTCTCACTGAAGAAAAGAACATAGTAACTGACCTTGGTCTTGTTTGCCTCCCACAGGGAGTGGGTGAGGTCAAACTCATTAAAGTCTGTCTTTGAGAAGGAAAATGCTATAAAAAGCAAGGGGGGTGGT
>JAOXXN010000395.1:144109155-144144313 GCA_026770055.1 Myrmophylax atrothorax
CAGCTGCTGCCAATGGGCCATTGGTCCCAGTTGCTGGGCAATGGCCCAGAGGGTTTAGAATGCCCAGCTTTGGTCACCCCCACACAGGGACAAACTGGGCCCACCTGCTCAACTGGGACAGGGAGCCACTGAGGCACTTGGGGCCACATTTCAGTCTTCAATTCTATTTTTATTTAAATACTGCACATTTTTCTCAGCCTTTAATCACTGCCTTAATTTTGAGCCAGGACCTCCAGCACTTCCCTGCTGGATCCTGTAAGCAAAGCTGAAAGTTCACTACTCAAAGCCTTTGGGGTGCACAGAGAGGAGAAAATATCCTCAAAATCTCCTTCCCCTCCTCACAGAACGTGGGGATTTCTCACTGATATTCTCTGTATCATTCAGAATGTTTTCAAAGCACGACATGAAGGCTCTGCAGAGGATAAAAACATCTCTGCCCTAAATTCTGGTCACTGCAGGGACTCAGCATGACAGAGATAATTAAGGATCTCTCTGTTCTCCATGACATGTGTTTTCCAGAAGCAGCTCCACATCCTACAGAAACTCGGGAGTGAGAGGCAGAGAAGGACATCTGCACTGGGGATGGAGGGGAAGGAGCAGACTGAGTCTACTTAAGCCTAATCCATCCAGAAATGTTAAAAAATCCCAGGGAATATGGAGAAAAAAGGGATATCCCCACAGTGGATGTGAAGTGAAATTAGAGAGACCAAAATCCACATCTTCATCCACCTCCAGGTGCCTCCAGGGCTTAGGGAGAAGCAGGATCTGAGGTACAGGGTCCTACTTGGGGTCACCAGGGCAGGAGAGGGCCTTGATGGGAGTTTTCCCAAGCTGCCCATCAACCCTCAGCCTTCAGCACTTCCCCTCGCGGGGAGGATTTATTGGGCAGAAAAACAAACCCAGGGGAGGGTTGGCACTGACAGACAGGGACAACCAGTCCTGCCCCAGAGGCAGGAGGAGAAGGGGTCAGTGCAGAGGGAAGGAAACGAGGAGAAAGAAGGAAAACAAGGGAAACCCCAAGAGGGAAGTGCTAATGCCAAGCAGATGTTATCCCACCTGAATCCTGGGATTTTGGGCTTTTCCACGTCCCTGGAGCCTCTCAGAGCAGCCTGAGCCCCTCAGTGAGGCTGTGCCTGCAGAGCCCTGAGGGGCTGCCAGAAATGGGTGGCAGAGGGAAGGAAAATCCCTTTTATATTGTTCCCAGTGTTTATTTTTGGGGTGTATGAAACAGTTTGACATGTGTGAAGTTTTGAAAAGGAAACCTGTGGCTCAGTCCCTTTAAACTTAGTTTTTTTCTGCTTCTTGTCCTTAGGACCATCTGCTCGAGAGCAAGGACATGACACCTTGAATGAAACATGAAGCACAGAGTTAGAAAGCATTTAAGCTGCTCTTTATTTATAAAAACAGTCTGTTTCCAGTATAAATGAGTCTGCATAATTCCTTCCTTCCTTCTTCTTTCCTTCTTTCCTTCCTTCTTTCCTTCCTTCTTTCCTTCTTTCCTTCTTTCCTTCTTTTTTTAAAATTGTTTTTATGTGATTATCCAAAGACATTCTCAGCTGCTTGTTCTTCATTAGCCTAATTTACATTTTTTGTTAGTGATCTCTAAATTGGACCTCAGCTTTTACAGAGGATGGGCATTCCTTCATATGTTTAATTCATCCAGTGTAGCTACGGAGTGATAAGGGCAGTATTAATTTATGATTGGACATTGGAATCTGAAACAACAAGTGGAAAGAGAGAGGCAAGAGGTTTTTAAAGCATGAAATTAAAACCTTTGGGCTATGGTTTAACTTACTACTTATTTTTCTCATTTTGTTGCCATCAATACTTTTGTTATATTCTTGATGTGATGTTTTTCACAGAGCGTGATTTGGGACTTTATTAACTCCTTCTTTTCATGTGATATATGGGGTATTTTTTATTAGCTTGTATTATAACCCATGCTCTGTCTGTTCTTACTCAGATGTGTGCTATTAAATTGTCTTTATGGGAGTTATAAACATTTCTTAGATATTTGGCTGTGGTTCTCCTTTAACTTGCATGAGAATCAGATCTGAGTAAATAAAAATGTAAATTTCTGGGAAGCCTGAGAGCTGGCAATCCTCTACTTCTTCATTAAATTGGCTCAGGCACTGTCATGGCCATTGATTGGGAAACCAGTGAAGCTGATCTCTTTTCCTGGTAGTGTTGTCCTGGGTCAACCAACGACCTGCCAGACAATGCCTGGGCCCCCTGTGAGACAAGATTGGACAGGGTATGATGGGACAGGGCAAGGGCTGTTCACATGATGGATTAAGACACACTGTTCATCTTCTCCAAAAGGGAGGAATGGTGAGACATATTAATCAAAGGCTCTCCATTTGCCACATGGGACATAGAAGACGTGTAGGATACTTTTTGCTTTAATTAATATTAAGAGTAAACTATAGGAGTAAATAAGGAAACTGGAAGACAAGATTTAAGATAGAAGAAATCTCTCTGGAAAATAATTGCTAACCTATTTTTATCAACTTTGGTGCAGATGGAAAATCTGAAGTCAACCATCTATTTTCATGACCTCTTGTCCTTAAATGTACTTAAAGTTTTCAGGTGCTTCAGGGTTAGAAAAAACTTCCAGGAGAACTTATTTATGTTCCTTACTCTGCTAACCACTCCAAAATAAGACATTAGAAACCTCTTTCTTTTCTGAGTAATATACTTACACCTTTTTCTCCTATTCTTTTTTGTCTTTTATCTTCCACATTGATTGCCCTTTTGAAGTTTAGACCCAGTTTACTGGCAGTGAGACTGTGATAGTCCTCTGAGCTATGGTAATACCAGTTATGATTTCATGAAATCATGATTTGAAAATAATCCTGTTATCTGAAATAACTTTGAAGTGCCAAGTATCTCAGAGCGCGAGTGTGAGCAAAACTGTGATCAAAGCGTGTGTGAAGGGTTTTTGTTGGTTCAAGATTTGCTTTCCGGGCCTCCTATGGTATAACCAGGCTCCATGACTGCCAAGTCAAAAATGTGGTAGATATGTAAGCTCAAAGGTGCTGTAAACTCATTCTGTTGGTTCAGAGCAATCCAAAAAGGTTTTTTCTGCATGAGATTTAATGTTTAGATGGAAGAGGTGGCATCTGTCCAATGCAATAGGTATAAAATCATAAAACCAGGATAAATACTGCAGTTTTTCCTGCAGATTAACAATCACAAGCTCACTTCAATCAAGATCACAACCGATGTTTGAGCTACAAGGAACAGCTGCTTTATTTGCAGTCAAGAAACTCATATTGTCAAACAAGTAATGCCTTTCAAACAATAGTTAGGACTATTCCTTCCAGTACATAAAGGAGGTAATTACAAGAGAGGTGGAGAGGGACTTTTTACAAGGGCATAGATTGATTGGACATGGGGGAATGGCCTTAAACTGAAAGAGGGTAAGTTTAAACCAGATATTAGAAAGAAATTCTTCTCTGTGAGGGTGGTGAGGCACTGACAGAGGTTGCCCAGAGAAGTTGTGGATGTCCCATCCCTGGAGGTGTTCAAGACCAGGTTGGATAGGGCTTTGAGCAACCTGGTCTAGTGGAAGGTATCCCAGCCCATGGCAGGGAGGATGGTACTAGGTGGTCTATAAGGTCCCTTCCAACCCAAACCATTCTATGACTCTGTGATTCTATGAAATAAAGGAAGTTTTACTCATTGTACTGAGTCAGTCCTACAAATAAAATTTTATTCTTAACTAAGAAATCTTTAAAGCCTTGACTTACTGATCTTATATATCAGGATAAATTGTGATCTCTGTTACACCAGGTTCAGTTGAGATCACTCCAAATTCTGTAAACATAGTGTACCTTGCTCAGTCGATGCATTATCAATGTGCTAAAAAATGTGCAAATAGAATGGGAATGAATTTTTGCAGTTTGTGATAGCTAGAAAACAGAAAGTATTGATATAGTAAAATCGTAGAAAGTATTGATGCCTGTGTGGCAGAATAATTTTTTATAAAGATGTTTCGATGTTTCAGTGGGAAAAGGTTTTGATGATGGTGAATGATACAGCCAGAAAGAGCAGAAGGCTGTGGATAAATCCTTTGTCCCTTTTTTGGACTGCTCACTCTGCCAGGTTTGCACAAGTCTGACAGCCTTTAAGTGATCTAGAACTCTACAGAAGTCTCCTAAGACAGAGGAATGAGGTGAAGGAGATGAGCTAGCCACAGTGAATCTCAATGCAGTGCCAGACTTTTAATTGAAAAGTTGAGGGAATTGTGTCTTGGAAGGCAGTGGGAAATTCCCACAGAAAACTTGGATTCAGATTTTGTTGCTGCTTGTCACTTCCTGGTTGTATTGAAACTATCATTTATTGTTATCCTGCCTGGGTGTCCATGAAAATTATTTGAGTTAGGGCCAGCACTAACTCTTCTTCTTTCCCATGCAGTTTTTTCTTGCTAGAGTCTTAAACTCTGAAGGGGTCCATTGCAGAAATAATACTGTTAACTCTAAGCACTCAGAAGTTTTTAATCAAGGATCCTGATCCAGGCTTAAACTGAAGAGATTATATTATTATTTCTTATAATACTAAGTAATTGTCTATTTTGCTTTCTGTTTTGTAAGACAAGAAGAAACTTGATTGCTATTTTAAAGCTTTTCATTGTAACCATACAGGGAAGTTTTAAAGAGTTTCTTGTACCATAGAAATTAAAGGGTTTTTTTTAGCTCCTCTATATAGGGAATCACTTCTTAGAATTTAAAAACTGATTTATTTTGTTAAATGAACTATCCTGAAAAATCTTACTTGTAAGAAGTAACCTGGAGACTAACAATGAGTGAGAAAGAACATGCTAGTGTGCTGGATAGTAATGTCGCTGTTGAAAAAATTTGAAGAAAATATATAAATTAGCCACTAATCACTAGATATTTAGAAATAATTTCACAGAATCACAGAATATGCTGAGTTGGAATGGACCCACACAGATCATGAAGACCAGCCCTCAGCCCTGCACAGGACCAGCCCCAAGAGTCACACTGTGTGCCTGAGAGTATCATCCAAATGCTTCTCAAACTCAGCCAGACTTGGTGCTGTGACCATTTCCCTGGGGAGCCTGTTCCAGCAGCCAGCACCCCATTGGGTGGAAACCTTTTTCTAATATCCAGCTTGAAGCTCCCCTGGCTCAACTTCAGGCCATTCCCTCAGGTCCTTTCACTGGTCACCACAGAGAAGAGATCAGTGCCTGCCCCTCCTCTTACCCTCATGAGGAAGTTGTAACTGCAATGAGGTCTTCCCTCAGTCTCTTCTCCAGGCTGAACACAAGTGACCTCAATCGCTCATGTGGCTTCTCCTCAAGGCTCTTCACCATCTTCATTGCCCTCCTTTGGACACTCTCTGAGCTTAATATCTTTCTCATATTGCAGTGCCCAAAACTGCACACAATTCAAGGCAAGGCCACACCAGTGCAAAGCAGAGCAAGACAAACCTATCCCTCAACTGCTCTTTACGAGCAGACTGTTTTCATTTAACCATTTAGAGATTTCTTTCATCAGTTTGGGCAAGATAGATTATTCTTCTTGGGTGCCAGAACATACTATAGCAATTCAAAACATAGTAAATATTATTTATTTATTTATTTACCAGGCAGATACAGGCTGAAATGCTGGACCCAAATGATTTGCAGATTAAGTAAAATATTATATGCATTTACTTGCTTCCAGCTGGCTGCAGCCTCTAGTGCCAAGCAGAACAGAATCAAAATGCAACCAGTATGAATCCTGATGAAATTAAATATCTGCGGCTAACTTTCACTGTAAGGCTCAGGATCATTTTGTTTTGATGTACTTCAAACAACTGAATCATTCTTATCAAAGACACCAACACCCTTGGTTAACTTACAGGAGAGTACGATTCAAGAACAGTCTAGTGAGTCAAGCTCCCACAAACATTTCCAAAACCTCAGAATAGGTGAAATGGCCCATACTATATTGAGGTTTGGTTTGGGTTTTTTTTCCCTACACCTCTGTTTCTGTTGCAAATACATTTCATAGACAGAAATGGTACTTATAGTTTCCTGAACAAAGAGAACCTGACTCATACCTAAAGTAATGTTTCCCTCCTCAAGGTAGTGTCTGTTGTGGTTACTAGGGCAGCCTCAGAAAGGTAGACTGAGAAAAAGCCATCAAATATGAAGGCAAATGAACTGACTAGTGAATCCAGTATCATGATCAGTTTTCTGACCTACAAAACACTTTCTGACCTCTTTTTCTTATTAAAGCTGGTTGTTTAAAAGTTTGTCAAGGCATACTTGGAGAACTCTCAGAGCTTCTTCAGTAAAAGTGTATCCTTTACTGCCCTAAACCCACCACTGAATTCAAGACCACATCTGTGATTTGTGAATGTGGATGCAGGTTACCTTAAGAAGAAGCGCAACAGAGCAAATGGCCCGGATCCTCTTTCCAGTATGAGAAACTTATTTTTATGAGCTCGCATGTCCAGATTGAAAATGATTAACTTATCTGCAGAGGTACAAAACTTGATAATCCTTGTTTGATGAGAACCGTTGGTGGGGTGTGTGTTGAGTGTGTCTGCAGCATGTGCAGGTAATCTGTGTGTCAGCTGCTCCCTCTGCTGCACAACATTACATCTTCCCACCAGCTCACCACCAGTGACCTTTTCACACAAACCACGATTTTGAAGCTGGAGAAATTACTTCTCCCCACCCAGTGAGATATTCAGAGAGTCACCATGCTTTGCTCTGAGCCATCCATGAAACTTCTAGCAGGCTATAGCTGTCTTGCAGTGGTGTAGAGCACTGCTTCTGCTCTGGCATCTGATGAGAGTGCAGACCAGCTGAGCCTCAGCCATCCTCACCATAAACATAGCAGTGGGAAGAGACTGAATCTCTATATGAATCCTGGTATCTGTAGTAGGAAAGGTTGCAACCATGTCTATAGAAAGCCAGCAGAACCTAAAATTTTAAGTTTAAAACGTTCCTCACTTTCTACCCCCAAGCCAAGAAGAATTTCCTTCAGGTACCACTGGGGAGGTTGTGCCAGCCCCTGCACTCAGTTTTTGTCAGACCATGGACTTGGTCTCGTGTCAATCACTTTCCCTCACAGCCCAGAACATGACATGAACATCGCCTCCTCTAAGAGAGGGGAAGAAGGAATATCCTGCCTCTCTGGCCACCACTGCAAGAGCAATGGCTTACATCTTTGAAGAAATGCCTGAAGAGCTCAATGTTTGCATATCTGAGGAGGGTTATGGGTAATTGAGTGCGATGAGAAATCTGCAAGCTAAAACCAACACAGTATGGGTGTGTTCGGCAGTATTTGAGGAGAAAAAGCATAGATTAGACTGTTCAGAGAACTGTATGGGTTTTGGATATGTGCAAAGACTTTTTAACCTGAACATTTTTTTGTTCAGATTCAGGGTTTCTGCCTACTGATAAGGTGCTAGTGGAGATGGCTTAAGTAAAGGCAAACTTTGACTTAGGCTGTGAATTCTCCAGGCACTCTTCAGACTCCAGAACAGAATAGCACCACCTTACCTTTTTCTCCCAGCTTCTGATTCACACATCTGCAAGGACCTATAGCCCTTGCAGGTCTGTCAGCCAATTTGCTTCTCTTAATGCACCCTAACCTCATTCAGCTGCAAAAGAGTTCAGCTTGCTAAAGCTCTTTAAAACAGATTTTGTGGCCTGATGACTTTGATTCAGATAAACAAGCAAATTTGTTGTAAGCAGCAAGCTGGAACTGTCAAAAGGGCAGTGAAAAATATCAGGCAGAAAAGTGCCAGATCATGATGTTCAATCACAAAGGACGTACATCCAAGACCTAAGGACTGTTATGATTAAAGGAGCTCCTATTATATTCTTTCCTTAAAGATTTAATTTTCATATGTATTTGTGGAAGTGTGAACATACAGTAAGAAAACGTGCACAAGCCGTGCGCCTAGACAGAGGGACTGTGAAACAGGAATAATAGGAAATGAAATTGCTTCCAACAATACCTTGTCAAACCTTCCAAATTCAAATGATTTTTCTCTTAGAAAATTGTTATTTAAGACTTTCCAAATAGAATTCTCACATATTTATTCTGCATGTGCTTTTACTCTTTTCACCTGCTCTCCCTTCAAATTATTTATAACTGTAACATCTGGAATTGTGAATTGATTTATCTTAATGTGGTCTGGGGATATGAAAAAGAAGTAATGGTGCAATGCCACATTTTCTTGTACGTTTTCCAGTATGTAGTTAAAGTAGACTGGGGCAATGAAACACAGAAAAAAAACATGAAAATGTCATGGTTGTGTACGCATATTGAATTACTGATGACTCAGGCAACATAAAACTCTACTTAAATGCCAGGGTTAACCAGAACCTTGCAAGTGATTGGTCATTTGTTTTAAAAATCCAAATTTTTTGGCTAACAGTATTTCTGTCATTTCAAATTCACCAACTGCCTTCCTTATGATTCATATTTCTCCTTCATTGTTCCAAACATAACAGTCATTTTATGATATCCATGAGAGTAGCCAGCTGTGGCTACAGCCTCTAAAGGCACATTCCCAAACTGCCCCTACCTTCTAAGAAAAAAGGAACACATCTTTTTCATGATCGGAAACCTGGTCTGGAATGACCCCTGTATAATACCATCGCTAAATGTGTGACCGAAGAGGGTGGATTTTGATTGCACAGCTTCTCTGCCCAGCACCTCAAAACCCTCTGCACCTTTTTCTGAGACCTCTGACCTCCAAGAAAGCTTGTGTACAAATTGTGAGGGTTTGCTGCTGTTCCACTGTTTGCCAGGGACAGTCATGTTGCACTTGCTCAGTGACCAAGGAGAAAACATTTGTGCATTAGCACTGTAAGCAGAAAGCACCTGTTTTATGCCTGTATGAGTTTAAGGCATATATAAAATATGAAGGAAGCTTGTCAACTCAGATTAACTTTGCAGAAACCTCTTCCTCATCCCATATTGCAAAGGAAGGAAGACAGTGTGGAGAAAAGAGCATTTTGGTGACTACATGGCCTTGACCATGTGCAATCAACATTAATCTACTCTTGTTTGTTGGCTACCGAAAATGTCAAAACAGAGCAAGGAAAGTTGCTTCATCACAGCTCAAGTCAATGAGTGCAGTTCAGGGGAAGGCAGGTTCTTAGCAGATATACTCTTTAAATGTACAGATGCAAAAACCCAGACTCTAGAAACAAGAAAATGAGATTATACAAACAATTTCAACGCAGGGCACTATTAAAAGAATATATTCTGGATAGCAGCAGCTCAACTAAATCACTTCTACTGACCTTCCACTAGTAATTTAGAGCTTCAATCTCTGTTCTAAGAGAAGCTATTCCAATGGATTTGAAGATTTGTTGGTAAGGTAGGAGGGTAAAATCTCTGGAAGATGTAAATTGTAAGGATAAACACTATCACTTTTTGAAAAATTTTCCTGCAGTCTGGAGCTCTAATAATCTAATATGGAGTTAATAAAACCTTTTTAAAAAAGCCAGGAGGGATGATACTGGGGTTGCTGTGATTTTATTTTTAAAGGCTGCATGGGGCTCTATGAAATACCTTGGAAAAGTAAGTTCTTACTCATTTTTAGAGCAGTTATGGGATGTGTAAAGTACATTGGCACTTTGTAATAATGGAGATATTGAAGGGTACTTTTTAAATTCTAGTGATATATAAAACCACTTGTTTTTTGTTTTCTCTTCAGCTGCCTTTGGCATCTTACCTGTGCCTTTAAGAACACTTTCCTCTTTGTGTCACTGAGTTTCTGATTTATCCCAAACACTGGTGTATCATTACTTCGTGGGAAAATTGTGTCTGATGGAAACTCAAGTGCTGGTTACTGCATTCTTTTCCAGACACAGAAATGGAATTTGATAAATAATTATGGGAAAATGATTTTATTATAGCAACATGTGCTATTGGATTTTTTTGCATATTTATTAGTCTATTTTTTACATATTGAGTCTTTTTGTGCTTTGAGAATATATGTATACATCAGAAGAATCTTTCACTGATGGTCATAAAAGTCACTTCTCACGCTATTGCTTAGGTACCTTTGAACATACCATATTTCTACTGTATATAATACTCCTTCCCAGTAAAAGTAGACCTCTTGGAATTTTGCCCTGCATTCACATTGGATATTTTGGGGGTTTCAGTGGGGTTGAACTTCATTCAACATTGCATTGCACATCACATAACTATTTACCATTGTGGAAATCAAAATAAAGTTAGTATAAAATGTTACCACAGTGATTCTGTAGCATTACAAGACTGCATCTAAATAGTTTTAAGTGACCACACACAGTGAAGTGAAGCAGGAGAGGTAGCCAAATATTTGTAGCCATTCAGTATTTCCTAGCAATATGCTGGGACACTAACTTCTGTTGTCCAAGAAGGAATTCTGTCACCTATTGAATGATAGTTTGCATTGTTTTATTGCTTGTCATGTAGAATGAGAGAGTGTATTAATCTGCCTGTTGATGCAATCTGGGTGATCTTTTGCATACTTCTGAAATGCAGCCACCTCTGGGGAGATGCATGGCAGCTGTGAATAGCTTAGGGCATTGCAACAGTGTGGGAATCAAGTGAAGAACTGTGATTTAGTGGCAACCTGGATTTTTTAACAGTTACTGCTCAATAAGTTCTTTGAAATGGTGACTTTACTGCCAGTTGCAGCAGCAGCTGGACTCCTGCATTACCATAGGGAGAAAATTAGAAATACCTAATTCCTTCTTGATGTTTTGTTGTTGCTACACTTCAATAAACCAGCTGGCTATTTTTTTCTTTATTTGTTATGTTTATAGAATTAAAGGCATAATAAAAATAAAATATTTAGAAAAATAAACTATTCTTAGCTACTAAGCAGACTAACACTTCGTAGATATTTGTCGTTTGCTACCTGCCAGCGCTCTTACATAGTTAACCTGCTTCTTCTCTTTAGCTGCAGGTTTCATCTCTCACTGTTTCCACAAAGCCTCAATCTACTAATTGACCTCAGCAGATGAAAATTAGTGTACTGTCATAAAAGTCAGTGGAACAACATTATTTAGAAAAAAAAAAAAAAGGGAAAAAAAAGGAAAAACAAGCTTGAAGCAAACCCATCATAATCTGAACCATTGTAGTTTCAACAAACACTGTGTGTCATGTTATTTACCATAACAGTTAAATGGTTATTTAGCCTTTTGTTCAAGGTAATGTAAAAGAGTTGTATCCAAAGGAGTGTCAAGGATTAGATATGTGATATTCTGCCATGGGATTGAGCCCAGAGAATTGTGCCTGTACTCACCTATTCAACAGCCAGAAAACTGGTGACAAGGAAGAAGATTCAGAAAAGCTATGGTGACAAGAGGAGGGCCATCTGGATGAATATTTGACAGTTTTTTAAATATCCAATGAGTTTTTGAATATTCAGTGAAATAGGAGGAAAGGTGCAGCAATTTCAAAATGTGAGACCAAGAGTGCCTGGTTCCAGAGGACTCTACAGTCCATAGATTTGGATTTCCTCCAGAGAGCACTGCAACTCGTAAGCTGAAGTCCACCTTCTTTCATCCAGATGAGTGACTGAATGAATGTCTGAATCTTCACCAGAATACACTGGAGTCCAATCTCATTCTCTGCAGAGTACTGCCATTAGAGAAAAATGCGAAGGTGTATATTAAGAAAATCAGACAGAAAATAGGAGTCCAAGACTTCAATCTGTATGCAGAAAAAACCTGCTGCAGGTAAAAATATTCAGAAAAATAAATTCTTTCCACATCTAAAAGGAAAGAAACTATTATTATCTGAGTTTTATGAATGAGAAAAGCAAGACATATTTTATTTTATATATCTCACTTAGCAAACGCTTTAAAAGTCACAAATAGCAGTAAATCTTAAAAATACTTCCTAAATCTTAACTCTGCTGCTTTGTAATAGTGGCCTGTGTACACATTATTTTGTAATAATTTATTTTCAACATAATAGTACTGAAAAGAAACTCCATTTAAACAAAGTTAAAAAATAAAGATTTCTTCAAGATTTTTAAGTAAATGATAATATTAATTATGAAACTAAAATGAGACTAAGCTGATATCTTTCACTTTGCCTTATTTCTATAACCAATCAGAACAGTTCATCTAAGCTCCACACCACTAGATTTGAAGTCAGTTACTCCTCCTGTGAAGAAAGAAATCACAGCTGGACAATTTAGATGCTGGAATGTTGCCATGAGTAGTCTTTGCCTGATGCAAATCAAATAATAGTTATTGCTTAAATGTGCTGCATAAAATCTGTGTAGAAGATGCACTTCATAAGCAGCATGATTTTCATGTAGTTTCCACACACATGATGCAGAAACATCAGAAAAGAAGAAATAATGAGACTATGAAGACTATGTAGCAGTAGATCATTGTCACTGGAAGGTCTGACCAGTTTTACAGCTTTATTACTCTAAGAAATTCATAGCATAGTCATGGTCTTTATAAAAGTAAAAAAAAGGCACTAAAAAAAAAGGCATAAAAAAAAGGATTTGAAAATTTTGGATATGCTAGTTCAGTGTGGCTGTGAAATGCACAGAAAACCAGTTTGCAGTCAGTGCCAGTCTCAGAAGGCTGTCCCAGGACTGCTGTCCTACTGACAGAACCTTCTGCAGCAATGAAGCTTAACAAGGGGACTTGTTCCCTTCTTTGCAGCTTCATAGTCTCCTTCAGCTACTGTGGGATAGAAGTAGAAAATTATGCTTTTGGGCAAAACACAGCATCCTAAAACTAAGGGTTCAGGTGAAATTCCTTATCTAATGCACCTCACTCTGCCTTTCTTCTCAGTGTAGCAAAAAGCATGTTTGGTCACTGTATTTCCAGCAGTAGTTACATCAAAGGATGGGAGAAAAGAACCCACAAATGGCTCTCAATGTTTTTATTCTGTTTAATGGAGGAGGTAACTTTGACAATTCTGTTTGTGTATTTTAAGTCAAAAGTTACCACATAATAAACTTTAATATTCTATGCTTTCGTTTTATTCTCCACAAAGCTGCTTTTGCACTGAGCTTTCAAAATATTCGGAAAGGTCTATGAAAGATTTCTATAGCTAGTTTCCTGATTAATTAGTATATAATTCTTCATGGATAGCTGATCTCTTCCAGAGTTACCCTTTGGGAGAGAAAGTTGTTACTGGAGTAGCAAAAGTGAGATGGCGGATTTATGAGGAAGAATCTAAACAGGCTGTCTATGCAAACTTTTCAATTCCTCTGCAGACTCTGGCATATAATATTTATCCATTGGAAGAAATCCTATTTCCTTTGAACTAAGTGGGAGTTTACCAAAAATTTCCAAATGACTAATATTTTACCTAAAGAATTTTGAAATGGATATAAGCCATCACTTTTCAGAACACCGAGGAACCTCTAATGAGTAGAGTTGGGTAATGAATTTTTCCTGTGGGCAGGTAATTTATGGTGTGGTGGAACTCCACGCTCTATGTCCTTATGTGGAGTCACAAAGACTAACTCTGATTCTAGCTAGACAAGTTTTATACAACAGTACTCCAATTTGACAGTCCCACTGAGGCTTTTCCATCCCTTAAAGAGTTTAAGATCCTTTCCAGCATTTCTGGACATGTCATGCCTTCATCCTATCAAAACTATATGCTCCAGAATTCCTGACATCTTATTCTCATTTATCTAGGATTAGTCCCTTCTGAAGAAAGGATATTAGACTACATGGACCACTACTTTGGTTTCATAAAGTCATTCTCATAAATGTGTCATCAGTGTCATGTAGGAGATGTGGGAAGCATTTCTTAGTGTCTGACACAAAGACATGGCTATGGTCACAGAGAGCCACTGTCAATGCTGGGATTCCATATTTCACTGATCTACATCAAACTTGAACAAGTGTCTTCTCTACTCATTCTCCAACTCTCCAGCATTTCCCTTCTGTTAAACACAGAGACTGGAGGGTTTTTCTTTCTTTTTTTGACTTGTCTCATGCCCAGGATGGATTTCAGGTATGTATTCCAAACCTGTACATCTGATGAGTCTGGGTCCTTCTCTGTTACTTTCCCATCCTCCCTGATGCTTACAGCACCTCCTAATTTAGTAGTATATTCAGATTTAACAAATGTGGTGTGTGGTCTTTCTTCCAGATCATTAATAAAAATGTTGAATAATACTGGGTCAAACTCCCATTGCTACAGCACTTTCCTATGACATGATATATTACTGTTTAAATTAAACCACAGTGAGTGCTCCTTTGCACATCCAGTGCTGGGGATGTGCTGTGGTGAAAAATCATAGATAAGAGAACAATGGAATATTCTGATATCTTGGGCTTAATGAAGTTGTATTTCAGAAGTTTCCTTGTGCCTTTGAAGCTTGAAATGCAGGTGTAAAATATCTTAATAGACGGGGAGTTGTTTTAATGGGTTTGGCAGAGCTGGAAAGTACAGATTGAGCCAACTGTTTGACTTTGGGAGAATGCCTAATGTTTTATTAGCACTTCTGCTTCTTCTCAAGAGAAGTCATTGGTCTTTTGGGAGGTCTGATAAGAAAAGCCTCATTAATGGAGTACTAGTGTTTCCAAGGAGGAAAAGTATAATAATTCTGTACCCCAAAAAGTGATGTGTGTAAGAGTACCTCAAGTTATTCTAACTTGTATCTCCAGTCACAAAAGGTACAAGGTCTAAGGAGACTGTCAGGGTAATGACATCCTTTTCCTCCCTAGGCACTTTGCTAACATGTAAAGCTGTTCTAAATAGTTGGCTTTACCTGAGATTTCTCAGTAAGGTCAACCTCTTGTCAGATAGCTATTTTCTGAATGCAGCCTAACAGAGAAACTTAATGACCTCTATTTACTTCAAGTAGAAATCCATCAAAGGGACAATTAGCTAATTTTAAGCATAAATTGGCTCCCTGGTGAGAAGCAAGCTTATAAATAAACCATTTCATTTGTTCACTGAACTAGACTGTCATGCAAGTGAAATTGCTGACTCTAAAGCAGACAAGCAATTCGAAATGTTTACGTGAATGACTTGAAATTGGCAAACTTTTCTTGCCTTAAGTGCCCTGAGAGAAGGACTTAGGGGAAGAAACCATGAGAAGCAGCTTCCTTTGCCGCTGCTGGTGTGCAGGCAGGTTGGATCCATACTCATCCCTCCTGTATCTACACCATTCTCCAGCATAAGGCAGGCAAAGCTCTCTCCAGTGACTGTTAGCAGGTGGTAAATGGTGCAGTAGACACGGCACCTCAGCTTTCCAGCTTGCACGCAAGCAGTGTGGGCAGTAGCACAGCACATGGTGGGAAGAGCAAGTTCATACTCACAGTTAAGACTGTGTAGAAATGAAAAGTGCTTGCAAGAAGGCTGCACTGATCGCCTTGTGGTTTTTCCTCTCTTGAGTATTCCCATCACCATGGTACATGAGCACCTTTAGTCTTCACTGCAATTAATTTTCCAGTATAAAACAGGTTCCTGATGAGATGGAAGGGTTGGTTTCTGATAGAGTGACTGTGCCTCAGTTTCCTACATGAAGTGCTTGATGGCACCTAGGTTTCTAGAGGAGCAAGGCAAGGAAATTAGGTCCATATCTCAGGAGGCCTTATGACACACACTGGGGGCTTTAATTAATCTTTGTTTCAAACCAGCATTCCTGAGAAGCAGCATATGCATATTGCCAGTACTCATCATCACAGTGTTTCCACAATGGTATCTTTGTTTAAGTGGTGAATACATGACAATAGCCTAAAGGCATTCAGAAGATGACAAATAGGGCAGTAGAGAAGAGGAGAGGTATTACAGTCTGGTTTCCAATCCCATGAGATATGGGAACTGTGAAAACGCCTGATGAGACCCCAGTGCATTCTCAAGCAGAAAACAAGCTGGAGCCTTCCTTGGTCAGATGTGGGGCTCAGGAGGGAAATTTTATAGCTGTCTTCACTCTATTTGTATAGTTTGCTCTAGGTTGCTGTGCACAATGCTATCAGACTAGAGATTAATTGCTTCTAAAGACAGCCAAGTAACTACTGGAGGCAATAAAAAGGGGAAGAAAGAAAAGATCCTTTAAGTAAAATTTAATTACCTTCTTTTGCGCATTGTTTTACTTTGCCAGATTAATATATAGTCACTTGTATAAATGCAAGTGTGTCTGTGTGCTTGTGTGTGATGCTGCATGTGTGGTGAGATTACACTTGCACACCCAGTTTGTTCTGTTCTTTAATGCTGATTATCTTTGTTCAGAGGAACATGATTAAATAAACAAATTTCATCCAAACTGATCTGAAAACAAGAGATACAACTGTTTCCACAGCTGGCAAACAGGAAGCCTCTATCCTCAGGCTGATTTCCCATATTCAGTGGATTTTTTGGACCTTCATCATTCTTTGAAACAGTTGGTAGAAAAGTTCAAAATGTGGCACTTTGCTTGGGTCACTTATGCCTACTGAGTGATAGGAAGGTCTGTTCATGCTTAAGATTTGTCCCAGAAATATTATCTTGATGGGGTTTTATGGGGCCACATGTAACACATCAATGCATTTAGTCATGATTTAGTAAAGTTGTGACTCAATATATTTCGAGGTACTGAAGTATCATATAATTTTCAGCTGGAACTTTTCCAATAATCCCATAGGAGGAGAAGGCACTAGAAAAACTCAATATACAATTTTTTGCCCCAGAGAGGTCAAGCATAAGATCTTACCTTCACCACAGCTTGGTTGTCTACTGTCTCATTAACTACCCATAAATGTTCTTAATTTTATACATATATGTGTATATATACATACAAACCCATGAAAGTGCATGCTGGAGAGAAGTAAGACTGAGGATCACCTGTCCTAACATCACTGAGATTATTTCTAGTGAAGACAGGTTAACTTCTTCTTTCCTTAAACCTTTGTACAATCTGAGTTGATAAATGCCACAACTGAAATTAATAGCCATGTTCCAGAAGTTACAGATGTGGCATAAGAAATCAATAAATACAATTAGTTCAATCCTTAATGGACTCACACCAAGATATACTAGACCTGCAGTTAACAAAGCTATCTCCATTTACAAACCATTTAAAGACAAAATTAAACACAAGGGATATTGTCACGGATTTTTTTTCTTCTTCCATTTAATCTCAGTGTTGAGGAAAGGACAAGTCTGCTACAATAAAAAGGAGGCTAAGAATAGACCCTAAAAAATGTTTAGTAAGACAGGACTCATGCTTCCAGCATTTTGTGGAGAGCCACAGCTGTGGGTCAGCACACATTCCCATAAAATGGTTATCAGCTTCCCAGCAGTACTCTGTGGTTCAGTTGGAGCTAGCAATTCTCACCACACAGCTGAAGTCATTTCCCTGGGTTTGCCCTAGTTTTTTTAAACAAAATGAAATACACCACAAATTCTGGAAAGCTGAGAAGATAAGTATTTAAGCCAATGCCCAATTTTGGAAAACTAAAGGAGAAGAGATTTAAGGTATGTGTATAACGCACATAGTCTCATTCTATCTTTTAGCGTATCTTCATTGTGACAAGAAGAAAAATTGTTTTCAGTTATTTTTTCAGACCACACACCACCTTCTTCCCAGCCTGCATAGTTTATCTCTTACTCCCTGCAGGAAGAGATAGCTGAGATATTCATATCAATGCCACAGGCTAGAGTCAAAGCAAGCATCATTAATGGGATGTCCCCAGTGATTAGAGTTGTCCCTGATTTCAGTGGAAAAAAAAATCAGTTGTCCTCTGTTTCCCTTTACTGGCTGATTTGATCATACCTTTGAAGGATAATACTTCAAGAGTGCTGTGCCATAAGATTGTCTTGGATCCTTCTCAGGAGGTTGAATCTGAATGGAAATCAAATGCCAGTCCTTTCAAACTTGCTTTGACAAAGTGATATGTCTGTCCTCTAGATAAGAATCCAACTAGTTTGGCTTATAATGATGGAAAAATAGAGTGATAGATGTTTTCTAAAGATTCTCATTGCAGTATGAATGTTGAGGTACATTGCTTTCTTGCAAAGAGGTCACGCTACTTTGGGCATTCCCTGGCATAGCCATTTTCAGTAAGGACCCACAGAGGGAATGGTAAAATTGCAGTTTCTTATGTTACCTTCTTTAGGAGTTGCTTAACCTACTCCTAGGATGGGCTTGCATGGGAATGATAGTGTCACAACGGTGAATTAACTGTGAGTTCTAGAGGCAAGAAAAGTGGGAAAAGAAAGTAAGCTAGTTGAATTTTGCATCAGAGACAGTTTATTCTTCCAGCTAGTCTTCCCTGACTGTATCTCTGGTCAGCAAAGACAGAACAGCATCCCAGACATTTGCTTAGAATCACCTTCTGGAAGAGTCTCTGCTTTTATCCATTAACTATAGGAAAGAAGGCAGCTCCATCTGGTGATGCCAATACCTTCGGACTAGTAGTGTTACCTGATGCAAAGTCCCAAGCAAATGTGAGAAGATAAGTTCACTTGCAGCTTCTTCTGTTCTTTGTACTTCTCTGCTTCACTTACAGTTGCACACAGATTCCACTTACAGCTGAACTGTGAGGTCTCTGATGTTTACAGTGCAGGGGCACTTGGTTTCATTGCCCAGACTTAACCTCCAGACCACTGTAGAATATGGATGCTCTAGATTGCATTATTGTTTTTCTTCATTGATGTAGTATTATTAATCTTATCCGATCAGGATATGAAGAAATGACAGCATTTGAATTTGAAGATCATACAGGAAGGTTATGAGACTTGATAAGAAAAAAGTAATTATTTTTATGATCTGAGAAAGCATTTATATAAAGTGTTCTTTCAAAATGAGAGAAAATGAGAAACAGGGGTTTAAGAAGTACAAATCTTACACTTTAATCCCAACCTCTGTCCTTCTTTGTGACCACATGCACTCATTTTCTGAAGAGATTCAACAATAAACAGTTGTTATAATTTTCTAGCTCCTACTCCTAGGTAACATTTTTATCCATCAAACTACATTACTAATGAAGTCACATTATTTTTTTGTTTTCAAGGTGTGGGACAGGGGCTGTGCAGAGATAACCGAAAGGACTTGTGCACCCTTTCTAGCAGAAGGGATGGATGTTCTCCTGTATTTCAGGTTACCCTTATACTTGTTGACTCCCACTTTGCTTTCTAATCCACAGTGGGTTCTGAACTAAAGTAATCAAAGTTTGAGTAACCTACTCATCCTGAGTTGAAAGAAATGATGTACACTAAGTGCATGGTAAATATTTTATGCATCTTCTCCATATGACACCAAAGATTACTATATCATTGCTCAAAATACAAGTAAGAATTTGCTTGATAGGAAAGTGTTGTTTTCGTGACTATTTTGTATAGGTGGTCACTAAATGGATTTTCCAACCAAAGGGAAAATAGAAACCAAAGAGTGTTTTGCAAACTTGTTTTACAAAATAGCATGTAAAAATGTATTCACTTAAGGTCAATGAAAATGTTTTATTCTGATAAAATAAAAATATTATCTTCTAGGCAGACCTTCAATATGTCCTTTAAAAATTTTTTTAAAAAAAATCTTTTTAGAATTGCTTTTGTATTTATATAAAAATAAATATAATAAAAATAAGTGAGATTTGTAAATTATTTTTTCAATATAGATAGAAAAAATAGTTCAAAAGTGAGTTTCCCAACTCTTTTCTTCTCCACTCTTCCCATTTTAAATGGTTCTTGCTGTCCACCTTGAGGACAAAATAAACATCTTGTGTGTTTCTGTCATTTGGTTCACTTGAGAATGAGGCCCTCACTCAATCCTGAAATCATGCTGTGGATTGGGAGGATATACCCTTTTTCCTTGTACTTGAGGTCAGAGACCTCAGTTCAAAACAAAGCTAAGTGTGCAAGAGAAGAGCAGCTCATAGGGAGGATGACTGAAGTGCTCGCATTCTGCTCTGCCCTTCACGCAGAAGTCAATGGTTAAGACCTGTCCAATGACCATATTTTCTCAGGTTATGTTGCTCATTTTCACCAGGAAATATTTTCCCAGTAGAATTTGGCAGTTCAAAAAAATTTATCAGAGATTTGTGGACAAACAGCCACCTGTTTAAAAGACAGTGATCCATTTGACTCAGCTGATATGTCTGTAAAAACACCTACTTCTCTAACGCACAGATCAGTTATCTCATAGTATGAGATAAGCATGAAGGCAGGTCCTTCCCTGAGCACTAGACTTGGTGTTACACCATGCAGAACTTTACCATGAAGCTTGTCAATCCACTTCCCTTCCTAAGCAAATTCATGTGCAGCAAAAGACCCATGACATTCCTTCCTTGAGAACTTAAGCGCATCTGAAACATCAAGTGCAGACACACATCCCTGTCCAGCAGCTCTCAGAATCCTAGGCAGAAACAAAGCAGATTTACAACACTTTAGGTTTGCAGTGAGAATACTTCAAAGAGAATTAAACTTAAATATAATTTTTCTAATATTGCTGAAAATCCTGCAACACATTATATTAGCGGAAGAAAATTTAACTAAAACATCCATTAACCAAACTTTTGCTACTGCTTCTGTTTCAAAAAGCATGAGATAATTAATTTAGAAAATGAACTACTATCATAAATGTAGTTGTTTTCTCTGTAGGATGGTCTTTTCGCCACTCTAAGTACTTCAGATCTGCCCTTTTACAACAGCTCCTATGTTATTGTTTCTATCTCTCACATAATTTTACAATTAGTACCTTAACCTTTCCTTATCAATGTATTGTAATGATTTACTTAGTTATGGTTAATAAGGCACTCTTGTTCATATTTATATTTCAGGATTTTTACTAATTTAGTTGCTGTTTAACATTAATAGTTATAAGTGGACCCAAGTACGTTAACGTGGTTTATTTGGGCTTGATATCAACATCACTATAGCACTGATTCAAAAGTTATCAGAAGTAAGATAAACGGAAGTTTTAAGGAGCAAACTATTCATGGAGTGGCATTCTTCTGACACCAGCAATAGATTTCCTTTTCGATCTGCTGGAGCAAAACTGCTACAATAGGAACCTTCATGGGGTTTAGATGAAATTTCAGAAATTTTAACAAAAATTATATTGGGTAAATCCCACCTGCCTAATCATTCAGCTGGTATTCCTGTAAATATATAATCTGGTTACTGAGTTTTTGTGGTGTGTATTTAATTTTTGGTGTATTAGGCCAAATCACAGGTATAAGAAGGCAAAATGCAACATAGCTTTGAGATATTTAGGCAAATCTCCTATTTTCTCATGGACCAAGTTTCAACATTTGGATATTTTCATTTGACAACCCTGCTATGGCTTTCCACTGGCATTTCCCAGTTTTATCTTCTTCGACAGAGTATTAGGATGCTGAACTGGAAGAGAGATGTCACCATTGTAAGGAACACAGGCCAGAAGTTCCCATTTGCCACAAACTGAAGATCTGTAGTCCTGAGCTGCTGAGACTGAGCTCCTTTCCCATGGTGTGCTCTGGCTGAGTGTCTGTAGTATCTACCACTTTTACCTTCAATGCCTGCAAAAAAAGCCTATGGGCAAAAGTCAAGCGGAAGAAGAAAACTGAATTAAAAGCAGTCATTCAAGCTGGAAAAGAGCTAATATAGTCTGGCTTTCAACAGTCCGTTCTGATAGCTAGTAAAATATATTTGCCTTTCCCTCAATGGAGATATCAAGCATCCATTTTTTATGCAACTGCTTACTTTTCTGATGCTTTTTACTGTTTAACATTGCTTGGGATTTCTACTTCTTCTTCTGGTTTTCTTGAAATTAGACAAAGACTTCAAACATTATTAGGAAAGGTCAGATGGATAGATAGACACATGCACGCACACAGAGTATGATCAAACGAGCCTCATTTCCTTACAAGCCTGAGGTAAAAATAACATTTTGGAATTTCCACTGCCAGAGTTTTGAGCACTTCTCATTACAGGATCAGGAATGAACCTTGGCACTGCTGACTAGAGTCATTTATTGTAGACAGTGGAATTATTGTTTATCCTCCAACAAAATGTTTCCTCGTTCTTCTGGGCCTCACATGAGAAGTGGGCAAATTGCTTAAGAGGAGAAATCTAAATCTCACTATGGCTACTAGAATTCCTCAGCCTTCTGAGAAGTACCAATGAGTTGTAGGTGAGGAATAATTGATTTGATATGCTTAATCTACTCCTTGTGCATGGATATCTGTGAGCGTGTGGCAGCTTCCCCACATCAACCATCTACTGAGGAAGGTTCACCTACCACAAGTCCAAAGAGAAAAAGCTTATCTGGACACAATAAAAGCTCAGGAACCTACTGTGAGGTGTTCTACAAAGAACTGACTGATCAAGAAGGTGAGTGCAGAGCAATCAATCTCTCTCACGCAGTAAAGGAACCAAGGGTTCACAGTGCAATCAACTGATAGCAACACTGCTGCTAAAATAAACAAAGGGTTTATTTTTTTGACACATAAGGTACTTTCAAGATTACTACATGTCTAACCATATAAAAATAAAAGCCAGTCTTGGCACTTCCTTGGAACAGGAGGATAGCACAAAAGGAAGTTAAGCACAACAATTAACTAATGGCCTCTTACTTCTTACTCCATGTAACTTGCTTCTCCATCCCTGAGATCCACCATTACATTCTGCTCCTTCCCTGTAGCAAAGAGCCTCCAAGACAAAATAATTTGGCAGCTGCCCTAGGAAGGAGGGATTTCTGCAAGGGCAGGATTACTGCTCTCTGGTCTGAGCCCTTCTTCACACTGTGTTCCTGCTTATTACTGCTGAGAAACAATTCTCTGTCCCCCTCCTGCTACCTAAACAACATGATGTTAGCCAGAGATAGTGGCAGCTATAGAGACACACAAGTTGTTCATGAACAGTGCCCAGCTATTTGACAGCAGGATGCAGTGGTTCCAAGGACGTCAGAAACAACATGCTAAATTCTTCTAGCTGAATTTAAGGTAGAAGTTGTAGCATGTGCCTTGCAAAAGGGGAACATGAATTTAGTGTAGGCAAAGTGTACTTTCACTGCAGAGACTGGAGAGAAAAATTCCTTTGCATACATCATCCCAGGGAAATGTTTCTGCCAGAAAAGTACTTTTGAGACATTTTCACCTCTCAGAGAAAAGGTGTGTAGCTACAGTTCAGCTGAACAATACTTGAATTGTAATAGCAGCTGTTCAGATGACTGCCTAAAAAAATACAAATCAGCAACTTTAAAGGTGGACCAAATTAGTGCATATGCTGATGAAACTGAAGTCATTCAAGAATACCTGTAAAACCTCAGGCAAGGAGATGCCTGATGTCTCCTCAGAAAAATGATGAGCTTTTCTTCATATATCACTGACCTAAAAATGAACTCAGATCTTGCAGAAAGCAGTTTGTACCTCACTGATGAATTCCCCTGTGTTTGACAACCCTGTAAGAAAAGCAGCTGATGAAGCAGATGCAAGAGGCATGATTATTTCTACCACCATTCATCAGAAAACTAACTTTATGCTTGTTTCAAGTTGTTCTAATAAAAAAAAGGTAAACTTTGAAAGCATGAAGGGGTACCACTTGAAACTTTGCCAAATGGATTTTGTCACAGTTAACAAAAAAAAAATGAAATGGTGACAAACTGCATTGAGATATGTTAGTGGGGTGTTATTCACAAAATTCCCTCACCTTGGCTAGTGAAAAAGATGACAGTAAATCTCTCTGAATTTGAATTAGATTCGCCATTTCTAGAGGCCAGATTAAATTACTGCAGCCATGTCAGAACCAGTAGTTATAGCTTTTAATCACTTTTGACAAAAAATGAGAAGAACCAAAAAAAAAAAGTTTGCAACAAAAAGAATTAGAAGAATTTGCAGAAAACTTGTGCTGTCAGCAATTGAAGGTCTGTTGATCAAAAAAAAAAAAAGTATTCAAAAGAGAAAATCATGCCAGCACTTCAGAAAATCAAACTGATGAAACTTTGCTCTATCTCCAAATGCCAACTGTGAGTACAAAGCAGCTGCCAAAGGCAATGCTATTCTCAATGACAAAATCCAGCATATGCTTTGAAGCAAGAGAATTGACTCTATTTTGATAAGTATGGTTGAAATTTCAAGTTGCTCTGTCACTTTCTAAAATTATATTAAACTATGGAACTATTTATTCATCAAGCAATTATTTTAAATATGCTAATTCTATCTCATACTGCTGTTATTTCTCTAATGAATTTTTGTGGTGAACTACCTGATGATGTCAATTAGCCACAGATGTATATGAGTGGTTATATTCAAGAAATTCTCTCTTTAGAGAAGTGCAGATTGCTTAAGATGTAAATTATTTGTGTCAATAATATATAATATAGCTACAGATTTCACTCACCACATTTTTGGAAGACAAAAACCATATATTTTCTCTAGCAAAAACCTGTAAAATAGGTCACCTTGTGGTTGTTTATGTAAATTCCAGGTAAGAAAGTGCCTGGAGGTCACTGCTGGGACTAGGAAGGATAATAACTGCTCTACCATATTTGTCTTCTTCATTATATCCTGATAACTCTTCCCTACCTGGGATTACATCTCTACATGGAGATTTGTGTCTCTATCTCTCATTTGCTTTCTTTCATAACTTGAAAGGAGCATGCCATGATATACTGGTTTCATATCCCTGCCCAGTTCCATCATCTCCCTGGCTGCTCTTTCCACTGGAATTCCATCCTTTTTAGACATAAATAGACCCTATTAAACTAGCCTTATATCAGCTTCACATCAAAAGAACACTTTTCATGATATACATTGTATGTATACTAATATGCTATAATTTCATGAGTTTGTTTACTCAGTTCTTTTGGCCCTCTCTGATGATTCTCTGGAAGGCAGTGGTTAGCACCAATGTAGCAGTATCTTAGTCATAGTCCAATATATCTTCACTTTGTTTTGACTCTCATTGCTTTTGTGGTCCCCTGTTTAGCTTCTAATATAATTTGTATTTCAGCATCACCTCCCTTTAGCACAATTCTAGAAAATTAAGGAATTACAAATTGCTGTTAAAAATGACATCAACATCTGGTCACTGTAAAGAAATGTCTTGAATTGGACTGGTAGGGATAAGAGGTGATCTGTTAGCAACAAAATGCATTGTCTTTTGAGGCCTCTTCCTTGGATAACAAACTATAATGTTACATTAAAATTTCTTGTGGGGACAATTAGTATTTTCTAGCTACAGACAACATATAGACTCTTCTGCTTCTGACTACTCTGTATTCTGGTAGTCTGTCTGTGTTAGTTATAGAGGAAAATAATTCATGAAGCACTGCTGTAAAACATTTTTGTATAATACTGGAGCACTCAGGAAAGAAAAAGAGCTACTAAACAAAAATAGTGACAAGGTTGCAGGTCTTGTAGTCCTTGAGTAAGGAGTGAACTTACTTAATGTACAGTAGGACACAAAATAATGATCTGAGCTCCAGAGCAGCTTTTGCTTAAGAGTTCAGATGGTGGGTAAGGTGTCTAAACTTTAAAGGAATTAAATGCCTCAAAGGCACTATTTCAGACAGTATATTTTTAGCCTACCGAGCAAGAAAAAAGATGAATAAGGCAAACATTTCCCAGAGTCCTTAGTTTTTGTATGATATACCTGACACAATCAATTTAAAATTCTTAAGAAACAGTTCTATATGTATTCACTTGCACTAAAATCAATGAAGTCTTATACACAGCCCCTTGATGTAATTACTCAGGGTTTCAAGATTACCTACAGCCACTTGTGTTGACAGGGTATTTCATTCCACATGAATTCCCAGGGATGTCTTTCCTTTTCCAATGTTTAATAAACCCATATTCAGACAAAATTCCTACTTGAACTGAGCAAAGGTTTTTGAGCTTAAAAACCAGTCAGAATCAAAATAGTCCGTACCTGGAGGTAAGCTACAAGAAATCTCATAATCCCCTCTCTGAGAACACAGCACAAGAACACACAAACATCTGAATCAGGTTAGGCCAGCTCCATGGCTGAGATGGGTACTCAAGTCTTTGTGTTTAAGAAAAAAAATCTTTATTTCTTTTTCTATTTCTTTTTCTTCTCATGATTTTTTCCAATCACTTTTTAGAAACCATGAAAGCTTCCAACATCCACAATGTCCAGGGGACGAGGAGTTCTTCATGTCTGGTTGAAGAAAAATCACCTTTTGGTCTACAAATCTGCGTGGTTAGTTGATATACTAGTTCTTGTACTCAAAGAGACAGTGAACAATAATTTCCTATTCACCTTCTCCATGTCATTCATGTTTTGCATATCTCCTTTCCAGGCTGAAAAGCCCCAGTCTGTTTATTTGTTCCTCATGGAAAATATTTCATGCCTGTGAAAATGTCCTTCTTAAAAACTTTCCTATTTCTACGACATTCTTACTGAAGGTAGGGGGAAGGGAGGGAAGGAAAGCATCCTAAGTTGAGCAAGATAACTAAAATGCAGGGATATATGTGTTTTACAGGATTAGTGGTTTGCTTCCTCTTCCTTTTCTCAGGCATTCTGATTTTCACTTTGCCTTTCTGAGGGTTACTAAGCAAGGAACCAATGGCTTATTATAACCACAAGATTTTGCCTCTTGGAGGTAGTATTCAGTTCAAACCCCGTTACCCTGTTTACATATGTTTTTAATTGCTCACCTTTGCTGTGTTTTTTCTTAAAGTCACAAAAAAAAACAACCCTAGGAAAAAGTGATCTTTAGCTGTAATATTGCAGACAAATCAGCCAGTCAGCATGATCTGCCATATTGCATCATATCCTTCCTTTGTGCTGGTCTAGCTCACGCTGTGTTTGGAGGGAATTGACAATTTGCCTGGGATTCAGGTCCATTGGCAATGGGAACGCAGGACACCATTTCGCTCTGCATTCCACCAAAGCTGGGAAAAGAGGCAACCAGCTGTTCCTTTCCACCAGGCAACAACAGCTTTTATAAAAGAAGAAAAATATAAATGACCTCTGGATCTTATTATTGCTAGACATTTTATGTTCAATAGTGAAAAAAGAGGGAGGTGACTAACCAGGACTGTTTGAAGTCCAGCTGGTGCTGTTTGGAAGAGGATGTGTCACCTGTAGTTGTGAGGTACCAAGGTGAGGTGGCAATTTAGAATGTGGTTTAGAAATAAGTGAGGTTTTTATAACCTGAGTTGTTTAGCCTCTACTAAATCTATATCACCTGTTGTCTCTTATCAAGCATGCCTCTGATGTTTTTGATTCACTTAGTTAATTTGTTTTTACCATACAAAACAGCATTGGTGGGCCTGGTCTCATAAAAGCAGATCACTAAAGCCCTTGAGGCACAGGAAACCAGAAAATGCATGTTGGGGGGAAAAAAAAAAAGAAAAAAAAAAAAGAAAAAAGGGGAAAAAGCCATATGACCCAGCACAGGAAACAAATCTAATGAAGGAATGTCCTCAGCTTTCACAGGAAATTATTTTCATTTTATGCCATTTTCTGCCTCCATAAAAAGTAACAGAGTTGACCTCCTGTGCTCCTACCTAACCTTTCGGCATCAAGGACTGGAAAGGAGAAGTGTTGCCTCAACCACCAAGATGCTAATCCATTAAGAGTGTAACAGAGAACAGACTCTTTTCATCATGGGCAGCTTAACTGTCACACCACAGCCAATATTTTCTCAAACAGAGCTTAGTAGGGAATGGGGGATATTTTCTGTTTTGTAATCAAACTGAAGTATTTTAAAGGTGTTACTTTTTTGTAAAGAACACTGAGTACTTGCTTTATGGCAAACAGATATCAGCTGGGATATTCAGAATCACTGACTGTTGCTTAAATCCTAATAGTTTGAACTAAACAGTGTAAAGCAAGGCTGTAATAAATTACAGGGAGTTGTTAGTGGGAAAAGTTGTTTAACTTGATGTGCTTTGTCATGTGCACATGCTGATTCTATTTGGTTTTGATTTAGGGGCAGAAGCTGAAATAATGTTTTTATTTTCATCTCCTGTATTCTGCACATACCTTAGTTTGCTTTAGCCTTGTGAAGGAGTTCGATATCCTCTTGCATGACAAACCCTGCATTCACATCTTTTATTGCTGAGAAGACATCTCAGGAAGAAATTGTATTGTATATGGCCTAACCCAGAGAAACATAATCTCCTTAGATTGCACTGTTAACGCTGGAACAGTTGATGATTCAAACTTTCGTGTTTGTTTTCCCATGATAGAAATAACAGCAATAAAACTACTAGATGTCAAAATGTTATTCCTGAAGTAACTGCTTCTGGAGACAATTTTACAAAATGCTTTGGGTCAGGAGGTGAGTGCCCGTTTCTGTCCCCCTTCATTAGTCAGATATGTTAAAACTACAGAAAACAAGACTCCACAATGCAGTTCAAAGACTGCCTTACAGGGAATAGATGATCGGCCTTTAAGAAATAACTTTATCTGCACCATATTCAATTTCTTTCTGCATCTTCCTGCAACTTTCAAATTAACACCAGTGCAATGAATCTTTGTAAATTAACGGGTTTAATGAGTGAACAAGAACCAATCAATCTCCCTTGTTTCAAAACCACTAATAAGAACTTAAACTGAGTATAAACCTCTGAGTCACAGCCTCTTGCTAATAACACGATTTTTGCTTTGAAGAGGATAATTAAATCATCACCACATTCCTTTTTCTCTGTATAACTTCCTGTATGATATGAATTTAGATCAAAACATAACCTTTCTCCCCTAAGGGTTCTTTGTTATATCACTTTGGAAAATGATTTCAGGAATTACTTTTGTCCTTGAAGGCATACAAATCGGGCTGGGAAGTTAGCAGTGCTGTTTACCTGAACCTCAAAAGAACTTGATAAGCCAGACACACCCCAATATTTTACAAATCTATTAGATAGCACACAAATCTATGGTACTTCTCTTATAAAGGAGAAGCTGTAAAATCCGAGAACTGACACAAGGAGCACAACAGGCAGGTTAGATTGACAGTGAAAAAAACCCAAAGAACATCCAAAATATATTTAGTAATGTAATATCAGACTCTAAAAATACATATGAAATTCAGGCTGGATCAGATTTGTAAGGGAATAATATTTTGTTGTTAAATTGGTATAAAACTCTAAAAAGAGCAAGAATCTAAGTTAAAAGAAAGCTACATTACACTTTCTCTATGACTGTGGACTCTGGGTCATAAAGGAAAAAAAAGTATTGTAGCTGGTTAGTATTACCATTTTCTGGATCAGGTAAAGGCTATTGAATGCAGAATGTGAAGAAAGATCAGAGGCAATCCGAGTCTCATAAAATGGTGATAATGGGTGACCTTTGTAACCTGTATATAAACTAGTCAAATGTCACAATGGGGAAAGGTTAACAGAAGCATTTTCTTGGTACCTTAAATGATTGCTTCTTGGAATAGCTATTAACCTACTGTATTCCATCTGCTAGTGTCTTTTTACTTCAAACAGGTAGTGTATTATTACTAACAGCTGCATATCCCATATAGTTATGACGGGGTTCATGGAGTACAGTGAGGTCAGAGCACCAGGGGAGTGAATAAAGTGCAGAACCACATGTGAAGTGGTTCCCCATCCTGACAAAGATTTGCTCAGTGATCTTGGATTCAGGTTTCCTGACTTCTTCAGGATTTCACTTGCTGTCTGTAAAGCAGGAGTATTGTCCACTGGCTGAAGTCTCTTGTAAGCTAAACACACTGGTATGTTTGACCTTTGAGATTCTCAATGGAAATTGTGGGTAGACATGTAAAACATCTCTATGCATGTAGAATGGTTATTGTTTATGGTCTGTAAGTGCCTCAAAAGGATGTCGTCTTTTAGCAGATGGTCTAAATCAACAACATTGTCTCCAATTAGGATAAAAATACCATGACTGAGACCAAATACTTAAAGTCCACTCAGTCATTGACATCATGGCAGATTAATCTTCTTTAACAAGGGAGACGCATACTCTTATTTCAAGTGGTGACGGAAAGAGTCTGAGAAGGCTCAGCATAGTGGCAGGAGCTTCAGAGAGCTATTTTCATGCTTGCCACAGTGCACAGATGGAGTGAGAGTGGGATGTCCTAGCTCCCTGTGGGAAGGAATCTACAAGTTATGAGCATTCAGCCCCTCTTAATGCATGACTTCAGCTATCAGCTGGTCAACAGGTTTTCTGCTCCCACAGAGAAGAGTGACTCCTTTGTTCAACATTGCTTTTCTTTGGTTGTCAAGAAATGAAGCTAAGCCCACAGCCATATTTGTCTTTATGTTAAACATAAACTACCAAAAAAGGTTACTCTCATACTCTCCCTCTACTTAGAGCAGCTAACTCTCAACTTGGAATCCTCTTTGTGTAACTTTTCAAAAACATGACCTGTATCCCCACATCTCAGCTGATTTTCCCATCTTCATTTGTTTATTGTATTATGCCTCAACTTTAAAATGTGCTTGTTTCCTCCAAGGCTTGTAGCTGTTAATTTAGCAGCTGAAGTGTCTGTATGCTAGTGTAAAGTTTCAGTTTCCCATGCAATAGATTGCAGGTACGTTTTCATATGTGTATGTTATTCAACTCTTTCATCCTGTGCAGTTACTGCCGCTTTCAGCTATGCATTTTGCAAGCCTTTATTTTTGAAATGTATGCACTAAAATACCATATTGCAACTTGTCAGACTGTATCTTGAGCTAAATTACCAAAAGAGAGTCCTGATTCGTGGATGACCACAGACAATTAATTCTCTTGCTGGGTTCAGTTTAGTGCACCCAGAACCTATTTTCAGGAGAAGAAACATTGTCTCTTTCTGGGCTACTTCCCTGGGAAAGGGAGAATTTTGCAGACTGGTATGCATTTCTCTAAAGAGTCGCTTTTCTTTTTAATTGTGTTTAAAAATGGAAGGAAGTACAAATAGAGCTTTCATATATGGTATGTACAAATAGGATTTCAAATCTATTTTGGGGTTGGTCCTACAAAGAATGAATGGCTGCATAGCTTTGTGGAGACTCATGCCTTATACCAAGCTTCTGCATGTTTGAAGTTCAAGCAGAATCAGACCTTCCACTTTGAAATAGACATGTTCTCATGTTGGAGAAGACTGAAGGATGTTCAGCTCATTAACTCTCTATCTAATCTTTCAATTTTTCTATAGAAGGCTAAAAACAATTGCCTCAGCTGGAAAAAATTAGCATGTAAATGGGCAAGAAAAGGATTAATTTAAAGGAAGAAGTATGTGTGCAACAGCACAAGTGGTTTTGCATATGCATCTACAACTACAAATTAGTTTTTAAACTGGACTCTTAATTATGTAAATGTGATTTACATAAAATTGTAAATTCAGCTCACTGTTTGTTTCGGCGCAATTCCAGAGCCCACATGCTTAATTCAGGAACATTCTTGTCCAAGAGCTGCTACAGGCTTAAATGGATCATACATTGGGAAAATTATTGACTGGATGCAAAAATGCTGCATGGCCATTTCTTGGTGTGCATGTGGTTCATGTATGTGCACAGTGCCTGTGACTGCTCCAGGACAGCGCTGCTTATCTCCACTAATATGCCTGGCAAATGTAGCAGTGGGTCCATATCCACCGGGTGTGAGGAGCAGAAATCTCTGTCCAAGCTCCTCACAGACTAGTATCTCCTCAGGTCATGGTCCAGTGCTCTTCTGGGGAAGGATTTCAAGCCCAGAAAGCAGGACACCCTTCAGGCTGATTAGCTTGGGCAACATGCCCTGCTAGATATACTGAGTCCCTTGAGTGCCTCTTTGCTGCACTTGGTTGGGTATGTGCTGTCCTCACACCCTCTGGCTTACTGAGCTGAGACCCAGGAGTTTATAGCACCCTTCTCATTTCTTCTGCAGAGATGTAGAAAAAAATTGTGTCTCACAGCTCTGTTTTCAGATGTGTGAGTGGGCTCCGGAGAAAGTGAAGAAGTGTGCAGCTTCTAGACTGTGTTTATATTGCACCTTGAGATGGATTAAGCAAATTTATGAGAGAATATACACACAGTACCTATAAAGCTATTTTATAGTCACAATTCTGAGTATGATTTCTCTTTAAAATATTTAGTGATATTTTTTAATATTGTATATTCTGGTTTACAAGTAAGGGCCTAGCAACCCCTTCATGTAATGCTTGACGTTTCCTTGCCAATGTCTCTAAATTCTAGTGTTTCAAACTGTGTTTCATCAATATTATCAACTGAGTTTTTTCATCTTAGTTTGTATCATCTGGAAATAATGTGAAGAGTCAGAATGAGTATTCCAGTAGAGCAATGCATACATCAATACTGGCCAAAGAAACCCCAGCAATCCGCCCATTAGGAAAAAAGAAAAGAAGCCCTTTTTGGGGAAGAAAAAATCAGTCATACATTGGAATGGAAAGTCAAAGGTATGAAATTTTGCATGCAAACTGGCTTAGTTACCTTTGTAGATACTTTGCATTATTAATACTTCTCAGGGGAAACATCTGAAATTTAAGGATTGAGTTTCTTATGTAAATACTAATGGTCAGTTGAGAAGTTATGCACTTTTTTTGTTCATCTCTGTCTCAAAGTCTTAGGACTGTAATGAAATAATTCTCTCTCAAAAAAAAGAAAAATATCTTTGCTTTATAATGTATGATAGCCAGTGGGGAAGAAAATTCACTTGGGAAACAGAAGAAAGTGAGGTCACGTTAGCATCTTTGTGAAAGTTACCACTTCTCAGCGGCTTATATCTTCTGAGAGCTACAGCCTCAATAACTACTTGTGTGCTTTGCTGTTTTTGTGGTACAGGGAAGATGAAAATAGGTTTTTGGAGTGGAAACTCTGAGGAATTTTTATAAATTGAAGAGGGGCTGAACCTAGTTAAAATAGTCTAATGAGGCTGCAAGAAAACCTAAGTTGTAGCTCAAATCCCTGGCCTGAATCAGAAAGGCAGTTACTTTGTAAATGGTTACTCCCGTGAGAGAAGCCTACTCTTGCCTTCTCATCTTTCATGAGAAATTCCTGTCCTATTAGAGAGGTGTTCAACTGATTCACAATGCTAAAGCATTGGTGTGGCAGAGGTGATTCCTCACCTATGGTAACATGTTGAGTTCAAGTCACAATTCAGTTGTAAATATTCTTACAAATCAGGGCACTGTCAAGAGGAAATACGGCAAACTGCTTAATATAGGGCGGGTGAGTTGTATTTTGCTATAGATGTCCAATTTTACTTCCCTCAGGTGAAGGACTAAAAAAACCCTGCAGTCCTTATGCACACACCCCAGAAAAGGATTTGACATCAGAAACTGCCCTTCGTGGTAAAGGGTCTGCTCAAGCAATAATGTCAGCAGTGTGCTTCAGATTTTTGGAGCAGCAGCAAGATTTGAGAACTTCAGATCAGGCATCACTGAGAGATCACTGAATGGTCCTTTTTAAAGCCCTGGTTTAGTCTCCCTTTTCAAATCCACATGGTTCACATCAGGGTTGGCCAAGATAGTTTACTTCTTTAAACACATCAGAGTGGACTGAGATAAGCCACACGGAAAGGTGAAAGGAACAGTCAAAGGTAACGAAGGGTTTCTAATGAACATCAACTAGATAGTCTAGAGAACTACACGTTAAAAGAAATGGGGAAGATATATACTTTCTAATCATCAACAACCTTTCTTAAAGTGGCTTGTGAACATTTTCCAAATGCTTTACAGGAAACAAGTATTTGAATTCATGATGCTTTCAACGCACATGTTTTGAAGACATGAGTGTTTGGGGTACTAAACGGTTTCGAGGTTCTGACTGTGACTACACCTTCTCAGCTTATACAGCAGTAAAAATTCTTTCCCAAAACCATAAGGTCCTGAAGTACAGCCTCGTAAAAAAGCACAGATAAAAAATACCATCATTTTCTCTTGAAGGTGAAAGAAAAAGCAGAGATTTTTGTTTATAATCACCTATCCTCACACCCTCAATGATAGATGTTAAGTCTGTTAACATTAAGAAAAGTTTCCTAAGTGGATGTGGGAGGATTAAAAACAAACCAGTTGCACTGCACTCTGTACATGCTCTCCTCCAAGTATTCCCGCAAGATCAAGATACACTATGAATACTAAGCTTTGTGTTTTTAAAAATGTGAAATCAGATGAGTTGAGCCTGAAGCTAAACTTTGGATCCAGAAACCTCTGTCGTTTGGAGAAGATTGAGACTGTATCTGAACACTGTGTGTCAGACCTTTTCCTAAAATATCACAGTTGATTTCCATCTGCCCTCAGCGTGTCATCTTCTCAGATGACTGTGGCTCCTCTGCTTGCTGTGGCTGAGTGCTCCAGAACGAGACTGCTCCAGAGGGTGGTGAGATGACAGAAAGTAGGAGTAGAAGTCTTTTCTACTGTGATACTCTGCAATATGCTTTTTTTATTAGAGCCTGAAGGAGTTTTAAATGAATGACAGTGTTATTGTGTCATTCATTATGTCTTGTCTCTTGAATAAAACAATAACTGCAAGTTTCCATGCTGTTTATTAGCATTTACACAAAAATTGTCATGTTGAAATTAATAGCTTTACTTCTATGATGTATCATCAAGATCTGATGTTAGTCACTGCCTACTGTAGTAATAAAATAAACAAATATTCCAGCATAATTTACACATTTTCCAAATAACTGAGGTGATTTTTGGTTTTGTCTACCCTGCAATATTACATGCACTGTTAAAAGCCACTGGATCTTCTAGGAAGCCTCAGAATAAAATGGTTGCCATAAGCTAAAAATGTTTGTACTTCAAAGACCCAAGACAGTGGTAGATTTATTGTACTTATGTGGCATTTGATTTGCCTTAGAGAGTTGGGAAATGTCTTGTATTATTTTTTTCTTAGAAGTTTTGTGACTGGTTCTTTGAGCAGGTTCATGGAGCCAGTGTTCTGCAGATCCTTCCAAGTAACTTGCTGGCTTTGTTGCCTGGGATGCTTGGATTCTGGGTTCAGAGGTCCAATGGACTATTTCAGCCCTGCATTCTGCTGAAAGGGTAATTTATGGCTTCAGCAAAAGTAATCCAATACTGCTTTTTCTAAGTTCATCTGAAGTATACTAAAAGTCTTCAGAAAGGTAATGAAGCATGAGACCTCAATTCTTTTACCATAGCAATATTCTTGGAGCTAGCAACTGCAGCTGCATGCGCATTTATAGAAACATGCCTTCAGTGGAAGTGTAAAACGTCTGCACCATGAGGTTTGCAGCTACTGGATACTGCAGAATCAGAAAGGGGAAGGGTGAACACTACTGAGTAGATGAAACGAACTCAATAGATTTTCTCCAAAATGCAGCCAATAGCTATCAGAGGGTATTCT
>JAOXXN010000395.1:144152418-144164457 GCA_026770055.1 Myrmophylax atrothorax
AACAAGGTCAAATCTCAGCAAAAAGTAGTTACAGAATGCAGATTTATAGGAAATCTTCCACTGACATTCCAGACACTACATCTGTAAGTAACTACTGCCATTGAAGGTGAAGAAAAAAAATAACAAAAAACGGTGAAACAATTAGCTTTAACTGTTATTTTATATTTCTCATAGGTTCTTTCTGCATTTAAAACTGTTGAAAAAACATAGTGAATACAAAATCAGATAAAAGCTGTGGGTCTGAGCCCTCTTCCCTTTATGGATTCTCCACAGTCTACTGGGATGTGGACATGTGCCTTACAGCATTCTTTTCACAGCAAGTGTCTTTATTTTCTTGTAGGAAAAACAAACATTTGTGGGATAAATGTCTCAAAGACACTTTGGATGGAACACTTTATTGAACTAAAACTCTGCTATACAATGTGTAGGTACCTATAAATGGCTTCTTACATGGTAAAGTCAACTCTTAAAATTGCATGTTGCAAAGTGCTAAAAATGAACCCTGAACATCCATTTTTCACAAAGGGAAGAAAAAAAAAGACATTATATAGTGGTACTAGTAGTTCTTTAAGTATAGTTGATTGGATTTCTAGGAGAAATCAACTATTACTCTCTTTCTATATGCAAGAAGAACATTTCAGTAAACTGCAATGATTCAATCAAAGTCACCAAATATACTAGTGGCAGAACTGGGAGAAGACTTACATGTCTTGAATGTCTGCTTGGTGATCTATCCTTCAAACAACTTTACAAAACTTTCCTTTCCCATGTACATAGAATCACAATTCATTAAATTGTTTGTGCTTAAACTGTGTTAAGGTCTGTGAGACTTTCTGTAAGATTTCTTTTCTGCATGTATTTGTTCTATATATGCTGCTGGCAAAGAGAAGAGGAAAGCTGGCCAAAACTCAGGTATTTTACTGTGCATCTGGAAGCTGGTTTTGAAGACCTGGGGCAAAATTCTGGCCCAACTGAAATTAAAGGCAAAACTTCAATGGGGCAAAATTTCACTTCTGGGAACTAAGTAAAAAGTATCTCCACCCTTACAAGTTGAGAACAGAAACTTGCTTTCAACAAGACATTATTTGCTACTACCTATTCCACAGTAGTTCTAAAGAGAGTTGTGTAATCAGTCCACTTAGCTTTTTAAAGGAAAAAAGAATAACAATTGTGGTGAATTCCATTTCACTGACTTATGAATACAGAGACCAATTAATTCATGTTCACAGTAAAGTAACAACAAAATGTTTCACTTCTGTTGCAGAGACTTTTTTTTTCCGGATTGTACTTTTATAATTTATCTGGACTGAATTTGGAAAAGTTGACTATAGGGTTTAGTTAACAAATCAAAAAAAGCAATAGTAGCCTCTCACAAAATCATAAACAGTCTGAATCTGATATTCTAAGTGCAAAAAAAAAAGAAAATGCCTTCAAAACTCAAAAGGAAAAAAATCATCCAGGGTTAGGGAAAATAAAGCTCCTTTTTATTTCAAACAAATGTTAATTCAAAGCTAAGTGGAAAGAAACACCACAATTTCTTCTAAGACTTATATGTCTGGGCCTCATTTGTATGGAATTTTCCAAAATCTTTCAGTTCTAAGGACCTAAAGTCACTCTGTGTCTTGTGACTGGATGCTACAAGGCATTGTTGTTGAAATGCGAACTTTGGTCTGAGTCATCACAGCAAAAAGATGCCAAGATATTTGTCCAGATGTTCCTTATTCCTCTATTTTAAAATGAAGACCAAGAAGATTAGCAAACTGGGATAGAATCCCTCTTTTCCTTTTTGTGAAGGCTACAAGCTGTGAAATCTCTGTGACTGACCTCTAGGACTTCAGAACACCTAAGGTTAGGCCACTAGAAATGTGCTCTTGAAAGAAAATGGCCTCTTGAATTAAGGCCCAACAAGGTGGCACACAACAAAATGGACCACTGCCCAGGTCCAAGCAATTGCCAGCATCAGTTTTATAGGAGGAATTGCTTTACATAATTATTGGTTAACTGTGCAAGTTCACAGTGAAAGACTAAAGACCTGTCTTAATCCAGGCTATTAAACCACATTATTTCTTTCCATTTACAACTTTTTTGTTGTTGTTTCCTCTCTCTCTCATTTATTTCATTTTATTTGCTCTCTGGTCAGGTCTCAAGACACTCACCTCCCAGCTTCAGACAAAGCATTTTATCAGGTGTTGCCATCCTAGTAACCTCAGTTAGTAATTGATTCACATATATCATTTTCCAAGATGACAGTGCTAAGGTTACTGTGAGGAGATACAAACAAGGAGGGCTATAAATTACAGCAGCACGTTTAGTGGGCACAGAGGAGCACAGCAAAGCAGCAAGTCAGCTGTCTTTGCTTATATTCTCCTGGTACTTGGAAAAGAGAGATATAAACACTCATCATGTTCTGAGCATGACTCAAGCATATTAAAAAATCATGCTTTCAAATGCATTAGATACCTACTGAAAGAGCTAAAACGGCATATAAAATCTTCAGATCAGTTTGCTTCAGTCAACATTGGGATTTTGTACAGATGCTGCTAAAATGTGACTTTGTCATTGTTCCGAAGTTCATGGGGTAATAAGGAGAGCGGCATGAACTTGGACAAAGGGAACAGTCACAAATAGTACAATAAATGGTTTTGCATTTATCTCTATGAAGTACTCTACACAGGGGTTAGAAGCTGTTTGCTTAAATGTAAGAAACAACCCAACAATATAAAAATCTAAAAATATATGAAATCCTAAAGCAGCAACCGTATTAGAAAGGTGTTTCACTTCAGACAAGTGGGGTCAAATTATTGAGTGAGCTCAGAGTTAAATTTACAAGCATCTAGAGCAGGGAGCAGACTTTCAAAAGAGCCCAGCTCAGGCTCAGTTGTGACATTTATTCCTCAGCCTGACTTTGCCTTATTTTATGCATATTTTTGATTCACCTTATTACTTATCTTTTTTTTCATTCTGTTTGCTCATCTTTCTGTGTCCTTCCCTTTTTTTGCTGTTTCTCCCAAGTCTTTCGCATCTGTGCTCTCCCGTTGGCTTTTAAACCCAATGTTTTTCTTCTCCCTATATATCTCATTCCTATTGATTCAGTTACTAGTGATTTGATTTCCAGCGTCTTCTACTGTTAACAGTGTATGTGAAGGTCATTCAGTTTCACTTCTTTTCTTCTTCTCAAAAAATCCTTGCATTTTTTTCTTATGGAAAAATACAGTCAGGATGGCCAAAGTTGGGAGATGGGATACAAAACGGGGGCTTAGATTACATGATACAAGGGGGTTAGATTTCATGATGTCTAGAGCTACAGGCTGAGGAAGTAAAATTAAATGACTGAAAAGGGCATCTTGGTTCTGCTTGCACCATTTCAAGAGTTAAGTTCCTAGCACCAGACAGTCAATAGGAAACATTTGAAGAAGGTTTGTGTGGAAAAAACTGTCTCTCCCTTGAACAATGATGATGAGCTCAGTAATGCAGAGACGCCTTTGCAAAACTGGAATTCAGTGTGCCAGACTTCTTCCTGTCTTCTTCTTGGATTTGGGCAGGGACACGTAGCTTGATGTTCTGGTGCCAAGGCAGGTGGTCCAACTCTTAGACCTAATCCCTTCCCATAACGCCCTTTGGAACAGCCTGAGGATTTGGAAGACACTAAGGAGACTTCAAAGAATGCCTTTGTGCTTACTGAAGATATATGTCACTTTAGGTGTGCATCCTAGGATACGAGTTTTCTTAAGCCAAAATGAAGAGGAGGCAAATGTTTGAGTAACAGTTCAAGATTTTACTCAGCCTTTGACATTAGTGGGAACTTTTTGTCTGGCTTATATGACTTGTTATTAGTGTTCTGAGTCTACAGGGATCAACACAATGATCTTGTTCATAGTCCATGCACCTTCAGAGCTGGATCCTGGCAGACATAATTCCCTCCTCTCATGTGAGTATGACAGTGAATAGAGAGTATTCAGCACTCAGGGGATCAGGGCCTTGAGCTCCTTACATATTCTTGTTCTGTTAAAATAAAGTCAAGTAAAGCCTTTGGTTGAATACAGCTATGACATACACGTCCCCCATAATTACCCAATTTAGCTGTAAAAAACAACACCACACTTAGACCTGGAAAAGGGTAGCATTTTTGGAAACTGTTTCGAAATAGACCAAATTTGAGTCTATGTCCATCTGATATCATTTAGTTGTTGTGGTATCATTGTTTGAAGTGGTTTCTTTCAGCGCTGGCTTGGGCCCATAAACCAGTCAGCAGTGGTACATGCTGCCACCCACATTTAACAGACAGACAAGCAAGGCACAGCTGGAAATAGTCACTGCTCTAGAAAGAGCAACAGGAGCAAAGTGAATGAAGAAATTGCTGACTCATATCGTATTGCTGGCTTGGTTTTCAGGAATTTGATGGTTTTTGAAGGGATGAAATCTAGAACTGTTTAATTGTATAAGGGTAGATGTCAGGATCCTGTCAAAAAGAATATAATAGCTCTTTCTGCCTACAACAAAAAATTGAGTTCCCTTCATTGCAGAACTTTGTAGAATTTCACTGTAATTTATCAAAAGTATAGAATAAACATATGCTAATTGTCAGTGAGGACTGCAGAGAGAAGTAAAGAAAGGCAGAGGTGGCAGATCTGCACAGCTTTAATGAAAGAAAGCATTAAAGAGGGCTAATTTGCTGAAGTTAAAAAAATGAAATTTTGCCTGAAGTCTAATAACAAAACATTAGAGCAACAAGTAGAACAGTGCAGAAATTAATCAAAAGTAAATAGGCCATAAACTTGCAAGGCATTACAAAAAGTGCCAATTTTTATAACAAACCCCCAGTACATTAATGAGAAATTCTTTTGATCTTCCTTCTTCCTACAGCATATGAAAAAATGGTGTGAAGAGATGGTAAAAAATATCTAGTAATTTTTATTTAGTTCTTGTTTGTGCTTCCCTGCAGTTTTGTAATAACATTTTCTGCATCTTGTTAATTATTTGTATTACAATAATAGAATGAGGAGTGTTAAAGATCAGACTCTCACTTAAGTGCATTGCACAATGCTAATAACTATCAAAATGAAAAAACAAACAAACAAACAAAACAATAACAGGATTAATAAAAGTGGGAAGGAGGGAAGGGGCACTCTCCCCAGATTACAAATAGAGCACTGAATTACCCCTAGTTTACAGATGGAGTACTAAGGTCTTTTAGCCCTTTAAAGTTCAAAAGTCACAGCCAAGGATGCAGAAGTAACACAGTGCTTTGAAAGAAGAAGGATGGTCAAAGTATGGAGGAGCAGAAAACAGCAGTTCTGTGTTTCATAAAACATATCCAAGCTTCAAATGTGTTTTCATTACTATAAAGAAGGAAAGTAAAACTTTTCAGAATTTCTAGGGGGAAACAAATGAATGGGAAGTACCAGGAAGTCTTGGTAAAAGGTACTTTTATGTGATATAAAAAAGCAGACTCACAAATGTTCCAGAAAACAAGAGGAGGCTTGAACTATAATGACTAGTGTTGCCAATGAGGGCCTAAATCAGTTCACCTATATTTGCAGAGTCATCTTAGAGCAGGACAAAACAGTCCATAGAATTGATGGGACATTTAAGCTTTCAAGAAGTGTCATTTTTCAGCAGGTAACTGTTCTGTAAAAAAATAATAGTTTTTCACCTGCTCTGAGTACTTGTTTATCAGGATGCAGTGCATGTTGGCATCAAATTTTTCCCTTACTACTATTTTATTGACAAAAGTTTGTGCAACACAGGCATATAAATTTCATGTATTTGGACTTCAAAGAGATAGTGGAATCATAGAACAAAATAAAATAGCATTTCTTTTTATGCTAACATCCCCCAGTCACTCCTGGCAACATAGACCATCATTTTTTATTTATTGAGTTAACTTTAAACATATTTCCTTCAAATGAATTATGATAGGTCGAAGATCTGCAGTCACTTTTTCTAGTCTCAAATAGCCTTTGTTTTCCACACCATTCTCTCCAAAACTGACAAAAGGAAAGGTCAGGTAGGTCATGTCTAGCTAGTCCCAAATGCCACAGTATATTATCCAAGACAGAGAATATAATTATCTTTTCAAAAGTGGCAATTAGTAAGAATAGCCCTCATCAATTCTGTTTAACATTCAACATTTATAATGTGGCAGAAGCCAAGGCACTACAACATCAAGGTGAAGTTACCTTAATAAGATTAAAACTAACACCAAATACAGAAGAATTTTGTGGAACAGAAATATTCAAAAATATGAATTTTGAAGAAAACATTTATTTCAAATCCTTCAAAGTATTTTGCAAAATTCCATGCTGTAAAGATACATATACTTGCTTAGGCTGTTCCTTCTGCACATCAGCATCCCTTACAGTTCCAATGGATAGTGAATAAGTAGCAAATTATTTAGTATTATGGAGTAGTATGCTGAGAGTATTATCCTTTCCATAAATAAGAAACTTTTTAAAAAGGAGGAAATTATCCTCCTTACTACTAAACTCATTTACAATAGACAGGGAAAAATGGGGGTAAAAAGAAGTTAAGTAGGCAGTTAGAAAATAGTTAATCTGGGATACTTCTATTTCTGAATGCCTGATGTAAGTACTTGGAATTAATTTCTGAAGTTTTCAATTGTGGTCTGGCTTCAGCCCAGATCTCCTCTGTTCCAGGTCTGCGCTTTAACCACATGATTATTCCTCAATGCCTCTACAGTGAGTAAAATGAAATTATACAGATATTGAAAGTCTTCATTTGGGTATCTATGGACTAACACTGAAAGTATCCTGGATCACCAACAAAGAGTTCATACACTAGGAACATTTATTTCCTATCATGCCATTTCCACAGGATCATTTTTTTTGCCAAGTTAACTTTTCTATGTGTAATAATCTCCAGTTCCAGTACTGAGTGAAAAGGCCTTGGGCTTGATCATCTGGAACTCTGCTATGCACTAATAGACCGACCACACCTCTCTGATTTCTTCCAAGTGATATCTATTTTTCTCTTACTTGTCTCAAAACTACAAAATCCTTTTCTGATGGATTCTCAGTTGAAAACTTCTTTCCCTGTATTGTCGAGAGGAGCAAATACATTCAGTTTGGCACCATACTCACAGAGAATTCCAGTAATTCCCACAGCAATTTATCCATAAACCATTCGGGATGATCACAGAAATGCCCTGTGGGAGGGATTGATTTAAATTTTACCCACTTCTTTCAAACAGCTGAACAACACACTGCATCCTTCCTTTCATTCTCAAAGAGCAGAGCCAAACCCTGACAGTCAACACAGCATCCACTTCTGGTAGTTATCTTGTAGTATAAGTCATAGGTTATATGAAGGAATGATGATATTCCTTTTTATAGTTTTCCTTTCTGAAAGGAACTAGAAACACTGCAGACAATTGACTGAAATGGAAGAAAGTTATTAACAAAACATGTATGTACAAAAGTGTCAGGGTTACAGGCTGTCCAATAAAAAAGGAAACACTTACTGTCAAAATGGCAATTACCCTTGAACTAACAGTACAGGGTGATGACACAGAAACAAACGGATTAAGCATTAAAATTTCTCCCTAGCATTTGTGGGTAACTCTGGAAGACTTTCTCACACAAAATTCTCCTGCAGACGCACAGAAGAACTTTGCAAAGCTCTGAGTACAATCCAGTTGATTGAAAACTTTAAACCTTTACAATATTCCCCACCCAAATTCACCTGATTTCACTGATACTAATAAATAATACAGAGTACCTTTTTACTATGATTGGATCAGTGGCCAGTAGCTTTCTTGACAAACGTTTTTTTACAGTTTACAGAAATCACATTTGCCTTCAAGACTGAAGAAAAAGCCAAAAGTACTGAGGCTGCTTATAGATGGAAGAATTTGTTTGACTGCCTCAAAGTTTATGAGTTCTGTCTTTCCATTTGCTATTTGATCACAATGGCGGATAACATGCTAAAACTAGTCTTCAAGGCTTGCATCTGAGACTTGAAAAGCTCATGATACAACTAATAACACAAAATACAAAAGGAAAGAATCAAAAACTGCTGGATTTTTATGAGTGTGAGCCTGAGACAGTGGGATGTTTGTCTCAGGCCACACTGAGAGTCAGCATCCATGTCAGGATCTGAATCTCAGGTCCCTAGGTACATTGATCTAAGTCTCTTACTTCTGGTTATCTCCTCCAGGCTCAAAGGAAAGGGCTGTTCAAAGCTCACCTCTGTGAATCCACCACAAATTTGAAGAAAACCTAATTAGTTACCAGCAATGACCGCACCCTGACCCTCATTTCAAGTGCTTGTAACATTAATTATTAACTAGCCAATGAACTAAAACCTTGCAAGGGGCTGATCTGAAGCATGGATCAAGAATAGCATGCAGTGTGCTAGTGACACACAAGCAAACACCAAAGATGCTCTTATCCGTTCTATTCTTTGGCATTTGTCTACCGCTTGAAACCCTTTAAATAGACATAACCCACTTTTCCAACATTTCTTTTTTGAACTGCTAGAGAAAGCAAAAGAAACTACCAAGGAAAAATTAAAGGAAAACAATGGATTGCAGCAGAACTGTTTTCACTGTGAGTATCACTGACAGCATCACATTAAAGCACAAAGGTGAAAGGACTTTTTTATAGCTGCCGGAAATCCTGGTAACACACACTCTTTGTTTCCAAGCTACTGAGGCCAGAAAAGCCTTGCCTGAGTTCTTTATGTACAAACATCTAACATCCTTGTTCCTGGCTCACAGGAGGCACCTCCTAATGCCTGCTGTCAACTCATTTATGGCATATAACTGTAGTCAAAAAGTTGTTGAATTGCCAGTTTTGTAATGCACACACACATTGTTCAAGATTATCTAAAAACACTAGCCTCTGGGAAAAGGATGGCTTCAGGGGTCTAATTAAAAGAAATCATAGACAGTCAAATCAAGTGCTCCCTATTTGTATTTTATTTAATAAAGAAAGAATGACACAGATGGAATTTCCCCCAGCTTTGCCTTTTCAGTAAGGGGACGGGGGGGAGCAATGGGCCTTTCAAAGCTCTGCGACAGCCGTAAACTAGTCCCAAATCGATTGCCATCCCCAAACCCCTTCTCTGAAGGCTTAATGGTATTTTCACATGGGATCCAAAGCAGGCGGTCTTCAAGGAAACTTATTGCATCTGGTGAAAAAAATAAAGCTGACATTTTTTGACAAGACCCTTAAGTATGACTCTCCCATGAGAGTTGTAACATAGAAGAGGTTGAGCAGGTGGTAATAATCAGCATTACATACATTTGAGCATTTTCTATAACATGGATTACCATGGCATTCCTTCCTCCCCCTCCTCTCCTGGGGGAGACTTGCACAAATTGCAAGCATTTTCCAGTCCCTTTGATAAGCATTTCTATCACCAGTTTCACAGCTGTAGCTAGATTGTTTAAAATGTATGAAACGCAGCCCCACCTTCCAGCGGAGATAAGGACTGAGGAAACAGAGGACTCTCTCTCTTTCCTTTCTCAGCTCTTACTAAGCAAGTTTTCTAAATGCTACCTAAAAATACTCTGCTGTTGTGCTCAAGCACAACATAGAGGTGCTTAAGCAGCAAGTCACTGCTTTGAAGTGAAGGGTGGATGCACAGACACATCTCAGAGAAAGCCGGTGGGGAAAACCAAAAGTAACTAAGCAAAGATTACTGTGTCCTTATAAAAAGGCCATGACTAAATTCACGTCTTTTATCCCAATTCTCCTGCCTATACCAGAAAGAGATAAATAGGGAGAATGTCTAATTACAAGCAGAGCCCCTTTCAAGGCTGATGGAGGAATCCCACAGGGAATTGAGAGTCTTTCTCCCATGTGTTCAGCCATGGCCAAGGTCTCCAAGGTGGGAGCCCTGCTCTTGGGAACTCAGGTATCTGTGTTGAGAAATGGTCTCTCCTACAAAGGCCTTACAATTTAAAATGATGTAATGAAACAATGGAGTTGACATTAATAAATGTTTTTATCATTAGATTGGAGATACGTTTTCATTGAATAGTAAATTGACAAAAATTGCAGTTTCTGGAGGTCAGTGAAGGAATTAGGAAACAGTGAGTCGTTTCTTACAGAAAAAAAAATACATGAACTGTGAAAATAGGGGAGAGCAGAAGGCCCTTCAAGATAATAACTGATTTCTATTCAGAAATTTTAATCACCTTTCAATTTTTCATTTCAGAACTTCTTCTTTGTTTCAATATATTGCTTTTATTTGATTTGAATTTAATATTATTTTTTGTTGTTGTTGTTATTTCTTTCTGAAAGGAAAAGATTTTGTTAGAGAGGGAAAACACTGGCCAAAGTGCTTCAATGTTGTTTCCAAAAATCCATATCTATGTCTTCTTGGGTTCCTCTTTATATTTTTAGATTTAGGATATTTTACTTAAAAATCTATTATTGAAACACCTGTGATAACAGTACGCCACATTTATGTCCTCCTTAATCTTATCATATTTCTGCATTTTCATAATTACTTTATGAATTGCTGTAGCACTAGTTTTTATTACTTGAGCAGTGACAGTAATATAGGCTTTTGATTCTATCTCAGCTAATACTTACCTCACTCTGATGATAAAATCAGACTTTAACGTGTATGTGTTTGTTAAAGGATGTGAAGGATTCTGTGTAAGTCTTTTTGTTGTTTCTTTTTTTACCACAGAAGAGCTCTAATTGTCTGTTCAGGTAGTTATGGGATGGTAGGTTTTGGGGTTTTTTCAACAACCCATATAATTTAGGATCTTCTTAGCTGAAAATCATAGATGATAAGTTTTCTTTCATCACAAATATGCTTACCCTCCAAAGAGCAGATCTGTCAGCTCTCCCCTGGTTTTAGTCACAGTCGTGTTATTTTCACTTTTTATTAAATTTTTTTTTTTTTTTGCCAGAACGTGGCAGTATGCTTTTATAGTACTTGAATTCTGGAAGAGCTTCAGCAGAAGGAAGCCACAATTAAACCTTAGCATGTTCTCCCATGGTATCCTCTGACTAAGTAATGTTCAAGTTTCCGCACACTGAAGGTTTTATTTCCAAAGTATACAAGCAATTTCCCCTGAAGCCAGAGAAAATAAATGATAATTGTACTGGTTCATTTCTATCACTTGTGTTGCAACTGTGTCTAACAGCATGATTAAGACCCATTTATTAGGACAATATATTCTTACTTAAAGCAAGTTAATACCCATTTTTGTTTTAAAAGATCATTTTGCTAATGATATTTGAATAACTTCATGGAAATATCAGAGATGCGTCCAGAGAAGCATGAGGGATGTGTTGAGAGAAGCATCTCTGTGTGTTGGAGAAAGAGGCTGGAGAGACTGTAATAATCTTGGACAGTCTGCCTGTGTTTCGTCAATGTCTGTAAATTCATAATACATCAGTAAACTAGCATAAAGAGGAGAAAACTGGGGATCAGTGTGCCCTCAATAAATAAAGCCCTTTCATTGAATTTAGTAAGATCTAATCATCATAAATCAGATTAAAATCTGAATGATTTTTCTTTCAGAGTGCCTTTATTCTAGAAAAATGCCCTGCCATGAACTTATATTTCTTTGTCTCATATTTCTCTTGAGTGAGCTGTATCAGCTGTGTATAAGCTACAAAACAGCTACCCTCTGGGACACCTGCTGCCATGTCAAGACTTTCAAGGATGCTTTTAAGGTGAAGAGCCTACAGGTCCTGTCTTAAGGATTGGGATTCCTAGACAGATCAATGAACTCATGTCTTGGCTAACCTTGGACAAAGCCCTGTAACCTCGAGGCTTCTCACTCCAACCTAAAATCTGAACATAGTCTCTCCAGGTTCATAAATAATGCATTTGAAGCTTATTTCATGTGCCTGAGTGTTGACACAGTAATAGAACAATCCAGAATGAATTATGACCCTCTCATGTGACAGGGGATGTCATCTTTCTACTGATAAAGTAAAATATTAAAACCAATGACTTTCATCTGATATCTGCAGTCATGTAGGTGGGAAAGCAGTCATGCACATGGGAGACCAGACTGTAAAATGAGAGTTGGCACTAGAGGTGGCTGAG
>JAOXXN010000395.1:144164956-144181373 GCA_026770055.1 Myrmophylax atrothorax
ACTAAATAAAACATGGAGGCAAAAGCAGTGTTTGCACAATAAGAGAAATATAAAAGTCTGGTTTTGCAGACAAGTTTTTTAGGGAGGGCAAAACTTATTACTAATAAGTTGTATCACTGTGTATCACTATGACACTTGCTGATTCTGAACTCAACACAATGAACACGTTAGTCTAGTTTGTGGATCAGTGCCCTGTTCTGTGGATGTTTTGCAAATTCCCATTTAAGGAAATATTACTATCCCCACACAAGCTGGTCATTGTGGCAAAACATGGAAAAGGAACTCCAATAGCACCAGAAGCTGCATACAGTAGTCTTAGGGAGTTTCTAGCTTTTAGGTTCAGTTGTGGCTCTGGTTAATGGGACCATACTTAGTTAAGCCAATTAAAGAGGTCTTCTGACTGTCTTCCTTGTACTTCCTTTTCCCTTGCTTTGCGAGTGGCCTCCTATTAGGCATCTTGTTGCTGCCTAATTTCAGCTGAAGCATCTGCATGGACACAGCAGGACACAAGTCTCTGATTTCCATTCACACACAGAGTTCCTGTTTTTAACAGTGGGGTTTGTGAGATCTTGAACCTCAAAGGGAGAACAGAGGGCTATTTCACAACTGGGGAAAGGGCAGCAGAAAATGTGGTCTGAATTACCATGTCATTCCAAAACACTGGCTTTGGTTGCTGTCAGTTCATCAATACAACAGTGCCCAGCAGTAAAAATGGTTCATCTACACATTTGTTATTCACGCTGCCAGGCTGACATCCATCATTGTTTCTGACTGCCACTGCACACAAGGCCCGACATCAGCCAGGCTCCAGTGTATCATTAATGTTTGATCAACAAAACTATTGACTTCATATTGTGTGTTGACTCTGGAGGCTTGCAGTGAAAAAAGTTCCACTCCTGCAAGAAACTTCCCACAGTCTAGCTAAAGTAAGTGCACGTATGGAATAAGGGAATTTTCAGATCTGCTGCTCCATTTTCACCTGCATCTACTGCATCTAAACCATCATACTACATTGCAGAATTAGGTCTCTACAATTTGTTGAACTGAGTTAAGGACAGAAATTTTGAAACATTATGAGGTGTTTAACAACATGGTTCTCACAGTCCACACAGAGTAAATAAATCCTCCATAGATTTCATATTTGCATGAAGAATTATACATTATGATGTATGAGACATCTGATACCATCTTTACTGTTACTGCACCTTTAAAAGGCATTGGGTTTATGCCTGTTTCTCCTAAAGTTCAAATTTGGGCTCTTTGCATCAAGAAAATACTTTTAAAAGATGTGTGGAAGCTTGTTCAAGAGTTGGTAGTTTTATTTCCTGGAATGTCTGCCATTAACTGGCTTTTGCACTTGACTTCTCATTTTACACTTAGGAAACTAGGGTAGATACTCTTTGTTAATGTTATCAATGAATCTTCACAGTGCTCAACAGCCTATACTGGACAAATATGGAAGAAAATTCAGGAAAAATTGAGTCTTTCCTGGAAAATAACCCAGCTAATCACATGCTGACTGCGGCCTCCTCATGTTTTATCCTGTGGGATACATCACTTGACCAAAGCTGAAAAGATATGCTGATACACCATTCATGCAAGGGAAATATTTATGCTCTCAGTTTGCCCTTGACAAAGGATCTTCTTTTCTTTCTAGCAAAATAGTTGATGTCCACATAAATGCTGACTTGTAATTGTAAAACACACGGTCTTAAATGTCATTTCTAGGTCTGGGGTTACTCATAAGTTCTAGAGACTTTCAGACCATTGCCCTGAGCCAGATGCAAGGCCCAGATTCTTTTAATGTTAAGTGAGATTGAAGGAGAGCATCTACACTGTTACTGGAGCTGCTAAAACCAATTGCACAAGATACAGTGTTAGGCATGTTTCAAACATTTCAGGAAGGGATTAGTTAAATGGTATGCTGGGCTTTTTCCTCCAGCTGGGCCCACAAGCAGTGATAGTAAATCCAGACTTTTCACTGACTTTTAGTTATTAGGTCTGCCTCACTCCCAGGAGATAGTTTTCTGCAGAACAGATTATTACAGTTCAGCTTCTGTGTCCATGGGTGGACTCAGTCAGCACGCTGATTTCAATTAGAGAAATTAAGTGTTATTGACTTCTCCCAGATACAAGAAGAGGTAGGCATGGGAGGTAGGAGCCAGATAAGAAAACAGATTACTGAGTTAATCTTGCAGTTACAAATATTACAAAGAACCTTAATCTCCTATCTCCTAAACAAAGAGGTGAAGACACATTTCTTTATTTCATTGCAATCAGCTGAACCCTTATAAATTATGATTGGCAAAGGAAGAAAACATGGTGTGCTTTTGTTCTAGTTTTCTATCATATGAGATGGGAAAACACGAATGTTTTGTCTTAGCAATTAAAGTCCTGTTTTACCTACCTTAAAAGGCTCTGTGGTGATGGAGGACTTATCAAGTTGTAACCTTATAAGAGAGAGAGGCTGTTGTTTAATAGTACAGGAACTCAGGCAGCACTAGTGCTTTTCCATGGCTTTGTTTCCCTACTCCTGATAACATACTCCCACGCTGTTAGTACAAAACACTGCACCATAGATGTGAGGGAATATAGTCCTCTTTTTTAGGTACTTGGCCATAGAGAGGCCATAGTCTCCTCACTGTGCCTTGCAGTTGGACAAAATAACAATGTATTTGTTGTCCTTGACAATCTCAGCCCTGCACATGTTTGTGGCTATCTACCTGTTTGTTTGGTCACTACCTTCTTAATACTGATGGATTAAAAATGAATTCACAACTTAATAACTCTGAGCAAAGCAGCAGTGATACGAGTAGTATGAGTGATCACTTAATAGGTAAAATACTTGCTGGAGATTTGCTTTATACTGTGTCCAAATCCTGTTGAAAATGAGTAGAGATTTATTTTGCTTTCACAGTGATAATCGAAACGTTGATGTTGCTGCCCTCTTTGCATATATCAAGAAGACTCATAGATTCCTACATGGTGATGTGTTCCATAGCATTTCTTACACAATCTATTCAGGAGGCAAGAAAAATGTTCTCAGAGGGGTTCACACAGTCTATATAACGGAGATGGTAAGGACAGACGTAGAGAAGGGGTTGAGAATATTTAGTGCACACTGTTTCCCTTTGCTGCACTGGCAGAAAAGCCAAACGTTTTCTGTTCAGTGACAGCAGGGGCTGCTGAGCAGGTGGAGAGAGATGTGCAGGTGGGGCGATCACACAGGTTTCAAGAGCAATTTCACATCTGTGCTCAAGGCCTTTTCTTTCATCACAGCATTTATCTTTTCTTTTGAGCAACCTGACTGCAGAAGGGTTTTGGAGTTTTTTGTGGCTCAAGAGTATGATCAAATAATAATGCTTACCATTTACCTCTTCAAAGTCACATCTAAGCAACAGTGACTTCAGTCTCACAACAGCTCTGTAAAGTGTGTGAGCTCTTTCTGTATTGTTATTTGCAAAAGATAAAGGAATAGATATAAAGAGGTTCAGTTTCCTCAAAACATTGAGCCAGATATTGTCAGAGTCTGGGCTACAGCTTGGCAAATATAATTTACATCTTTATAGAGTATTGCATCATGGCAGAGGTCAGAAAGCTGAGTAGTGGGTGGGTCTGCAGGAATTCTTGTGGAATGAAGAGCTTAAGCAGGTTGTAAACTGTGCTGAGAAGACCTCCTGGTGCTCAGCTCCAAAGACAGGTTTGGATCCTGCTCTCCCACTTGAAGGACAAGAAAGCAGAGACAGATATGTGTGTGCACAGGAAGAACTGGTTCTAGTGCACAGCACTGCTGTGGAGGCTGTAGTGGACTGGAATATTTGGAGGTGGGGTTTCTGAAGTTAGGGGCTACAACTTGCCTAGATCATACTTTTGTTACCTAACTCACATTTCAGATTTTCACATTATAGATTTACTCCACTGTCTCTTAGTATTAACATCTATTTTCATTCAGAATTTTGCTATTCCGTTATTTCATTGCAGTAATACCAGCTGGTGCTCAGACATGATGCTAATTCTGCCCAGGTGATCCAAAGTTTCTGGTGAATAAAGAGTCTGAAATTTTTTGAACTTGTTACTGGCAGACTCAGTCTGATTATAATTTAAAGTGATGAAAATTTAGATTAGTTCCAGTTTTTGCAAATCAATTTATCCACCTGTGACAAAGTTACAAAATTATCAGGTCTTCTTGACATGTGTGTGAGTTTCTTACTGCTACCAAAGGTTTCCATGTGCTCAGCTTCTGTACACAACAGGGTTTCAGTCACTGCAAAAGTTGGGAGAATTCAACTTACTGAAAGTTAAAAGAAAAAGTAAGCTTGATAGAGTGCTATTTTCAAAAACAATCAGGTAAAAATTAAAGAAAGATTATGAAACTCAGGAAGCTGTGCCTGATAGCTGAAATAAACCAAGGCATTTAAGTTCAACAACTGAGTTATTAGAAGTTTCTGGTATATATATACATGTACATCATGAAAGTCCTGCTAAACATTCCTTTCATAGGTAAAAGCATTTGCCATTTCCATGTAAATATATTACTCTGTCATGATATTGCTATTTCCATATATATGGAAGCATATATATATGTATATGCATATGTGGAGAGAGCAATATTCTGGCAAATTCTCCCCCAGTACTCTCTATCTATAAGTGTATAGGAATATATATCTTAGAAAGGGTAGAGCAGATTTGTATCCTGCCAGTTCCCCAGCAATACACAAAGTAAAATAATGTCATGAAGTGCAAAGATAACGAATTATTATAAATTATGTGGCCAGGTGTCTTTCAAATGCCAGATTAACTGTGCCTGATTTGCTCATTATATTTGTCTCCTGTATTCTTTAATACTTCCTTGTGGTGCAAACTTCATAATTTCCGTAAGCAAGCTATTCCAGAACTTCACTTTCCTTACTGTTACAAGTCTTTTTCTATTGCCAACCCTAAATTACTCTATCTCTGATTTAAGACATTTACTTTTTGCCACATCCCTACTGGACAACAGCAATAATTCATTTCTGTCCTGATGTAAGAGGAAAGCGGGTAGACCTAAAATAATATTAATTCTTCACAAAAGAATATGAAATTGTTTTCAGCTTTCTTGAGATCTCCTTGGAAATCTCTTTGGTCAGTCACCTGAGTGCTCTAGGAAGAATATTTTTAAGGAATGGGTAAGAGGTACCCAATTCACATGTAAGTCAGCCCAGCAAGTTCATCCAGAGTCATGAGAATTTAGGAAAAAAAGGCTTAAGTCCTCTGAGCTCCATCACCCAATCATTTCCCCTGTCTGTCAAGTATCATGCCAACATTATTCCATCCTCTCACAAAAATGCGCTATGGAATATTGTGCTGCATTCAGTTACCGTTGGATCTAATGTTTGTCTTTGCTTTTCTGATTTTTTCCTGACTTTTCTTCCATCATGTTTGTTCTTGTTCTCAGGAACTTTGCTTTTCTCTGTTTGATTGTGGGGCTCAAGTTCTTTGAAGAACAGGGCTTCACCAAGTTTGAATCTCTCTAGATTTCCTTAAATTTTTTAATTGCACAGCTTATTGTTGGATCTGTAACACTTTTCATTAGAAAACTGAAAATTCTTTCAAACACATATCATCTTTAATTCTGTTTCACAGGCTGTGTTCAGTGTCCATGAACAACAAATAAGACAGGTTTCAGCACTACAATGACATTACTGCCATTTTCTTCCTCACACCATACACAGACCACATTTGTGCATTGACTTCTGTGTCACAAACCCTGGTCTGATTCCAACCTCACAAATGTAGGTAATACCATGACAAAGTCATATATGCTTTGCTTTCTGCAAGTCTCTTTTAAATGCTTCATGCTTGACAAGTGATAAAGATGACAAAGTCACTGATGCTGACTTTTAGGAGATACAAGAACTATAGCAGGCAATTAAAATTTTCAGGTATTGTAGCTTCTGAACATTTACCCAATTCATAAATTCTTACTTGATCTATATCCATTCCAATCACTCCTAATGATCAGTATGACTGAAGTTTCTTTCTGCTAAGCATATCTGTTATAAATTAACAGTTCCTGTTTCAAACTGTTTCCCAGCATGCCTTGTCAAAAGCATAAATGTCTATTCTGCGATAAATTACAAAATTCAACCTTTTTTTTTCCTGTATTAAAGATGAAATCTAAAATACAGCTGCAAATAAATCCCAAGAAACTAATTCAGGAAATCTTTTTTCTTCTGTATTATTCATCTATTAAAATACAAATTTTGAATATAAGAAAATAGCTATCCTACTATTGCAGTTGGTGTCCTAATGTCAGAATAAAACTGAAATTATTTAAAACATATTAAGTATACTCTGTGCATGAATCAAGAAGAAATAGTCATTGCATTAAAATGAAAAAGCCAATTCTCTTTAATATTGTTTTCTACTTCAAATTATCAAAACTGATAGTGTCCAATTAAATGCTGTAATTTTTATGAAAGTGAGGTTTTTTCCTATAGAGCCTAGCAACAGTTCATTGTGCCTCTTTACATTCTAATATAACTGATAAAAAGCAAGTGAGATAAACAGGCAGGGCTGACTCATTCAAACATAATCAGTTGGTTGCAATTAGCCAATTAAAAGTGACTATTACTGTATTTCTCCTTTAGGACCTTTTGTTCCTCCTGCTCTGTGTACACTTATGCACTGATGTTCTTCATTCATAGCAGAGGACCTCACTCTTTGAGTTCAGATTTCCTTCCACACTAATCCCCTCCTGATGCTGACTGAAGATGATGAGTTTATATGAATGTAAACAGTTAATAGAAAAACTGAAGATAACAGAAAATGGATTTGGCTGGTTGAGCAGAGGTAAAGCAGTAGTGTCTTGCTCTATCACAGTTCTTTGGTATTCAGAGGTCTGTGATTATTTGTTTTATTTTAAGAACAAATATTTGGCATCATGTAAATACACTGACCTAATTTTGTAGTAAGTTTCTGTCAACTTTTGAGATTCTCACCTTCTTTTCTCACTCCTTGCTCAGCTGTTATCCAGAAGACCTTGGGACTATGGTCTGTATGCAATCTGTAATGCACTACTGGGATCATTATTTCCTCAAAGGTGCCCATTTAAAAAAAAAGGAAAACCAGTAGACTTCAAACCCGAGTAACAGACTTAGGGTTCTAGATTATGATCTTTGTATCAAAGACTGGCACTATTGATAGACCCTTCTATATAACCTGAACCTTGTAAGCCCTGTCCATTTCTCTAAAATCAGTGCTGGACACTTACTATTTCTGTTTAGTTGAGGGGAGCATTGAGATTTGCTTAGACTTGTGGTCAAGTCTCAGTTGCAGAAAAAGTGTAAGTTGTAATATGGGAGTTTAAAATGGTCTCTTCCCCTTCCTGTGTAACATTGGCTTTTCTTGAGCAGTTGTTTTCATTCAGATTATGTGTCCAGGTGCTGGTACCATGGAGGCTGGAGGGAGTGGCTGAGAGGGGCTGGGAGAGACTGACCACAGCCTCATCCGCACCCCTGCACCCCTAGGGGGAGGCAATTCAGGAATGAAGGGAAGAAGCTGCGAATGGGAATAACATGTGGGGAGAAGGTGTGAATTATTTTATTTGTTTGCTTGTTTCTCACCATCCAAACCTATTTTAATCGATAATGATTAAATTAATTTTCCCCAAGATGAGCCCCCTTTGTCTGTGATGATAATTGGTAAGTGATCTCTTCTGTCTTTATCTTGATGTAGCTTTTTCATCCTCTTTCTCCTCTGCTGTCTTGAAAGAGCAGCTGGCTGGGCCTCTGGAACCTGTCCAAGGTCAACTTGCCACATTGGTTTGCCATAATGTTATATATCTATATTCAGAAACATCCCTAGTTTCTGTGTCATTATTGCTTTGCACAGAGTTCAATTGCAGCATGTCTTTTAGATCCCAAAATTACTGGCTGAGAGCTGTACCCTGCTCCTCCTTATAGTCAAAGGACAGGAGAACAGTCTTCCAGAATGGATCTGGTGATTCAGTGTAACCTATTTCAGATATTCTGAAGTGACTTCCAGAGGAGAGGAAGTGACAGAGAATATATTTCTCTGAACTTCATGCAGAAGGAACCATTCATTCCCACATTTAAACTGTAAAGAAGGTGTTTAATGCCAGATACTGTAAAAAAATGCCTCTTAAGCTATGACTGTTGGAAAATTTACCATTCCCAGCACCTTCCCTGGCACAGATATTGAGCAACATGAAAGATTATAGAGCTATTTTCTTAAACTCCCTTATCTTTTTAAAACAGTGAGTGCTGTATTCTTTTTGTTTAATGCGAATGGCCTTTGGCCCCACTGTTTCCTGAACAATTCACAGCATTGTTTAGAAAGTCCTGGGTTGACTTGGGCCAAAGTGATGCCAAGGGCCATTCTAGCAGTACAGCAATATCAGCAATCGAGGCCCAGAGCACAGGAATACACTCTCTTACTGTTTGATTTACTAATACAGGTTTAACTTCAGAGTCAAATTTAATCCCTGAATCAAATTTGCATAAATGTGTTGAGTCAAAGAGGTTTTGCAGGAGACCGTAAGGGTGGGAATCCTACACAGGAGCCACAACACAGGTTACCCTGCAGGCTCACATCTCCTATTCTGGGGCCAGACTGCTCAGTTCATTTCTTGCAAGTGGATGAGTTCCCCTTGCAATCAGCATCTTCCTGTCAGAGAAAGCAAGGGATCCCCACAATTCAGGTATGCTATGTTGTTTCCTTCAAAAAACTACTCCTGATTTGCCCCTCACATCTTAAACTGGTTTTGACATTAAAGCAGTATGTGTAATACTGGGTAAACCTTGCCATTTCAAAACCTTCTCGACTGTTTTCAAACACCTTCAAGTTTCACACAGAAACTAATCAGCATCTACCAAAAAAGCTTGAAAAATCAATTCTGTCCCTGTAACAGAACTTACTTTCATTCGGTGTGGGAAGAAGCATGAAGATGATTTACTGATTTAGGAACTGGGTGGAGTAGACCACAAAGATATAAAATGAAAGCATGTGGTGTGAATTATTTGCAAAAGAGGAGAGAAAGAGGGAAAGAAATGCCTATAGATCTCTATAGATAGATCTGGATATATAAATATATAATGTACCAGTGAAACAAAGCACCGATGATCAGGCCAAACCAAACATTCGCATTAAACATTGCACTTGGCCTCCTTTCAAAACAGGCAGCAGTAACAGCAGGGAGAGATGGCTTGCCAAAATTGCATCAGACACACATTAGGGAAGGAGGAAATGAGTTTACTTGAGCCAGCTGTGACATCAAAGGGGTTGGTCTTGAAATGGGATTGTGGGAAAGGGTTCCCCCTTTGGTAAAGTTTGCAAAGTTCAGCCAAACCTTTATAAAGAGACCCAACTCTAAGGAACACTTGACTCTTTTTTTACTTTTCCTTTCTCAAAGAAAAACAGCATTCTCAGTCAGAAGTGTGAGACTGGGGACTAATATAAGAGGGGAAAGTGTGGATAAAAGGTATAAAGGTTTGTTCTGGAAGAAGAGGATTGTGTCCTAGTTGAAATGCTTCTCCCTCTTACAAATGTACTTATTAGTAGTAAGTATTGCTCTGCACTGAAGCGACTGCAATAGTTTTTCATTAAGAACAGTCTCACTGAGATGAATTAGGAAGGCAAAAATATGAGAAACTATCCACTGGTTCAATAATTTTCCTGAACTGCAGCCAGCCTAATGGAAACTGTAGACAGAAATTAGAAAACAAATTAAGATGAGGCAGCTTCTGGCATCACTGAGATCAATGGCAAAAGTCTCACTGACATGAGAGAGACAAGAACATATATCAGTCCACCAACTGGTCACTTAAGCCCTTCTCCCACCTACCTTCTTTAAGGCCTGTTGCAAGTTTTCACAGCTATAATTACTTCACAAGCATGTCCAGCTACAGGAAGCCCCTGACTCAGTGCAACTTCACTGATGCCAGGAGATGCCTCAAACAATGCACTGGCCACATGGCTTCTCTTTGGTACCCTTCATGTTTGAAGACACATGGAAAACAAGCTGTATCCAAATACTGTTTTGCCATGGGGCTTGTTTAGTCTTTAACACCATTTAAGCAGCTTAAACCCATCTCTGATATATCGCTGTTGACTGTGTCCTGGAAACTGAAGCTGTAAAAGTAGCTCATTTAATGAAACATATTCCAATTATACAAAATGTTTTTTCTTGTTTTTCTTGGCACTAATTTTCAAGATGTTTATGACGACAAAAAAAACCTCAACAAAACCAACTAATGCTATTCACAAAACTTCATCTTACTCTTTTCAAGGTAAATTTGGTCAAAATCTGTAATAGTTCTCTCTTTATGCTTAAATACTCTTTAATTTTGGTTTTTGCCAAATATTTTCATAAGGCCACTTTACTTTGAATCTGCCTAGCTGTGCTGTCCTTGTGGAGAATGTGTCAGTGTATCATAACAAGTCCATGTGCAATCCACAGTATAGTGAACTCACCAAGTTAACTCAGAAGAGAGCTGTAATTTAGGTTTCCTCACTATTAAGGGTTTCATGTGTGCTGGTAAACTATCAAGTGTCAGGGCATGTTCTCCAACATTCAGTCTCCATCACCTGAACTGCTAAATGATTTCAACCTGGATCAGCAGCCACTTCCCCATGCGGCTCTGGAAGCAGCTGAGTGTTAGCCCTCGTGAGAATCACTCCCAGTATGAAATTCGGTATTGCGTTCCCAGTGACAGACCAGATACATATACACAGTAGTATACGGCAGCCACAAATTCTGACGTGGGATATTTTGAAGGTTCTTTTCAGAGATCAGAAGGAAACTTAACTGTCCCAAAACTAAGACCTCTGAAATTATTATGCTTCAAAAAATTCCCACTGTGGCCTATGCTTTCTGAAGTATTTTAATACAAGAGCTCCAGCCTTTCTTTGAGAAGAAGGAAGACACCCACATGGTATCTCAATTTCTATTCGTCTTTCTTTCCTAGTAGTTGAGTTAAAGGCTGAAACAGGTCTTTCTTCAGTCCTGTGGTTCATGACCATCTTCTCTGGTGTTCTAAAGAACTGGCAGGTTACAACTGACTTTTACTGGAAACAGTGTAACAATATCTTAATATCTCTCTATAAAAATATATATATCTTCTTCTTTCTAGTTTCTCCATGATGGTTATAATCATCCTACCATCTTACAGAAGTCACTTGAATTTTGCTGTGACTTAAGGTCTTAAACGTCTCTAACCACAAATCCGTATCAGCCTTCTTGCAGCACCTGGACCTTAGGGTCCCTCTGCTTCCTCCTTTTATCTGAGATCCTTATGTTAGCTGGGACCAAATTCTGTTTGTTAGTCTTTCAATGTAGAGTGTGTGATAAATTTTGTGACCTCACAAAGGACCCAATTATAAAGATTATTCAACATTTGTAAAATGCCTTGATATTTTCAGAGGGCAACCGTTATAACACTATGCACAAATACTTATTATTACTAATGTTGTAAATCTCTCCTGTCAATGTTTTATCAGTTAAATACAAAATTATTTCAGGTGCCAACCCAAGGACAGTAGCCAGCACTGGTAATTGAAAGTATTGAAACTATTATAATAAATATAAAGAGAAAGGATGAAACTATATAAATCAAACATGCAATGTGGGGAGGTCAGAATAACCAATTTATTTTCACTCAAGGGATATAGCCTTGTGTAATTGGCACTGATGGTTTTTCTGCACTTCACCACTTGTGAATTTCGTGGTCATCCCTCAATCACAAAGACAAACTGGTCTACCACCATAAGTAATAAGTGAAGTTTAAAATTATTGCTAAACATTTTGTTTCCATTATTGTAGTTGTACTTCAAGTCTTGCTGTAAGAACTTTAAAATAAAAGAAAGCCTGGAGAGGGATTTCCCTATTCCTTATCTGACTGCATAATTCTAAATAATTGCCACATTTATCTTGCTCAGTTTTTTCTGTTAGACTGTAGTGGATCCATGGTTGGTCTCCCCTATGAGAAACAAAGCTTTTGTGCCTTTTGGAGCATGAAATAAATAAACAGCAAAGTATACTGGTACTATATTATCTCATGTCTCATTCTCCAGCTCTGCACTCAACAGCAGGCTCTGTGTATTTCTGTGTATTGGGAGTTAATTTCTTCATCCGTATTTTCTAATAGGTCTCCTTTCCACGACTACTTTGGGCTGCAGCTTCTGGCAACAACCTAGTTGTGCAGAGGCAGACACCACAGTTGTTTCTTTGAGAATGACCTCACCATCTTAATACAATAAGTTGGAGAAATACTCATGAAATTCTATGCCCTTCAGCTTTTTTTCTGGTATTTATTTGTACAGAGACTTTTGTTCTTGGTTCCACTTTCTTATTGAGAAGCAGGACACTAAATTTCCCAAAGAGGCTATTCACGTGAAATACTGCATTCAAATGGGAAGAAAGGGTCAATCTTACCTTCTAATATTAAGACAATCAGAACACTTAGTAATGTGCTTTCTTAAGAAACAGAAAGACATTTTAAAATACTCTAACAATAAAGTTTGAAGTTTATATTTTTGAGTCCTTTCCAAATTTTAAATATTGCTGCTTCTCTCTGGTTAAAATTAGGTAAAGTAACTTTGCATTTGCCCTCAGTTGAATAGTTGTTTTTTCCACTCCATTTAGCAAGCTTGGAAGCTTGGTGTATTCCTTAAACAATTTAAATACAATGATGTCTATAAAATGTATTGCTTCAGTGCACTCCTCTAATCATCAGGGTTTTGAGTTAGAACTTCAAACTGTTGCTACACAAGTTGTGTCCCACTAAAACTATAACACGTTGTTTCAGCTTCACACATTACTACATGTGATTCAGAGATGAGCTGGTGAAATGGCATAATGTTTCATATAAAAAATACAGAGTCACTGAAATGAGGCTCCTGTTCAAGTAAATGTTAAGTATCTTTCTTGTTTCTAAAGTCAGTATGCTCATGACTTCTCCACATTGTGTCTAGATCTCAATGCCATTAACACCACCATTGTTCCATGGCCACACAGTCAATGGTGGCTTCGTGAGATGGACAGTGACAGTGGGATTTACAGCTACTCATTTGACCCTGCTATTAAGGCATTGCTCTGCAAATCCAGAATACATGGCAGGACCCTTCTACAGTATATATTAACAGTGCCAGACTAAAGAGTTAGCAAGCTTAAACTCCACATCAATTCTCATTAGTCTAAGTGAATTCCTTGTAATCTAAAAGACACATTAATTTAATAATTACATTTTGGGGAAGATGAAGGTGTACTGCCAGTATTCTGTGAAAACTGCTAACTTCATTATAAGGTTTGACTTTACTGGGTATAGTGTAACACTACTTTTGTATTTTTATATGAAAAATATATATCCTCTCCTTTCTAGTTTCTCCACAATGGTTGCAACACAGAAAAAAAAGACCAAAATGTAGTCAGTCTGAATTCACCAAATATTTTTTACCCTTCTTCAATGAGATCAATAAAATATGTACAATGAAGACACTGTCCTTTTATTGTCTATTAGCTGAATGGTTAAGACATTTTCCCTGATGTAGGAGAACATGCTTCATTTCATTCTACAGCCCAAAGTGATCTCAGCTTGTTATAGGCAGAAAGTGGATACAGACTTGAATTTCCTTTTTCCCATTTCAAACATCAGTGTAATGTAGGGGTAGAAGAAGGAGAACTGTTGCTCACTATTATTGATGTCACTTTCACTTTGTGTGAATAATTAACATTTAATTAGAGCTGGACATGGAGCCAAGGTGTTCTACTGCCCAGCTGGAGATCTTAAGGATCAAATCTGAGCTACTGCTCGACTCTCGGTGCACATGACTTAACCTCAGGGGCAAAAATATTTTAGTTTGCCTGTCCTGAGGAACTCAATCTACTCATCTTCACGCAGTCTTCTTCATTTCCTTTTAACCCAGTAAGCAAACCTTGCCTCTCTGTAGAACTCCAAAGCAAGCCCAAGCTGGAAGTGCCATTGAGGCTGTCCCAGAATATTCTAAGTGACAGACCAGGTTCAGACTTCATTTTATCTTGGATGTTCACCTACCCAAGTGAGAAACAAAATAACTGGATAAAGGCTTATTCTGAAACAGGTTTTCCACTGTCTCTGCAATTAAAGCTGTTTTCCCATCTATCAGATATTTAGCAGTTAAGCAGATGTTTCCAAAAAAAGGCTAAGGACTTAAGTAGCGGTCATTATAATATGTTTTACTGTTTGTGCCTCAGAAATAAATGCTCAAAATTGCAATTCAGTGTCTGAGCCTAGTTGGATACCAGATGAGTTTTCAGGCAGAAAATAGATTTTACACTGTAAAAGGTACTTCTCTCCTCTTCTAGGAATGAAACTCAAGAGCTGTAATTTCCTTGGAGTCTTTTTCCTTGGTACTGATTAACACGGTCCACAGCAAAAACAAACAAACAAACAAACAAACATACAAACATACAAACACCACAAAACCCCACACAAAACCAAACAAAAACCCCACCAAAAAACCAAACAACACCACAACCTGCAAATTAGAGAGTTAATTGTGCAAAGGAAGTAAAAGTAATTTATTTTTCAATGTTTTCATCATTAATTTTTAAATCTGTAAGTACACAAATCAAGTTAGATCCACTGGCTATTTTTCCATGTGTTTGCTAGAGCCCAGCCACAGAGGCAACTGTCACAGTGAGCCAGTATCTCTGTAGGAGAGAAATTTGCAGTGCTGCACTAGTGGTCCTTGGATTGTTCCCTTATGGAAAATCCTGCTAGCATTTCCTGATTAAGCTGACTCTTAAAAGATACTTAAGGCTAGACAATGAACTCATTGTCACTGTACATACTTGCACCATAATTTCTGAAATTATTTTAATCTTGCCCAGGGTTAGTATTAATATTTATTCCATTTTATACATAACTTGGTAAAGTAATGCTATACATGTGTTGATTAAGATTTGGTTTCTGGAGTTACATCTATGTTTCTGACTAAAAGGTATTTCAGCCAAAGAACATTCACAAGATCTACCCACAAATAGATTTTCTTTTTGTTCACATGATAAATAAACCCTTTCATTTTCTTTAAAGGAAACTGAAGAGTGTGGAATCTTTTTTCCACTTTTCTAGTTTCTCAAGGGCAAAATAACAGAAAAATGTATTCAGATCAGATGTGAAAATCTTATTAGGAACATCTGTGTTAATCAATGTTTATAAAAAACTGTAAATAAATTATACAAGAGGGAAATATTAGAAAAGACAGTTCTTCATTTTCTCACTCTTCAAGCTATTACATAAATAAGACCTGATTCTCCAAATCTGAAGTCATGTGAGTGTTGTCTTTGAAGCTGATGTGTTCACTGAATTAACATGAATAAATTGCTACTCATATGACTCAAAACTTGGATGACTGAAGCTCTGATATAAATATTTTTCTCTCTAGCACATCAAAATGAATAAATCAGAAAACGGGTTTTTTTCAACTTTCTGAGGACTAAGAAACCAATTTTAGAACTGTTCACTATTCCTGGCCTTGACATCAGCTCCATCCCTAAGGCTGCTCCTACTTCAAAGGCCACTAGCAGCTCACAGAGGTCATCTGATTCATTGGAATCAGGGAACAGAGCATTTTGGCTCTCTCCATTTGAATCCAACCATCCCATGAGTTAAATGACATGTAAAAGCCTACACAGTGAAATCAGGTCCACTCTAATAGTAAAGTCTTTTGTGACAAAGTTTTTCTCTATCCCTTACCAGGGTGGCCATTTTACAAAGGTAATTAATTTCTCCTAGCTGAAGTTTAGCTGTGAGTAAAGTCAACTGTTTAGTTACAGTCTTCAGAAGAACTGGAAATCGCTCTCCTAAGGGGATGTTTTGTCTCTCTCGACCAAATATGGGATCATTATTGTGCACTGACCTTCACTAGCCAAAAACAATTTGATGACAAGATATATAGCATGGGAAAAATTTTCCTACCCTCACTTGTTCTTTGGACAATTTTACTAGCCTTGACTCAAGCAGAGAAAACTTTATCATATAATCTTTAAGAACTCACAAAATAACATGATGTAACCTGATAATTGATAACATTTAGCTTAGGTAGATGGACAAAACACAGAGATGTATCTACCATGATTCCACAAATACAAGACATATGATTAGAGTAATGCAGTGGTCAAACTTCTATCAATTGTCTTCTACCTGGATTATTTCTGGGATTGATGGCCATCAGGCATTTATAAATTTTTATATGGACCAGCTGGTGATGAAAGGTACCAAAATGGTGTTTTCAACATTTTGTTGGGAACAAAAGTTCACTAAAGAAAGATAGATCCACCAGAGGAAAAATATGAATTATCTGTGAATTCCAAAGATCAACCACTAACACCCTTAAATTCCATCCATGGTAGATTCGCCTAGCAGTTGGAAGCTTTTCT
>JAOXXN010000395.1:144188852-144207475 GCA_026770055.1 Myrmophylax atrothorax
AGGAAGCCAGGCATGGCCATCAATGCCTTACACTTATTTAAATAGCATTACACTGTCAGTTTAGGAGGGCTGCCACTCTCAGAACCACACAGGCTTCAGTACTGCTGCACAGGGCAGATCCTGGTGGTTAGCATGAGCAAGGACAAGTTCAGAGGCATGCTCTGAAGTTAACAAATATATCTCCAGGTTGCAAATCTTTATTACTTTTTAAGTGAGCCAATATACTGTAATGCAAAATGGCATTATCACTAATGAAATAAGATAATTACACTAATGGCATGAGCAGTTCACATTGTACAAGTTGTAATGAGGCTTCTGGATCAATAAGCAGCTCTTTGACTGGTCACATCACAGGCACAGGGCATAACATTTGTGAGAAAGGCCTTTAGGAAATGCAGATGGTTAACTCTAAAGATCCTGGAATAATTCTCCTTAAAACTCCAAGTTTTACCTTAGTTACACTAATCCATTTTACTACACATTTCATTAAAAAAGTGGTAGAGTTCTACATTAGAAAACCCAGTGAACTAAATGGTGGGAGTTTTCTCATTTTTTGTTAATTATAAATTGCTGTTACTCTCTGGAAGAATTAAATGTTATTCTTTTAGCTAGGATGAAAAATTCACTAATTTTATTGGTAAAGTCTTCTTGAAAGGACCTTTCCCGAATGATGAAATATTTTATTTCTGACAAAAGAAATCCTGTGCAAAACAATTCTGAAAAAAAAAAATTTCTCTGAAACATCCAGTTCAGTAAGCAAAGAATTTCTCTGTGCCTCTCTTACTGTCACTGCTGCTGGAAAGGAACATGAGGACAAAGATAGTGAGATCTTTTGTCTGCCTATTTCCCTTGGTGGTAATATTTAATTTTTTCTTCCAGTGGATAAATTCTGTACAGTCCATAAAACTATGTTCTCCTTCCTCAGGAGACAGACAAGAAAGAAATAGATATCAAAAGCAACTGGTTGGAAAGTAGCTTTGCAGCTGTGGCCTCTCCTATAGCAGAATACCACAGAGTACACTCTATGCCCAGCTCCACATCAAACCCTGGCAGCAACACAAGGAGGATGAAAAGCCAACAAACTTGTCCCCCTTGGAATTCCCCTGGCTCCTCTTGGTGAGGGGCTGAATACCTAAGGAATCAGAATTAGAGGGAGAAAATAGATGTGACTAAAGGCAAAACTTTCTGAGCACAGGAACTGTCCCTACACATCAAGATGACCCAACTTCAATCAGCCAAAGAAGTCTCCAGGCTGCTTTAACTGCAGTCCTGGATAGTCTTGAGATATTGCTATTGATGGAAGCAACATGAGTTCCCTCGGGAAATTGCTCATGGGACTTGAGGGCATTTACAGGGCTTACTAAGACTCCTTTTCTATTGCCAAACAGCAACAACAGCAAAAATGAATACAGGGTATGACTTGAATCCAAGTAAGGATTTTTTTTTTCACTGAAGTTCTTCACAATGTAATTTCCACAATGCAGAAAAATTTACAGCCTTCTGCCTGAGGAAGGTATTAATAAAAACAATGCTCCAGACATTGTGTTTGGTCTTCATGGAATGCCTGAGAGGCAGAAATGACTTATAAACAACTACTTTATTTAATAATAAAAAATATTAAAATAAGTTCAAGTAGTGTTTTGGTTGATTTTCAAGCCTCTATTTGCTATTATTGAACTGAGTTGGAAGATGATTGCTTAATTGCTGTCCCACTGAGCCCATCTCGGAAATGAGATGTGTGTCTCATAAGCTTATCCCTCAGAGTTATGTTTTAAATAAGTTCCATGTCAGCTAGGAGATTTAGATATATAACTGATGCTACATAAGTGCTTACAAAATGAAACCAATGATAAATGGGAATTTCCAGGTTTGTGAAGAAATTCTGTCATAATGAGAAGTGTATTCATCCAGTTTCAAAATATTTTAGTGACATACAATCAGATGTTTTATTTGTATAATATTTTAAATCTAGAATTTTATTCAAGTTTAATTTTATTAATATTCATTTATTATAACATCACTACAGGAAATTTCTATTTAATTATGATTGTTCAAAGTGGAAACAAAATTTGTTCCCATGTCCCTTTTGTTTACATTCTGTGTGTGGAGTTTCCTACAATTTAATAAAAAGGAGGTAGTTTGGTCTAGAGGGACAAATATTAAAACATAAGTAGCAATTCTCTAGTGATTCTGAAATAAAGTTAAAATAATATAATCTGTCATTACAATAAGAGGCTGTAATTAAGTGACATAAAATAGGATGAATAAAGTTCCAAGCTGAAATTAAGAATGTCAAGAAAAACCTTTAAGTCTTTTCCCACATGTAAACAAACCCTGAAGGTATTTTGGGTTTGAGTTTGATTTATAATTTTTCCGGAGGACTTTCACTGAGATTGAAATTATTTAGGAAGAGTGTCTGTTTCAACAAAAACTGTTCTTTAATGCAGAAAATTTCAGTCCCACTGCTATTTTAGGAGACACAATGTAAGAAACAATGGCAATGCCTGTAGCATAAGATGTACAGCATAGCTCAGACATCTGAATGTGTTCTGCCCTTTGGACCAGGGACATCATGCAGAATTATGAGATAGATGTAAATAACTGCTAAATCTCACTCTTAAATTCATTCATGGTGATCAGTGGGATATTTGACTCCAAAATTAACACCTTCATGGTTTCCTCAAGTCCTGCAGTCTTTGCTGTCACCATGCAGCTGAATGGCTGAGCTTAACATTAGGAATAAGTTATAACCTGTGCCACAGCCCTACCTAGAACCTATTTTAACAGCACAAAACAAAACAACCCAAACCCAGCAGCTAAAGTTTACAGTAACCAGATACCAAAACACACTTCCTTCAGAAGTGAATATAAGCTATAAACACCGTTTTGCTCCTTACAAAAGACATAAGCATGTTTACCTAAGGTATGAGACTCAAAGCCATACAAAGTGTAATGCAAGTAAGAAATGGTTAGTAGTCAATGAAATCCTCATTTGGACAGACCATGAGGAGAAGGTTTGGACTCTTCTCCCTGAGCTCTGCACAACAAGGCTGGCTGACATGAGATGAAAGCACCATATGCAAAGAGGTATCTGAGGATATGTCAGTGAAATGCTGAAGTATTGCATGGGAAGGTGGAAATGATTGATTAGTCCATTGTGATTGACTAATATCAGCCATAAAATCAAAACAATTATGGTTGTATACACTAAAGAAAGGATCCAGAAGCAAATGCTTAACTCCTCAGCTAAACATTTTGCTAAGCCAATAGCAAATTCCATATCAAATTATAACCAGTGTGATACTGCTTGTAGGAACTTCTGAAGTCTGTGGCTTAAAGGCTTCCCAAATCAGAGACCATAATTTGCATTTCACAGCTTTTGGGTCCTCTTTCTTCTATGAAATTCTAGTTGAATTTTTAAACAATTTATGAGTTTGCCATCCAGAATACAGTTTGTCAGCCAGGATTATTATCCAGATTTTCATCAAGAATATCATTACAAAGGCATTCAGCAATTGACCTATATTCTCTGTATAAAACAGCAGAAAGGATACTGTCTCAAATGGACAACTCAAAATTTAATTTTTTAGGTACCCATCTTTTTAACTGCCCTTGTTAAAAGCCATTGCATAGACAATCTGGTACCAATAAGAATTCTGTTATATACAATCCAGGTCTATGAATCTGACATGGTTGAATTTTTTTCCTCTCAAAATCAAGTTTAAAGAACTTTAAACACACCTACTATTTCAATTATAACCTATTTCCATAGTGGAATTTAAATTCAGAAAATGGGAATGTGAGGATCTGTAATTCTAGGTAATTTCTAATTTGAGAAAAAATCTGCTCAGGTCTCAAGTGGGGAAAGCAGAGTAAGTATTGATTGAAGGAAACTAAGCTAATCACATTCTACAGTTATTGAGGACAATTAAAACATCATGTATAAAATAATGGTTGTCTGAATTATCTTACTGAATCCATTTGCCAATCTCTAATTTTTTTTTTATTGCTAAACAGAGGAAATAGCTTTGCTATTGGCATCAGCTTGTCTATGCAATAGACTTCAGCAAAAAATGGTTAAAAATCTATATCAATCAACCAGCTTTGCTTTGGTTTCTTGCTATTTTTTTCTTTAAAAACCCCCACAAAATAAAAAAAAAAAAACAACATAACTTTTCAGGTTCCTGATCTGCAAAATAATAGTTCAAATTCTGATGTCACATAATTTTTAAGGTGTGTGATATTTTTTGTTGAATATTGCCAAGTAAACAGATTAATGTTTATGACAATTCAGGTCATGAGGGTGAGAAAATATATTTTTGTGAAATACACACAAATTAATCCAATCTGACTGGCTGCTGAGCTGCTAAGTCAGTTGTTTCTATTCCCATGGTAACAAAAGGAGTTACCCCAGGCAGCCCTTCTCACTGCAATTCCTGCAATGTAGACTGGTTCCTGCAATGTAGCAGATTTAACTTCCTTGGATTTTAAATTTCCTGTATTTCCAGCATTCATTGCCAAGATTATTTTTTCTGTCCTAGCAGATTCAACTGCCTTTCCTGTGGTGGCAGATCACTGTGGAGAGAGGATGGTGGGAAGACAGTCTTCAGTTCTAGCTTTTTTCTAGAAAAAACAGATTTTTCCACAACACTGTTACCATTACCAGCAGATAAATTCTACCCCTCCCATGAGTTTTGCTACCCTTCTTCATTAACTCTGATCCTGTCCCACCACTGGCCTGGCCATTCATCCCCCCAAGGGAAAGAGAGTATCTGTAGAGGTCTTAGAATCATAGAATCTATCTATTCTATGATTCTAAGACCTCTACAGATACTCTCTTGCTCTTAAATTCTCTCCCAGTTGTGCAGGAGCTGCTTTAATTTCACTGAAAAAAGACTATGGTTGCTAACTAAACTATGGCTGCTTGATAGTTAGAGTAGAAGACAAAAATAACCACTCTAAAAATGCAGATTCCCACTTCCTCATCTTAGTTAAACACTTCTGAACACCTGTATTATAATCTTCTGTCTACCTATGTGTGTGAACAATACTGCTGTGTGATAGCCAAGAATGAGTTATGAATGCAGATTTTGAAAAATCTTGTATTTCAGAGGAGCTTGAATTCCAGAAAGTAGTTATTGTATCTAATTAACTCTGTAAGAAAGACACAATTGTCATGTCTGGTTACAAACAACAGCAGAAACAAAAGTATGAACTGAAGAAATCCTGGTTAGCTACTAAAGTTAAAAGAATGGCAACATGAGATTATTCTGATTTTTGGCAAGGGTAACAGAGCTGCACTTTGAAAAGCAGCAGGGACTCATGAGGGTGTATTACTTTACCATTCAGTCTCAACAGGCAGTTTGCAAGATCTTGCAAACTTTCCTGTGAGTGATCATCATGTTTTAGTGAATGGTATTTAGTGAAATAGCTGGAGGTTAATTTTTAAATCCCTCTGTGTCATGGTGAATTGCACTGCTTGTAACTGGCAATAAGATAATATACAGAGCAGAGTCAGGACTAGCACATGTGGAATTAGTGACACTTAGAGTGACTTTATGTGTGTTGCATCATTCTAGTTTTCGTCAGTATTAGTGGTATCAGTAGTTCATTTTTAGTTTGTTTAAATCTGTTTGGACTTTGGGTGACCCTGTATGGTAACATTAACTAAACACAGTTTAGGACAATTTTATGAGTTAGGAAGCCACATGCATATCATACATTTTATGCTATAATAATGGCAAAGAATAAAGAATAGGTTTTTTCCTTCTTTGCTGCCAAAGATGAACAAGAAAGAACAGAGGAAATGGTGCATAGCTTTCAGGTCTGCTCTTCTTCCTTTTAACTATGTGGGAAACCTTTTTTATGCTTTAGATATTCAGAAATAATAACTGGCTCCTCTGAGAGGTAATATTTCTGGAAATCTAGAGAAACAATCAGTAGCTGCTAGGAAATTTATGTGCCTTTGCTTCAAAATGGCTCTACTGTGTTTTTTCTAATGTCTAAGAAGCACAATTATAATTAGAAGTTTTTGTAGCAGGCAACCTGGTCTTCTGGTGGTATTTGCAGGGTTCCACCTCATGTGTTGGTCTGCTCCCCAAACTTGTCATCCCAGACTTATTTTTATTGCTGTTTTTATGTTTCCACCATGTAACATTATTTTGATCTATATTACAGGCCATAAAACCTGTAAAAACTTTTGCATGTGCAAATTCCTTTGAAATTGTGGAAGCTGATCTTGCAGGATGATGCACAGTGCACCGTTCCTTCAGTCCCAAGCACATTCAGCATTGCTCTGTAGTCCTGGATGGCTGCATTGCCTCAGCTCCCTCTGGAGATGCATTTTTAATTATTTCATTCCAGAAAAATGATACAACTTTCTCCTGTTCCCCCAAAGTAATGGTGCAGAACAGGCCGTGCAACAGATTTGATGTTAACACAAAAATTAAATTAATCTCAGGTTCTGATTTAAAACAGACAAATCACACCCCAGCCATAAAGCTAGCCTTGCTTCACAAACACTGTGTGAGATTTTTAAAAATAACCTAACAACATAAAGTAAAATAACACTCTGTCCAAGCTGTTGATCCAGGCTTTGTGCATAAAAAGGAAAGACAGGTTTTTTATACTTTGATCTAACAGCTTCAGTGTGAAAAAAATGGAGAGAAAAGACCTAATTTGTTGGTTTAGAAAAGTAATGCCACTCATTAATCAGAGCACTGAAGAGAGAAAACATAAAGTGACTTGAGTTGGCTTTTATCACACAGGCCTGATGATAAAATATCCACTTCTACTGGAGGCCCTGCCATCCCAGTTTCATTGAATACACAGTAATTCAATCATGACTAGGAATAATTTATTTGTAACAAGGAAGGTTTCTGTTTCTCCATAATGAGTTGATTATATCTTGTCAGAGGAACTTTAAACCCATCAAATGTCAAATGAATTATATCAAACATATTATTTTCATAGCAGCTGGATATGAGTAACTGATGAGACAGAGCTCTCTATTTTCATTTTGTACTGAGAATGATAAAACATAGTTTGCAAAATGGAGCCCGTGACACAAATTCATGCAGACCTTTAATTTCCTACCTTTAAAAGGGCAGTTTCAAAAATTTTATCTAGTTATTTATTGAAGTATTAATTCATAATTTGCTGGGAGAGTTGTACACCAGAATGTTCTTCTATAAAATATTTGTGCTTTTTTTTATTTTTCTTTAACATTCAAATGAAAGCAATCTCTGTTCCCAGTGCATGGCCTGATAATGCACTTACTTATCCAAAAATTAAATTTGAGACAGCATTTGATCTGATCTGTATCTAAAAGCACTTCCTGAAAACAAGAGTGTGGCAGGGGGACTGCTGTGGGGTCAGAGGGTGGGAGGAAGTCACAGGAGTAGCTGGCTATCTATCCCAGAGAAAACAGATATGTGGGTGGTCCATGGGGATCAGCTTTATCTCACAGCCCTGACCGGGGCTTAGGGTTCCTGCCTGCTCCACAAGTACATGACATCTACTTATGCTAGACTCCTTTGACCTATCTTGGTGCTCCATCTCACTAAAGCAATCAGGAACAGGAAGAGGAAGATGAGTTCCTTGTGATTGTAACTGGAAGAACCATGAAAAGATAGTGAACAGATTGAACACAATCTGCAGCAGCTTCTGGTAGATCATTACACCTGATCTTGATCAGTTTCGGAAGCATGCAGTCCTTGTTTACTGCTACATGAAGCACCCCATTTTGGTAAACATTTTAATATATCAGACAATCTTTGAAGTAGATCAGTTCAGAAGAGACTACCATATATATAAGGAACATTTTTCCCTGGATGAGAGTTGGAGAAAGCAAGAGTGGTCAGCTCCCATCCATGCACCTGTCTGCATGCCTGTCTACATGTTCATAGGCACCAGTATCTTCTCTTCACTGCTACATCTCAGCAGATAATGCTGGCTTCCTTTTTAAGTAAAAAAAAGATCCAGCACTTGTTCAGTATAGAATTTAACATTTAGCTCTCCCATAGAAAATGGCTGCTGTGAACAGATAGAAATTCTGATCCCTCTGTATGGTCTTGGAAATAATACCTTTCAAATGGGATTTTTTGTGCCTAATTCTGTGTCCTTGCAATGCATAAAATGCTGAGCTTGCTACTAGCCTCTGAGAAAGAGAGGGAACAATGGACAGCTGCTGCACATTGGAATGAGTTGTCACTACACATGGGAACAGCAGAAACTGCACTTAAAGAAATGAAATTTTCTTCTTTTTTACCTTGACCAATAACCTGGGGAGCCCACAGAAAGACAGAAATTCAGAGCTGGGAGGTAACAAGACTGAGCAGGGCCAAGGTGCACACTGAAGAGGTGAAGGGCTCTCTTCACTGGCTGCAGTGACCAACTTCATGTGATAGCCAGTGGCTCATTTCTTATTCTTTTGAACATAGCAATCACATTAATGTATATATCAACACATGCTGGCATGTTCATGCAATTACCTTGACAAGTTGAAAGCAAAGGGAGATCTTATGAGATCACATATCCTTGATACTCTGTAGCCCTTCTCTTAACACAGTCTGGTATGACACCTGTGCAGGTCTCTCCCTTGCTTATGCCGAACTCATCTTCTATTTCACCAGAACTTTGATGAATTCTCATTCAACTGCTGTGCTGAAACCTCTGGCTAGGCTGATTTTGTAGTTGTCTTAAAAGCTGCATTTTATTCAGGGAAAACAAACAATATATAATAAAATTATTTCTATGTGGGTAATTATCTCCAAGATATATTTCAAGATATATTTTCAAGGTATATTCCTACCTTGTTGTAGGAACCAACTTTGTGACAAATTATGCTTTTGACACATCACCCCCTGAGAGTTTGGTAATGGGATTTTCTAAAGATGGTTGAGCAGCAGGAGGCAGCATCAAAGACGTTTCTGGTTCTCATTACAGATGCCTGCAACAAACCCCAGTAAATCCAGGTAATAATTCACTCAGTATCCAAGAAACACTTTTAGAGACTGAAGACAGACCCTGTGTACTTGTACCATGCTGAGAGCCACCTCCAAAGCCAAGAGATGAATGTGACACAGACAAAAAAAGTAAGCAAGTGGGATTTGCTTCTAGAAAACTCACACTCTTGGAAATGGAAATGAAATAATGTCTGAGTACCATGTTGTTTTTGTTTTTTTTCCCCCAAATACTAAGATCCTTCTCCTTTATGAAAGTATACAGAATTCCTGTGCTTCTGGCTACAGAAACACCACTTCTGAAGAGAACCTGGAGGAGGTATTTATTTATTATGTGTTTCTGGGTGTGAGGTTCAAGCTAACAGTATTTCTCTGTTTTACAAGGAAATCTAAGTGTTTTAAATTCATCTCTTCTTGCTTTCAATAATACATTGTCAATAAGAAAATATGTCTGCACATGGGGTTAATTAATAGGAACTGTCTTACTCATATTAGCACACTAAAAAGTTGCTATCGGCCTTGACTATCTTACTTAGATACAGAATCAAATATAGTAGTTAGTTTATAAGGCATCATAAGGTAAAGGAATCACATTTGTAAAGAAAGAACAAAATTTCTTCCAGTCCACACTAACAGCGCTAAAGAAAAATCAATTATGAAGATATATGTACATTTAATAACTGCTATTCCTGAACAGAATGCCAGACCTGAAATCCAGTGGCCAGAACTCCTAAGCTGTTACTTTTTTTTTCCATTAGAGTAAGGAGATGAAAGAATTTTATTAAAATGTTTCTGTTAACAAAACTGCCATCATATCAGTGTGATCATTCTCTTAGTGAATGGAAATACTCTGGAATTCCCAGAAGTTTAATATTTCAAGAGAAAGTTATAGAATAATGTTCTGTTTGAAAACTTCATAAGGACAATATTATGGTTCTTCCTCTCCTGTTTGATATCTCTTTTAGGTCACCATGCTACTTTCTCATCAATGTGTTGCAAAACTTTTATTTTTTCCTATTTCCCCAGTGAATTTCTCACTTGTGTTCTATAAGACCAAAGTACCCTTCCCAAGGTGCTGTAGCTATGAATGTATCTAGTGTTTTTTATTACACTAGTAGACTTGCTTCTTCATTTAGATGAGCGAAAAGTCATAGTAAGTGTGTAGATTTTAGTGAAAGCTTTTCTGTTTCCTACACCCTGAAAGTGAAGTGGGCCTCCTACTTCTAGAGTCAGCCCTTCAGGAAACCTAGACGCCACTACACTTTAACTGTCTAGATCTAACTGAGCTGTGGTTATAGTCAAGTATTTAACAGCATTTCACACTTCTCCTGTCATCTGGATTACATAACAATGTGCTGATTTTATAAACAGCAACTACTCATTTTTGTGGCTGAGTTTTACTGGATGCACAAGAGAAAGATCTAACTAAATAAAGCTGGAGACAGGAAAATTGAATGCAGAGGAAGGGCAGGCACTCCTAGGCAAAACCAAACGGTGCCAGGATTTGCTGACTGCAGTGCCACCACACATGGTCCCCGCATCCACTTCCAGCCAAGAGATCATAAGAACTCACTTTCTGTGGTTGTTGAAAGTGCTTTTGCTTTGCACATGCTCTTAAAAGCCCTGCAAATGCCACTTATGTTATTAAGTGCATGGGGGGGAGGGTATTTAACTGTTCAACTGCAGGATGTTAGCAATGCCAAAAAGTGTTCAAAATCAAAGGAATCCACATGTGTAGACATAAATGTTGAAAGTGTAGTAACACTAGTGAGGCAGACCCTCAAGCAGTATAAATCCAATGGTTCTGCTGGCTTCAGCAAGCCTGTATCAGCCTGGGCTAATTTGGGCTGTGCTCTGGTAAAAACCTCCAGACCAGACACCTGTATCTGTGCTTGACTCGAGCTCTGCTGAAACAACTTTCTCTAAGCTTTTGTCTAAAGTGTAGGTTATCTTACACTGTGTGATTGTTACTGCTACTGGAGCAGCATGCATACTCAGGGAGACCTTTTCTTCAGTGCCTCATACTATACCAAAGGACTTTTATTCCTATGTCATTGTATTATGAAGGTGCTAGAATACCTTTGTTGGATATAGGCCAGCTGAAAAGGTGCTCTAGAACATTTACAAACTCAGGTCCTACTAAGAGGTTCTGAACTACAATCATTTTGCAGATCTTTTGAGAGTCATGTGAATATAAAAGTCGTGGATTGAAAACATTTGTAATGTATACTTAAGAAATATTTCATTCAAGTGGGCTACTCATCTCAGCCTGGGAAAACTTCAGCAAGGCCAAGGGTAAGGTCCTGCCCCTGGGTCAAAGCAAGCCCCAGTATGAATACAGACTGGGAGATAAAGGCATTCAGAGCAGCTCTGCCAAGAAGGGGGCAGCACTGCACGGAACAGCCAGTTCCTTATCATTACCATGTAAACTAGCATGTGGCATTGTTATGCATCACAGTAGGCAAGTGAAGAGGTCTGCATAAACTTAAAGTAAGAAAGAAAAGGTGACGTTGTGGGATTCTCCTGAACGAGGATGCCTACAGTTTAGGTATTCTCAGCTGAGGAAAATCATCTTGGATCCCTTAATAGTCAGTAAAAAGCCTGCCACTGAAGTGTGTAAAACTACGTCAGTTTAAACAGGTAGTGCTATGAGATCAAATGAATGCCAATCAGCTTCCATTGGCTGATATTGATTACACCTTAGCGAGCTTTAATAGGAGTCAAACAGGTAGCTCAGATGCAAAGACCCATGCTCTAGACACCTAAAGTAAGCTATATTTGCTAAATATGTACTAGTTAAAAAGGAGACTTTAAATTCATATATCTTAGAAGATAAAAAGATTTTTTTGCCTTTAGTCTCAGAGTTCAGGCAAGTATGAAATCAAGGTGAAGTTTCTGTAATGTACTAGTCCAGTAATAGGTAGTGTATGAGTTATTTTGCCTCCACCTTTGGCTCCCATTTCTCCTTATCCCATTTCCATATCAGGACGCAACCTTGGGGATAAAGCACCTTAACTGCCCTTTCCCTTCCCTCATTTACTGCAGTGTTTGGTTCTGATTCACACTGCAAAACTTAAAGTCAAAAATTTAGTTGGAAGTTTTGCTGTTGTTTCTTTTTTTTTTTTTTCCCCCACAGGCACAGTGGTGCTCCAAAGATGGTGTCTCATTCCAGGTTTAAGAATGGAGCTTTCAGAATTCATTCTGGATTGAGTCACTTAGGGATGGACCCTGTTCTTCTGTGTTGGAAAGACATCACACAAGTAAACTCACTCTTTTTGGGGTGAACAACTTATAAAGACCTTAAGGATTAACCCATGGACACAGTAAGTCACACACAGATCTTTGACACTTAGAGCTGGATTTAAGCTATTGCATCCACACCAAAATTCTTACACTTGATGCATAGCTCACATCTGAGGCTTTTCCTCTCCTTTTTTTGTTTGTGACTCATTGCCAGACAACACGGAAATGTTGGGTAAACTCAGGAAATCTGGTTGGAAATGTGCTGCTAGGAGACTTTTCAACAGAGTAAGGGGGGGAATATAGAGTAGATTTTTTTTTTTTAAACACTACATGGATGAGTTTATGGAAAACATTCAAGTCTGTGATAAATATACACAAGATTCTTCCACTTGTCAATAGAATTCTCTTTGTTCCAGTTGTCTGTAGCTTCTTATCCTTAAAACTCAACTTCTTTTGTTGCCAAAATTTTGGGGTATGAGAGAAGGTTCCACCTTGTTACAGTAATTTAGAAACACCTGTCATCATATATTTTCATATGGCAGTTACACTGGAACTAATCCCCAGATAATTCTCTTAACACGAGATACTATGAGCTTAGCCTACAGATAAGGGTTTTGCATTTCATGTCTCACTAGATTTAGAACTTAATTTTACTTCTGGTACTTCCCTAGTATATCTAAATATGGCTCTCCTTGGCATTTTTGGTTTTCATCAATTTTAGGGAAGAAAAATAAACCTACATTTTCTCTTTTTTTCCTCCCTTTAAGTAGTAGTTATTCCCACCAAATGATTATCACTGGCCTTCCCTTTGGCCTGGTTGAACAGCCTTTGTAAGCAGCATGGTGCTATTCACTAGCTCTCCATGGCAAGATGAATAGCTGTGTGTTCACATTCACACTGTCTCGAGGAAGAAGAAAAGCACTTGAGCACGTTTGATTTTAAGCATGTCTATATCCTGTTGTTAACCAGACACCTTCAGTGTTACATACAAGCAAGTAAACAATAGGATAACAAACTTTAATTTAGAAAACGATTTCCAGTAGGTCTTTTGGTTTTTTCCATGCTATTAATGTATCATTATCACCTCAGTAATTAAACCTGTTTATTCAAAATCTTTTTTCCTTCCTTCTTGATTGACAGTCATCAGCCATCTGAACTCTCACAGATATAACTTTATTTTATCATACACACTGTTGGTCTCATTTTTATCTCTGGTTCATGGTATTTTGTGGAGTTTAACCATTATTTTAATCTCTTTTTTAAATATTTAAACAGATTTCATTGCCCACACTTTTTATTTAATTATAGGTCATGAATATTTCCTATCTGTACAAGGTCTGTATACAGAGGACTAGCTGGTTTAGAGATATGTGCGCACTTTGGAGTGCAGAAATACCTTAAATCCAACCCTTTGGTTTAAAGAGCAATAGGTTGTTAAGATCAAATTATCACTGGCTACAAAATACCATTACTAAGTATGAATATACAACTTCAGTTATACCTTGCATGCACATTTTGTGAAATATCATTTAATTACAGAAGGACAGATTCTTTTTTCATGTGCCCTGTTTACTATGCAAAACCAATTATACTCATTGAATCTACATCTTGCATTTTCACCCTCCAACCTCACTAATCAGTATCTGCTTTCATGCTTGTTTAGCACATCGTCTTCCAACACTGCTCCAAATATAGCTGCTCTGGCTTTTATCTGATTTCTTCACAGACATTCGAACACTATTATTTTTGTGTTGCCTTTTAGAAGGAATATCCCAAGCTGTGGATTGAGATCCCTTGAACACATAGATTAAATACCAAATGATCAATGCTATCAACTTTTCTTCAGTAAGAAGCAGTTTGGAGAAGAAGCTGCTATTCTCCTTCTACAAGTAGAAAATTAACAGTAGTTATCATGATTTATCAGCCTCCTGGAGCCTAGATAATTTTTTTCGCACCATCTCTCCCAGTCTCTGAAAACCAGTTTCAACTTCAGATGATTTCCAGGAGTATGTTTTATTCAAACTCTACACTTATGGTCCAGACATGCATCTTGGCTGTGTTCCATGTACAAACTGCAACGACACAGCAGAAAACACCCCCTTCTTCTTCAGCTTCTCATCTGGCTTCCATGAAAGGAAAGCTCAAGTTGTAGGACAGAAAACAATTGTGAGGTACTCAAAGATTTCTCACCTGGACAGTAAAGTAAGTGAGTCTGGACCAAAACACTGGACTATTCATCCTTCTTTCTTGGCAGTGTTACTCTTACTTAACAACCTTTTAATGAGCCCTATTGGCCCTTTCTATAATTTTCAAGACTAATCACCTCATTTATCTCCAGTGTCCCCTGGGTGATTTACCTACTAGAAAACAGTACTATAAGTTTCTTCCCAGCTGGGAACAGTGATGACACACTGCTCTACTTCATGATCAATAAGAAGAATAGTAAGAAACATAGAAGTAGCTGAGTCATGGCAAAGAAACCAACAAAATTCATTAGTCAGCAAAATTGAGTCACTGCTTGTGTTATTTTGATACGTCCAGAGATATTTCTTGTACTAGTATGCTGCCATCTGTTCTCTGTTGGTCTGGCTTTTATGCCATTTGAAGCTAAAGGAAGATACTCTCCTGTCACAACACCAGGATTTGGGTATCAGACCAGAGGAGGGAGGATCACAGCTGACAGACACAGAAGGAGGAGTCTGGAGCAGAAGTTGTAGGAAGAAGAGTATTCAGCTCATGCTGTGCCAGCTTAGCATGAACTCTGTAAGGAGAGAGGATTTGGAAGATCACCTGCCAAAAATAAAATTTAGAGCAACTGTTTACTAATATTTTTCATTTATTCATAGCTTAGCTACTTATGCTGGGATTTCCAACATGACAGCAGCAAGAGATCTATCACTAACAAAGCCCACAATCTGCCAAGTTTGAAACACTTACTTCAAAATATGGTTTCCATAAAACATGGTTGAATAGGGAAAAAACTGTGTATTTATTCCCACTAATATTTGTCATGAAAATAACTGAATCACTTTTTGCTAGAACTTGCAAGTAAATCCCTCTCAGAGATATTCACAAAAAGAATCTCCTGAAAATTGTGCAGAAACTAAAATAAAATTGCTTCCCACTGGTGAAACTAAAGTACTGAATGTAGTGACCTACAGTATGAAATGTCAGACAAACATGACTATATTTTCAAACATCTAGTCCTCTACACCCCATAAAATGCACATAATGTACACTGTTGACCCATACACACGCACACTTAGACATTAACTTACAAGTTCAGATTTCAATTGATCATTTTCTCCCATGTTTTCTGAGTTTCAAGGTACAGAAAATAGATGTTTCAGCACTGTACATAATGCTGCAGATAGATGCTTCATGTCAAAGTATACGTGGGTTTCATTAATTTTACAGCAATGCTCTGCAGGAAGAGAATTCTTGCTGGCAGCATTTTGTGAAACCCACCACTCCCCTGGAAGGGCAACTCTGAGACATGAATTGCCACAAAAATGACCCTGGCTTCTGCAAATGCATAAGTAGCCACTATCAAAGAAATTTTACAGAAGCTATAAATTTTTAAGCTTATAGTTTTCACTGAAAATTATGACCTCTGCAACATTTTGCACCATTTCTCTAAAACAAGTACCACTTTCCACCCTTCTCAACCTCAGATACTGAAAATAATGTGATTCAGAGCTTGTAATGGCCCTACCACTTTTAAGGTAAAGCTCACCAAGCATTATATATGAGCTTAGTTCAACATCTGTGAGCGTGGACCAAGGGCAGACAGTACATATAGGACTCTATATTCTTCATGACATGTTCCCCTTAGTGTCAGGGCCCTGAGCACACCTTTCCAAAGATAGGAGTGATATCCCTTCTCTTTTTTCCCTTGGGATTGCATTTAAACTGAGACTTTACCACTGGCTTTTACTTGTTATATTACCCAACATCAGAGCTATGTCTCTGCCTGGTCTTGTACTTGCTCTCTTCAGTTTCCTTCACAACAGGTCTTACCAACAAAGGTAGACACAGACAGATGAGATCCTTAACTCCAGAAAGAGGATGCACTCACAGTCTTGAGACTTAGCAAGTACATGCATTCATTCTGGTAAATTAAGTGAGCAGAGTTTTACACCGCTATCTTTAGAATGATCATTTTCTCAAGCTCCATTTGTACACTCTACTCTTTTGATATTGTGGTCTTTCTAGTTCATTTCTATGCTCATGGAAGCCTTGGCTTTTCCTCAAGTCTCTTTATTTTATTGCTGAATGAACACTCACAGATCTCCACTGATCTTGCAGGTCTTCATGACTGCTTATAACCAGTATTTTCCCCTTCATTCTCATTAACTTCTTTGCCTGCACAACTAGACAGATTTCAGCTCTCAGCAGTAACCAAACTACTACATTTGTAGGCTAGCAATGTCTTGGAGTTTTCATGGTTTAGTTTTGTTTCTCTATATCATATTTTAAAGGGAGCTATTTACTGTGGCTGTGAAGCCCAATCCATTGATGATTTAGAGCTGTAACAATATTGATGCAGATGAGCCTCTGTAGATACATTTGATGACATTATGTAAATGTAATCAATGGGCTCAATAAAGCATAACAATAACAAAATACTGTTCACATTATATGTAAGTGCTCATGGCCACATCTATGTGCTTTCTACATAATTACTGTAACTGCGCCCATTTGTATTACTGATCTTCCAGATCTCTATATGTCATTTCCATAATGTCTGTTTATACAGCCTTATTGAATCTATAACATTTAACTAACCGATTAGGATCTTGACTTATGCCAGAAGATCATGAATCTTCTGAGAGGAAGGAAAAAAAGTACACATTACAGCAACTCAAAATTTTCAAATGTTGCTATTCAAAAGATATGGTATGATATGATTTCAGTCATGAAGGTCATAAAAGAATGACAGCCACACAATATTACTTCTGGGACCGCAATGGAAGAAATATAGTCCAATGATTAAGGCAGAAACAGGAGAACAAAACTGGCTAGAAAACAAGAAGTGTATTTGGAAAACTGCTACTATTTCAGGATATACTTTTCATAACACACTGTAAGAAAACCCAATATCGCTCCATGATCAACTCGGCTGTTAGATGAGTTTCATCAGGACACTCCTCCTGATGCAAAATCTCACAGCCATCTCTGTGTATGAATGAACACACAGGGCCTCCAAGTGCAGGTAATCAGTGGGGCTGTGCAGTCTGTCACTTTGTCCTAATTGAAATCTATTACTCAAAATGGAACAGATCCTAAAAGAGGAGTTGATGCCCTAGGCCACCTGCTAGCATGCTCAAGAGGAAAGATGGGACTCAAAAGTTCACTTGTCCATTCTGGAAAAGCCATAGAACTTATCCAGGATGCCTTATGTTTCACTTCAAACAAAAGCGGTATCTTGACAAAATTTTTGCTACAACAACTGACACATGCCCAGATCTTTCTCTGTGGGATATCTGAGTTCAAATACAGTCTCTTCCTTTTCTGTAAGCATTTTATATAGATAGTGGAAAGAGATAGTAGTTGACAACTTGGATTAAGATTTAGCTAGCTGAGTAGTCCTCTGGAGATAATTATCTCTCCCTGATAGGTATTGAGTCCACTAAATTAGCAGTGTTGACTACACTCATAACTTAGTTGTCTCATTTAGGTAGTTAATGTTCTCATGTATGAGTTTCATCTCTCCTTTTATAATGTGTAAGTCTCCCTCTCCCTGACATGGAAGCTAGAAACAATCAATGTAAAAGGGATCAAAAAACAGATGATAGATGCAGTTTATTGGCATCAGACCAGAGTAGCAAAGTACCTTTTAGTGTGGGGAACACAGATAAAATGAACGTTGCCAATTATTTTTACATAGGACATAGTGGGGAGGGGAAGGAAAATGAGAAAAGATTCAGAGGAACAAAATTCACAGATTTCTAACAAAATGGAAGAGAGTGCACTGAAAAGGAGAAAAGCTGAACTGGAAGGAGGAAATGAGATGGTGAGTGGACACAGGACAGTACACTTATTCTGATAAAAGCCAAGAAGCAAACTGTTACTGTGTTTCAGCATCACTTGACTTCAAGTGCCACAAGGAATGTAAACAAAGGGAAATGTAAACTAAATTTCCATCCCGTTCTTCCAACGTCTTTAAAAAGTATTTGGGTCAAATTTCAGGCAAAGAACTGGAGGGACTTTTCTTCTTTACCCGAGTGAATTCCTCGTTCATTGCACAAGTTGAATTCATGAAGGTAGCTATGTTATTCATTAATATATTCCTTGTGTTTTCTCTGCGAGCTTAATTATCATCTTATCAGCAACTTGGAACTTGACATAAATCTCAAGGTAGAAACTGCTTAAGAAGTTCGGACCAGTTATTATTCTTTCTTAAAAAAAAAAAAG
>JAOXXN010000395.1:144213953-144225766 GCA_026770055.1 Myrmophylax atrothorax
TCAGGATGTTCTATGATTCTATGATCTCTGGCTGATGGGATTCTGAAGAGTCTTCTTCATGAACAGAGAAATAAGAAACACCGAAACTGTTTCCCAGTTTTTTAAGTTACAGAGTTTCAGTAAGGTTGTTGTACTAGACTTCTCTAGTGGTACACTAGATGGTAGATGGTACACTGCATACCATCTGAACTTAGTCTACAAGTTTTTAAGTCAAGGGCAGCCTCTAATTCAATACTACCCCTTCTGGGCTTGAACCACTGAACACTATTTTTAAGACCAGTGACAAAATTAAAAATGCAGAGGATGATGATTTTTGGATGAACTTATTTGTAGCCATTTCATTTGGGTTATATCTACATAAATTTTTTAGTAGGAAAGTTAACATTTTATTTTTTGGAACATCTTCCTTTTTCATACACGGAGGTCATTAATGGATATTGTGTACCTCCAGAGGAGGCCCACACCATTATCAATATAGCAGCCTCCAGGGACTAACCAGAGACACCACACAGGTAGTCTTGTGTAACAGGAGAAATGTTAAATGTGAAGCTAAACCCTTGAAGACAGTCTAGTCACATGAATTAGTTTCTCTTCTACCCACTCCATTAGGGACCTCACAAGACAGTTAATTAGGGTCTTCAAGTATGGCTGATTGTGTGAGAAAGGAAGGAAAACACTGTTGGGAACTGCACTCCTCTGCAACTAGGAATCACCGTACTAGCATCAAGCTGGGAACTCTTGTATCTCTGTCTGTTTACATTCACATGGTTTTATCGTTCTTTACCTTTGAGGAGAAATCAATGGCCACATTTTTTTCCCCTGAATAATATTTCTCTTCATGAGTTTTAAAATAATGTTTATGGAAAACAATTAACATTGATTTTAGTGAATTTGGATCTGAGAACAACTGTCTACCTGTCTTAACAGGAGAACGAGGGGCACATGCTCTTTTGCCGTTCCTGCACTGAGGTGGAAATCTTGTTAATCTTATGTACATGTGGGCAGAACAAAGCATGGTGGGAGGAGAGGCTGCCCTGATGTTAGTAGTGGCTATAACCACTTAAGTTTCATCCTTTGTAGCCTAAGTATTAAAGGCAATCCTTGTTTTCCAATATGATCCACATGACAACAGTTGTTAAATTTCCATTGTATTTGGCATGAGAAATAATTTAACCTGGAACATGACTGCTAAATTTTCACTGCCAAAACAGATGCATTTGTTTCCTCTGTGGAAATTGGTCCACTGACCAAAGGCAACCCCTAGAATGTTGGCCTTTCAGACTGAGACCTTTGAAAAAGCTCAGTTTAAATAAATTATTGTTATATAATTAATTAAAGGCTCTAGACTACCATAGTTTACTGGTTTTGACACAAAGACAAGGAAAATTTGTGAGGACTTTTAATGAATGAGAAGATATAGAATGGTTCCTTCTGATTAGAAAGTAAAAATGAAGTAGTGAGAAACAAGCCTTTTCTTCCTTAAAGCCTCCAGTTTCTAACCTGCTGGGAAGGAGGAAATGTTCTAAATTCTTCCCTGGTTAAAGTGCTGCAGCAGAAGGGGAAGATCCTGACCAAAGGGACATGGAGGGTCCTGCATTAGACATTTATGAGTGGGAGGCAGCATTACCAGATGTTCATAAAAGTGCAGCTTCCAAACTGAATCCCATGAAACCAAATATCTAATTTCATTCGGTTTTCTCTTTCCCCTGTTGACTGAGCAACAACAGGATCTACCAAGAGGATAATCCCGTACTGCAGGGGGCTGGGGTTCAGCAGCTAAAGAGCTCTTCCGTCTCTGACTGCAGTTAATCCTCAAGATTTTACGTAACAAAGTATAAGAGCTGTGGGTCAATGTATCTTCACACATGACCTATGTACAATCCCACATCAGCCCAATGCAGGGTATGGTCAGATCTGACTTGGAGAAAATCAGCTCATGTACCAGATCAGGTCAGTACAATATTTTCCTTGCCTTTTCCCCGTTATCCAGACTGAGGAATTTGGAAGAACTGGTCTGTCCACAGTGCTTCCACAGTATCTGTAGCTGCATGTTCTCCTTGTCTAGGCAGAAGCTTGGAGACACTAGTGCTCCTCAGACTTCATGTAAAAACCAAAGACACTTTCAATTTCTGGATCCTACTCCTGAGACCTGGCTCCTAAATATCAAACATTAAGCACATTACTTCTAAACTCCTAAGCTTCCTTTCAAACCTGGCCTTAAGTCACTTTGAGATCTGAACAGTGATCTTATTTAGCAGCTGGACAGATAGTCTCAGTCTTTTTTGCTCCCTGATGTAAATGGGATCTATGAAAGCACTTGGTATGGTTTTGCATCATGTGGAAGCAAGGAAACGATCTCACTAATGCAAGTCCACACCCTTAGAAGCTAGAGCAGTCACGCACACAGAGTCTGCCATTTCCCTGTTTTTGTCTCCCTCACATGGAGGGATGAACCCATGGGGTTCTTCTCATTGGGAGTTGAACAATACATAGAGCCTTGCCACGACTAACTGCACTGAAGCTGCTATCATCCCACATTCATTTGTTATAGCCCATTGCAATTAAGCATGTGTTCATATATATATGTATGACACAGTGTGCTTGAAAATATCTTCCTTTGTGTGTTGCTAGTCCCTGGGTCATAGGATTTAAACTATCTCTTCTGCCTCTTCAGACTGACACTGTTCCCTGCCATTTTCTCTAACAGCTGTGGGCCACATCCTGCCAGCTGTTTCATAGATGTTTGAATCAGCTGTTAGGGCTGATCTGCTGGAGCTGGAATGGGGCCTCTTGGCTCAGCTACAAATATCCTCACGTATCTTGGTTAGAGCTACTCCTAAACAAGCCTTGCATTAACTCTCAGGATGAAGGAATGAGTTTTGAAGTGTATTAATCATATCCATGGGAAAACAAGGAAAGGAAAAGAATCACTAAAATGATGGATTGCTCTGAAAGCGAGTTTGGGTTGCACATGCATGTCACCACAGATGTATTTCTTACATCTGTGCAACAACTGTTATGTATTTCAGGTAGGAACCCTGGTTTGTCAAAGCCCAGCAAAATGAGGTTGGTGGAGATTTAGTGCTGAATTTTCAAATTCAGTGAAATAAGACTGGTAACAAATTCTCCAGCTGTTTTAAATCATCTAAGTTTATTACATCCAGTCTTTGTAAATCAGGTTTGCAGGCTAGTCAGGGAATAATGTGTGTGAATGGGGAAGAAGACCAGCTGAGGCAGAAGACAAAATAGGACCCTTCCAATTTTCACCTCTTGAAGAGTATTAAAACCAGGCCAGAGTTGTAATTAGTGAGAGCACAGGTGAAGCAGGACAGCTGCATGCTCCCCATGATACTGTGGAACTCCACCACTGTGGAAATCACCAGGTACAACACAGCATGTCTTTGCACAGGTAGCCTGTAAAACAAGAATAGAGTGCAAGTCAAGATTGTGATGGTTTTATGATGACAGTTTAAATCCCACCATTCTTAATAACTTTGTTACTTTGCCAATACATTCACTTAATGTGCTTATCCTAGAGCTTCAAACTGACTCCCAAGGCCTTCCCAGGTGTCTAAAGCATTAGCTGTCAACTCTCCAGCTGTCAAAACATGTAACTTCACCTCTGACAGTTCCTTTGATGCAGTTTAAAATCTGTCAGTGCAAAATTCTGTGGCATGTTGGAAAATGGCAATGCAAGGACTGCAAAACTTATGTTGAATTCAATATGAACATCAGTAACCAAGGACTGACTTCCTCAAATTTAAATTATTTCTGTCTTTGTGTCATCATATCATTAACATCCATTGCTAGGAGGAGGTGAAGGTAGTCACTGCCACCCATCTGGGAGATGGAAGTTGCAAGCCCTCCCATATACATAGCAGAACAGCTGGCCAGACATGGCAGCACTCATCCCTAATCTGTGTGTTTCATGACTTGATGGATGAGAGCTGGGAGCTCTCAGCTTTGCCCTGCTGAGAGGTACCTCAGGGAATAATGGAACTGGGGATGAGAAAACCTGCAGAGAGTAGGTTGGGGGTTCCTCTTATAATTTCTCTTTCTTCTCTTCAAGAAGTATATGCATTTACTGTGCCTGTGCCAAGGAAATCCACTACTGTGCAGAGCTGAGAGCAGCAGCATTGCAGACTCATTTGTGTGCACACATGCATCTGAGAGTCGCTGCCTGCTAGTCATGTCTGGTGATGTTACCGACACCATGGCATGGGTCCATCAGCAGCATGCCAGCTTGTTCTTTTCCCTCTGTCTTCCCTGTACAATGCAGATGTGGCATGAGGCCCCTTTCTGCCAGGGGCAGCATTCTGCATGGACAAAGCAGGGTGGAGCGTGTCTTCACCGAAGGACAGAGATGAGAGGGGTGGTTAGCAGAAGGCAAAAGAGGAGGAAAAAAATCTCTGCTCAATTTCTGATTGTTTTGTTGTGGTGGTGGTGGTTGCTGCTGTCTGTCTCTGTCTTCAGATTCTAAGCATGGCCTATTTTACCTTCTGTGCTTGCCACATTATGCAATCACAACAATAGTAAGGATAGTGGGATTAAATGTGAAGCTTTAATATGCCCCATATCAAACAAGCCTATGTCCATGCAGAAATCACCAGCGAAGGCACATGCAGAAAGACATGTATGCACTTGGTAAGTTTTATCCAAGCAAAAAGGGACCTATAGAGAACTGACTTGAAGCAAAGCAGGATAGCAGCAAAGCCCACGCATGTGGTCAGCAGTAAAACAAAGAGGCTCTGGGAGTTGAATAAAGCCCATTGTTTTCCTTCCACCAAACTTTTTTATTTTATGTTTGTTTCTAGTGGCCGAAACACAAATGTGTGAGGCCCTTTGCAACCTCAGTCATGCCACAGACAAAGCAATTGGATAGAGATGAAGGGAAGGGTGATGGCTCACAAGCAAGTCCCCGGGCAATTCTTCATTTCCCAGTAGGACAAGTTTTAAATCTAAAGGTCATATACCCACACATGTGTGGGTACACATATGAAAAACAGATATTTCAGGTGCTTTCCTTTATGTAACCATGAGCTCTACCCAAGCGTAGGCTGGATCAGAGCCAGTCGAGTGAAAGAACATAATGAGGCAACTTGCAGAGGATGATGCTTCTAATCCTGGCAAAATTTTCATTGTTCTGATTTTCTCAGCCCTGAACCCTCCCAGCTAGCACTTACTCACTTTCCGTCTGCTCACAAAATGAGCTTTCCCCCAGTTCTTCAAAAGACAAACCTCTCTTCCACCACCAGAGCCTGACTTTGATCTTGGGGCTCTGCAGGGCACTTACCCAGACAAAAGTGCATTCAGAGATGTCCACACCTGTTCATGTCTTAAAATTCCACATCTGGTTATTTCATACTACATCAACTGTATTCCTCCTCCTCTCACTGCCTCCTTCTCTCAGAGCTGGCACTCCCAGCCCCTTAGAGTGCAGAGCACAGCTCAACTCGTGATATGGTGACTTTCTGATTTTAATGCCCAGACACTGCTGCTGTTTCTCCCCTTACTTATTAGCATTGCTTTTCTACATGCTCAGAAGAGATGGCTGCAACATGCTTTCTCCTCCTCCCTTGCCCACCATCCATATCATCATCCAGGGGTTTGAAATTTAGGTGTTAGATTGGTGCATGTCAGAAACAGACCTCCACAAGCTTATCAAACAGGGACCAGTGTTCCCACTCCTGTGCTTTTCAGAGATTTTTCTTTGAGAGTAGTCAACACCCTCATAGCATTTCATTATCAGGTGTTTTTTCAATGTCTGCTGTTACCTTCAAAAACTGTAAAGAGAGGGATTTCTCTCTTTCTTCTTTTCTGTTTGCACACAGCCTCCTCTCACACATTCTATTATTTTATGTCCATTAGAGGCTGACAATGGCACACTTTTGGTAAGTGATCATTTACATGTCTTCCAGTATAGATCAGTGGAGTTTAATAATTGCATAATTAGTCTGTGTCATGTCTCTGAAGTCACATTCTTTTTGCCATGGATTGTTCTTCTTTGAATTGTTGTTTTCTAGTACCTTCCTTAGTAAGGCGGTAATTGCCTGGTAAAATTTTCCAGATTAAAAGAAGCATGAAACACAGAATGTTTCAAGAAATAGTCCCATGTATAGATCTTTGTCACTTTGACATGAATGTGGCTTGACATTCAAGGTTTTGCTCACCCTTAAATCTGCACTTCTGTTGGCACACTGGCTTCTGGTTAGAAGATCAGTCATGAGTTTGTTTCTTTGCCAGTTCTAAGACAGTTTTCCACTATATTCTCCCAGACTCTAAGCGGTACAGTCATCTCAACAGCTGGTCCTCTGAATGCACTTGCATTCAGACATGTGTTTTCCCAACTGTTTTGAATCAAAAAATGACACCTTCTGCAGGAAGTCTTAGGACAATTTTCTGCAATGCTCCCCCAGTGGCATGTCGTTTAAAGGCAAATAATGATCAGGATGAACACTGAAAGCACTCCTACTTCTCCCATTTTGTTTGCAGCTGTGGAAGTGAGGTGTTTGTTTCATTTTTTATATTTTTGCAGCCATCTAATGGATTGTGTTGATGAGACTTATGTGCCGCCACTGGTTGATGAGCTACCAACCAAGTAAAGCAATCTAAATCAGATTTCTACACATTCTTCTTTTTAGATGATTTGTTCCTCTAGAAAGAGCTATCCTTGAAGAGTTCACAGAGTTACCTTTCTCTCTTTCAGTTTGGGGGGTTTTTTTGAGTTCTTCCAAAACCTTGACATTTTTAAATTACTGTTGTCAGGAAGGGAGATAAAATTTCATAAATAAAATCTTTGTGATGTGTTAGAAAAAATAATATGGCTCTGACAGCAGGTTAACAATGTGATGACACAGAAAAAAACAATCTTTGTTAACTAGCTCCAGCACAGTCCACATATGTGAAACTCTTAGAGATGAAAAAAGCAATTTTGTCCCTCTGAAAAAAAAAACCAATACAATTGGGCTGAAGGATTTTCATGTGTGTTGATTCACAAAAACGGTACCTTGGAAATTATAAAAATACACTTACTGGCATCCCACACTTGGAACATTTTGACAGAAAACATATGAACAGCTCCTGAAGCTGGACTTATGCTCATCTCTCTACCAAAGCAGATCTTCAGCCTCTCTTCAGAGCACTTTTCTTTCCCAGTAAAGCTAAGGACAGAGTCTGGTCTCTACCCAGAAGGAATCCAGTCCTGCCCGCAGATGAGAGCAAAGAGCAGCAGACTTGACCTACACTGACAGAAGTGTCTGGTGATGGTTCACACAGGTTTCTTGGGTTAGGCTGGGTGTATCACTGGGATGTGTAGGAAGTGAAAGAGCTCTTTCTGGACAGTGCAGATGTATTGTAGGGGGGAACTGGCAGCTCTGGAAGAGAAAGTCTGAGCTAGAGTTTGTTATGCCTTTGATAAAGAAGCTTGAATTCAAGAGGAGAGTGACAGTAAGCTGACAAAAATGAGTAACGTGTCTTCTGGAACTAAGTAGGGTTCGGTTTTATCCCCTTTGCAAATGTACACAAAGGACAAAGGTGCTGTGGTCCTGCTGGTGAGGGAGCAGAATCACTTCCAGAAGATCCCATTGCAGTAACAGATGGTATGTTTCAGTGATTGGCCAACAAGAAGCTGCTTCCATGGCTGCCACAAATCGTTTAGCAGTCAAAAAATCTTCCTTGTTTTTATTTACCTTAACTGAATGCTTATCAATGTGAAAACAACTCCAGAGGCATCAGCCAGTCTCCTGTTAAAGGCTCTACACTGTTCTGTGGTTGGGGCTCCAAACGCAACTACAAGGCTGTCAAAAATGCCAAACCACAGTAATTGGGGATCAAAGTCCTTGGGACTCTTCTGGGAGCACCCTACTCTACAGGTCACATGGCACACAGAAAGTAGCCTGAAATCAGGGAAAGGCCTCAGCAGGAAGAGGATGAAGGTTTGCCATTCCCTACTCTATAAACTATTGTCACCCTTCAGGGATCTTTGATCTCACTACAAGAGATGGAAGGGAGGGAAGTACCGGGAGGACTCTTTGTTCCTCTTAATGCTATCTCAGTTCTTTATCTGAAATGCAGAAACAAGTTTAATTCAAAGACAAGTTGTGTGAACTCCATATGTGTTCCTAGTCCCAGAATCAAGAATATTCTAAGGTAAGAATTAAATTACAAAGCATCATGGAAAAAGAGAGTGCAGTTACGCTGCTATTAGCAAAGTTAGAACCTGATACTCTTTATAGCCTGATATTGCGACTCCTCCCTGAAACAGTTCTCTTCATTGCAGACAGAGGACAGACAGGATTGCCTATTTATCTAGTCAGTTTCCTCTGATATGATGGGATTGGAAGTGGTGTCACTGTAACACTCCAAAGATTAATAAGGAAGGTTTAATAAAGTACAGCAGCACTAAGAAATGCAGTGCTATGACCACAGCTGGTCCACAGCTCTACCTACTGCAGAAACTTGGGCAGGGAAAGGGAGGGGAAGGGGTTTTGTGGTGCATTTTCCAGAGTTCATTATAAGGATCATGAGACCAAGAAGCAACTCTTTCAGTGGGTGTATGCAAAGGTTAACAGGAAAGTTCCTGTTTCTGTTCCTGTTTGTTTCTGTGTGAACTTTTTAAAATAAATCATGATGACCAGATACTGAACCCATCAGCTGCACAAATCAGTTACATTTATGTATAGGAGTCTGTGTCCCCCTTTCACACTTTTGCATCAAGGACAGAATTTAATAGGGCATTCTTTGGCCTTGTTCAGGTCCTGGGTCCACTGTGCCAGGCACTCACTGAGAGCCAACCTTCAAAGAGATGTGGAGGGTGTGATGGAATTGGAGAATGAAGATGATGAAGGGTCTAGAGGGGAAGCCATATGAGAAGACACTGAGGTCACTTGGCTTCTGTAGCCTGGAGAAGAAGACACTTAGAGGAGACCTCATAGCAGTCTACAGCTTCCTCATGAGGGGAAGCAGAGGGATGGGAACTGATCTCTTCTCTGGTGATCAGTGAGTGACAGACTCAAAGGAAGGGCATGAAGCTGTGTCGGAGGAGGTTTGGGTTAGATAAAGGAAAACACCCAAAAGAAGTGTTTGGCCATTGGAAGAGGTTCCTCAGGGAAGTGGTCACAGCACTAAGCCTGACAGAGTTCAAGGAAAGTTTGGACAATGCTATCAGGCATATGGTATGATTCTTGTGGTGGTCCCGTGCAGTGCCAGGAGTTGGACTCAATGCTCCTTGTGGGTCCCTTCCAACTCAGGATATTCTATGATTCTATTCTATTCTTCCCACAAGGAGCCTAAATGAAACAGTCCCAAGTTACAGATAGGTGTATGCAGTGTGAATCTGAGTGAAAATCGATACTTGGATCTTTGTGAGAGGCAACTGAGCTTATAATGACAGTTACCAATGTTACAAGTATGGGGTCATGCTTATCATTATAGAATCATAGAAAGTCCTGTGTTGGAAGGGACCTTAAATGTCATGTAGTTCCAGCCCTCTGCCATGGGCAGGGACACCTTCCTCTAGATTGGGTTACTCAGAGCCTCATCCATCCTGGCCTTGAACATTTCCAGGGATGGATCATCCACAACTTGTCTTGGTAACATATTTCAGTACCTTACTACCACCACATTAAAGAATTTCTTTCTAATATCTAATCTAAACTGACTCTTCTCTAGTTTAAAGCCATTCCCCCTTGTCCTGTCAGTACATGTCCTTGTATGTAGTGATACAAGGGCAAGAGAAAGCCACTTGTATTTTCAATACTACTTGAGGATGGAGGGGAAAAGTGTGGTCCATCTTAAGAGGCACCACAGTATTCCACAGAGACAAAATAAGCCAGCTATCTCCAACTGATATTCATAAGGAGTGATTTTGTCAGGATGTGGTGGGATCACTCCCCCTTGTTCCCTAGCCACACTGCAGGTGCTGTAACTTTCTGGCATGCCGTTGGAATCACTGGAAGACCTATGGCCAAGAGTTGGCACATTTAGGAGCTATTACTCCCTTTTCTACTTCTGCTGAACTAGAGCTTTCTGGAACAGTATGAATTAATTCCCAACAGTTGTGAATCCTGCATAATTCATTTATTCATGTGCCTGTAAAAGGCATTAAAATTTAAGAGTCTGAAATAAAAATGAGTGTAATTGCAACTGGTTTTAGATTCCTTCCTATTCTGCTCTACCATTTCATTTTTACTGCCATTTAAATGCTGCAATGTTTAATTGAAAGCTCTGAATTGCTGATTGTTGGTACAATGCAACTTCTCGGTGGGGAAAAATACATCCTTTGTAAATTGTTTGGAAATGAAGTGGTATCTTTGCTATGCACAATTCAGATACAGATGTGGAAATTCAGAATTAAAGTGGTGATAGTGCCTATAATTTCTGGCTTAATGAAGATTCATAGGACTCATTTTAATGAGCACACTGTGAGAGCTGTGGGAGCTCTGGCATGTATGGGGACACACAGCACACATTTCACCAGGACTCTTACCATGGTGGGTCAATTAGCAATTAGTAGCCTTTGGAAATTTATTAATTTGTTTAACCATAACTACAGAAATTGCACATAGCAAATTCCTGCAATAAAACCCCCCAAAACAAAAAAACCTCACCACACCTACAATTAAACAGAAATCAGACATAAGACTACTTGGGAAAGCTGCACCCTATAGAAATTATGAATCCAGCCAGAAGCCTGTTGGTCACACCATATGAGGGGTGCTCTACACCTGTAGCAGAACATTATAAGACACTACTGTGCAAAGTGCTATACCCAGAGGCAATAAGGTAACTCTTCCCTAGCAAGAGTAGGAAAAAGGAGGTGAGATCAACTGAAGGGGCTTGTGCTGCCAGGGAAACACACATGGTCAGGGAGCTAAATGGTGAGTTTATACAGTAATCCTAGTGATTCCTGACACACTCCTGCTATTAATTTATGGTGGAATTGAGCTGTTTGGGTTGGTTTTTTACATTGTTCCAGATCCAAAATTTTGGTCAACATTTGCAAAAAGAATAGATATCTGAGCTAGGTTCAAAGCTGACTCTGATTAGTCTGTGGTTTTGATCACTCCTTCATCCTTGCTGAATTTGTGCTTGGAAAAAAAAAAGCATAAAATTCAGTGCATATCAGTTATTATGTATTTTCCTTTCAAATTTAGAAATATTGGCTTCACCTGAATACAAAACTGATGAAGGGCATGGGAGGTGATATTTCTTGATATCTCTGGGAAATAAAACCACTGGTACTTTCACATAGCTCTGGTTTCCAGCCACTGTTACGTTTTAATGATATGATCAATAACCATATAGATAGAAAGGACACTTCCTACCACACAAAATACAATAGCTTGAAACATGAGAAGTGGTCTCTGCATCCCTTTAACTGGTGGTTAACCTCATCGAATTACTGCACCTGCCAAGGCTGTGAGAACTAAATACAGCTGGTGGCAGCGTCTGGCCAACTGAACCCAACCCTATGTTAATTTGAGCAGATGAAAGCAACCACATGGCAGACTCTGGCGTGACGTGATGAGACTCTGCTTCATCACAAGCTGGAGTGATTGGTCCCGAGGTGCAGAAACCAGGGCAAGATACAGCTAATTGCATCTCTCTCCTCATTTAATCCATCCCTGACAATCCGCAAAATCAGTGAGTAATTCAGGCTGGAGGGGACTGTGTTCAGGAAGTTTCAGGAGGTCCAGGAAGTTAATTTAACCTCAAGGCTTCTCAGAGCAGTTGATTTGTCAGGTGGAGAAAAGGAAGGAGGAAAGAGCCTTGGGGGATACCTTGGCTTGGCACCCCTTAACCAGAAACTTTAT
>JAOXXN010000395.1:144225777-144249526 GCA_026770055.1 Myrmophylax atrothorax
CCCCAAAATGCTTGCCTTCAGCAAGAACCATGTAAAAGGCTGAGCTAGTGAATGATTTTCTTTTTATATGGAATTTCTCCTGTACCTCTTGCAAGGTCCCAAGAATATCTCTCTTGAGCACAAGATGGACAGGAGAGTGATGCTGAGTTAGACAGACCTTTATTTTGACCCTTTATGCAGTTCAACTCTCACTGACTCTTCTGAGAGCTCGTCATATTTACATTTTTGAAATCTGGAACAGAAGACTCTTAATAAGTATAAGGAATGCAGCCAGCCTGTCCTTCTTCCTCCAATGCTGCATAACTGCCTATATAATTTTCTTGGAATTTATTCAGTTTTAAATGGCATAAATTTAAGGTTACCAGGTGTCTAAAGTACCCTCAGTTCTACAGCAGATGAGGGAATGAAATGTGCACTTTCACTGCAAAAGTATGCCCTCACAAAACATATGGGCACATACATGAATACATGATGTCATATACCAGATGTTTAGAATTACATTCTTACACTGTCTGAGATGTATCATTTCATGTATATGCAGATTATGTAAAGATATTAGGCATAAATTATATAGACACAATAGGAGGCATCACTGAGAGAATTCAGATTAAGTCAGACAGTATTAGTCATGTGTTTACTGTTCACAGGCCTGGTTTTTTGATGTTTCTGAATCAAAGCAGTCATCCATGCACAGCTTTCTTCCTCTGACATGTATACATTAGAGAGAATGCATAACACGGATGTGAATCCTTGTTGCCCTTCCCTGTTCTTCTCACACTGAACCCCTTGACCACATTGTTTACAGTTAAAAGATTACTCAACACTATTTCAATGTCTAACTCTTTATGAATACTGAGGCTGTATTTGTTTTGTCAGAGCAGGAAAATCCTCAGGATTTTGTCTCAGATTGGAGAGATGCAAATCACTGCAATGTACTTACAATGAGACACCTAAAAACCAAGTTTGTTATTTCCCAGATTGCCACATTTAAGTCAGAAGAATGAGGTATAAAACACATGTGGTGGGAGCAAACAAACTCTGGATGTCCCTTCTAACATGAATTATTCTGACTTATGATCTTATCATTTTAGGGGCCAAACAGTTATTTGGGTGACTGCAGCATGAAAACCAAAGAATGAAGCTTTCCCTTCAGTATCTTTTGTGTCATGTGGCTCCCACTATTTTCTTCACTTTATTCTTCTACTTCCCTGCAGCATAATCTTGCAGATTTGCTTAACTGGGATTTCTCAGGTAGAGGAGAAGTTCTATGAGAAATGGAAGTTTCAGGACAGGTAAGATGACATCCTGTTTCTCTTAGGTGCTCTAAAGCTGTCAGGGTGCATTAAAGATTTTTCACCTTCAGCAGTCAGGAATCAAGAGAAGGAGAACAAGGTTCTCAGATGCTCATTTCTGCTCCCCATGCCTGCACTGTGGATGGCTGTGCCTCTATCTCCGAGCTGATGCCTCAGCAGTCACATCTAAGTTTTGACTCCATCTGTAAATCTCAGCCACATAACTGGGTTAGACCACAGTTGAAGAGGAAGTTTCTTGAAGTACAGTCATGGGACAAAGTTGCATCCTGGAGAGTTTCCAGAGAGGCTACAAATCAGTATAATATTACATTCTTTTTTCATTTAAGGTGTTAACTGGCAACATGAGAAACCAATCTCCTTCTAAAGCAGGTTGATAAAACTTTTCAGGTTAATAAAACTTTTCAGGTTAATCTCAGGCCATTAAACAAAAAAGTCCAACATTTTAATATCACAGAAATTTCAAACCTGACACTCAGTTTCAGCCTACCCTGAAAGCACCTAAGTGTTTTTACAGGGAAGCCCCTCCAGCAACAGTTCTTTTTCTAGCAATATATAAAGTGACCTGGTGATTTGCAGAGCCTCATCTCCATGCACAATCTGTGTATTATTCTGTTCCCAAAGCCCTGAGACCCAAGGTGATGAGCAGTCTGACAGCAGGGCTGACACCCCCTTCTACTTCGCCACCCAGTTATTACAGCCTGCCTCCACACCAGGAGAAACATGACCTTTCACTCTCAGACCAAAGAAGGAACTTGATACCATGACTCAGCTCTACAGAGTTCTTGAGTCACCAGACTGGTTTCTAAGGAAGACAGTGATATAACCCTACACTATAATAATACATACCCCAGAAGTATCTAGAAGATGAGGAAATTGTTTGATTTTCACTGCATAAGGCCTAGGTGATGTTCCCTGGTTAGATACTCAGCTAGTACACATCCGGACTCCTTTAGAGCAATGCAAACCTTAATTCAATATTAGATCCATGCTATCCTAAAGGCAAATATTGGTCTGTAAAGAAAAGGAAAGTAGCAAAAAGTACTTTTCAGGTAACATGTATTAAATGTTGACACAATATCAGGCAAGCATGGATTAATCTCAAAATTATCCAACAATAAAAATTTCAGTTCAAATTAACAAATGAGAATTTTCTATTTAGTTGGTCCAATTGGTAACTAAAGCAGAGCAAGGTCCCTTTGTCCAGAACTGGATTTTATGGAACACTTTTTTCCACCTTTCAAGTTCTGATATAAACTAGGAAAACTCAAATCTTCAGTAATGATGGCTCAGGTAGCTTAGTAGAAATCTCAGCAAAATTACCCCTCTTTCCATATGTTTTTCTGGCATAAATCTGAGAAGCTTCTTGTCATTTTGGAAGAAATAAACCACAACAGAAGTGCCATTCACAGATTAACTTGTCTATTGCAAAATCTTTTTTTGCTGTGTGTCACACTAGGAAAATCGTAGTAGTAGTAGTAATAATTATAATAATAGAAACTCTAAAGACTGGTAGAAGTTGCATTTTAGTGCTACCAGCAGCTGGTATAGGAAGCAAGATAGTCAGAAAGGGAAACATCTCATCAAAATAATGTTAACAGCTTGTGCTGGACTGCTCTTTTCCAGATGCCACATAACTAAATGGCAGTTGCTAAATATTAGAAATGGAGAGAAACTGAAGTTGTTGAGTTTTCTAAGCAGTCAGCACACCATTTGCTTTACAGTAATTTTGAAATAATAATTATCTAAACACAGGTAAAAAACCCCACAGCCCTACTGTAATCAGAGCTTAGGTTGTATTAACTTCATGGCACTAGAAAAATATCTTATTCAGGGTTTTGTTCAGAACATAGAGAAGTTCTGTCAGAACAGATGGTCAGGGATAGTAAAAGCTACACAAGGAGACTATAAAACAACAATGTTACTGACTCTTAATGGACTTCAAACTCCTGGCTTCTGCAGATGTCACCTTTCTTCCATACTGCAAAATCAATCAATTTACGGTCCATTCAGTATTATGTAGGCAATTCCACAATGTCCAGTAACATTGCTCAAAATGGCAAAGCCTTTGAAAAAAACTTATCAAGTGTGACTGCCCTGTGTAGTCGGCTTTTAGTCGTGCTAAAGTGGCACTTAGAGCTGCATCTGCAATTAGAAGTGACTACACATAATGTGATTACAGTCTCTGCAGAAAGAGAAGAGAAATGGTAACAAAAAAAAAATCAAAAAAGAAAAAAGACCCTTTTCTGACCTCCTGCTGAAGGTGTCAAACTCTGAGTTGAGACTCATTCTCTCTTGACTGATTAAGGAGCAAAGGTCTGGCAGCTCTGGACAAGAGACAGCCACAAGAGTGGCTCATCGTTGAGTGTAGATGTCAAACAAGTAGCAATGGTGTTGTTATGGCCTTATAGTAGAGAGTCTAGATGCAGCCTATGTAGCCTGAAGCTCAGCTGTGAATCAGTCTCCTACAGATTTCAAAAGAATTTTTAGAAAATTGGAAGTTCTGAACCTGAGTGAGACAAATAAAGTCCCAAAGGAAACCTCTGGCGGAATGGAAAGTGGATCAATTTTGTCCTCATGCAATGCCTTCCTCCATGACCACCTTTCTTATTTAAAGATGGTTATTAATAATTTTAGTGATGAAAATATATTAACACAGAAAAGGCATGTCATCAGCAAAACTTGTAGTCAAAAATTATATATGTAAGAATTTTTTTGTAGACTTTGCTCCAGAAAGATTACACTGGTCATCCAGCAGGAAAATATCCACACAGTATTCATTCCATTAATATATAGCACATAATTTGTATGTTTTACAACAAATATTTTGGAAAGATGCCAGTCTTTGTGTCCAGTATTCAGGAATCTACCACAGAGCACCACAGAGGTCCCAGTGATTTATACTGCCTCAGTTACACACAAATATTTCTATGGTGAGTTTCTTGGTTGTAAAGCCTAATAGTACCAGGGAGCCGCTTTGTCTTATCAGCTGTAAGTAAATCTTTTTGAGACAGGTAGGTCAAGGTCTTCCTCTTTGTAAAGACCTTTTCCACACCCCATATACTCTTCAGACTTTTTCGGATTATAACCATGCTCAACAGGGCTCCTTTCAGCTAACATACAGTTGTCTACAAAGGGGCATCTTGCTCAAACTACCTCCATGTTCAGCTCAAGAAATTCACCTTAGTGCTAGATAACTGGTGTGAATCACACCAGTGAGATACTGGTCTATCCAGGGACTGCAGAAGGAGCTTGGACAACAGATTTTGAGTAGACATCAAATGTTTCCATCAAGACAGAGCCTGTCCTTTAAGTGGTAACAGTAATCCAGTGGCAGCTAAAATATACCCTGGTAGTTTATCTTCCAGCCCTGCCCAGAGGAGCAAACATTATTTCCCACAGAGATCATGGCTGGCCCTCATTTCCTAATGGCTTGCTCTGGCAGGAACACTTGTACCCAGCCTTAGATAAAAGACTGAAGCTGACAGAGGAGAAAAAAAACTGCAAAAGCCAGACTGCTCACATTGCATTTGTGAGGCAGCAAAGTTAATTGCTGTGTAATTACCACCCAAGTAAATTGTTTAATGTGGTAAAATGTGACCAGGGTTGTTACTTCTGCTGCAAGCAGTGGCTCATGATGCCATCTGCAACCCATCAACAGATCACATAGTGAATTTGCCACAGATGTAAAGCAAACCCTCAACATCTCCAAGCATGTTGTTAAAAACCCCCATCAAGTGAATACTAACATTTCTGTTGTTTCAGATGTCACTGTGGCTATTTACACAGGGCTCAGTGTTGCCGCACTTGTTCATGTTGATGAGGAAAGAATATGGTTAGTTAAGAGAAGGGCAGGTTGGCAATGGCTCTGAGGTTAGAAGAAAAAAAAATAAAAGGGGCATAAAAGACAAATCAGTGTTCAACCATAGTTAGAAATCCAGCCATGTCATGTGGAGAGGGGAGTGATGAGGGGGAAAGGAATGTGGTCTGTCATGAAAGCAGCTTTCTGGCAATTTACTGTGGGATTGTGAGCCATTCCTATAAACAGCAGGCAACTGCTGGATCAGCTACTGACTCCTTCTGGGTGCAATGTACTCAGTGCTCAATGCCAGCGGGTGAGAACGCCAGGTCAGTTGTAACCACACCAGGCGCCAATGCTCAAATCTGTAAAACTGAGCTAATGCACTGAAAAAGGAGCAAAATCCAACAGCATGGGTATGCAATGCAAACTGCTCATGGACCTTCAGCGTCTTTTGCAGGGCATTGTCAGGGGAGCCAGGGCTCCCTAAGAATCATAAGGTTTGGGCACAGACTGCTGCTGTCAGCATTGTGAGACTTGCACTATACATGGGGAAAACCTTTGTATGTTATTTTACCAGTAGTATTACATTACCTGCAATCTCCAGTTCAAAAGGTCATTGTAAAAAGAAAAAAAAAAAGGTGACATTTTCAATCTGTGCTTCAAAACCCTTTCAATCTGTGCTTTAAGACACTGATCAGTTTCCTCTTGCTGCACCTCTTGTCGCCTCACCACAGATAACTTGTCCTGTATAAGTGCTTGTATTTTATTGTGTTTTTCTATATTTTTTTTTTTTTTAATGAGAACATTTCAGGATATAGTTGAGTTCCTTGGTGCCTAAGGTGCTTTTGAAAATGTCTCCCATGGTCCACAGTAACCCAGACACTCAACAAGTCTCATTCAAAGCAGAAAACTGAGCCCTATAAAAGTCTGTTCATCCTGCTGAAGTGTATTCAGGATTATCAGCACACATTACTTCATGAGAGAGAAATGCTTCCCAGCTTTACTGACTGTCACACTTTGAACCATCTCTCATAATGGCTGGAGCTTGGCTCTGCTTCTTTGGTTCCTTTGCACAGAGTTGTAGGGACCATGAAGGAAAAAGAAAACAACCTGCAAAGCAGTTTTATTTTGTTTTGTTTTAAACCCACATAACAGCACTGCCCTAATACCACTTCTGTGTATCTGATGTGTCTGATGAGCTATTTGGAAAACATAGATTTGTGCAAAATTAGGAAGCTGCTCAAGTTTATGTCTTTGATTCTTATGCATTTAAAACAAGCAGGTACAAGTAGATACACCATTACCCGACACACACACTTTTTTCAAAAGCAACATGCATATGAAGTTCAAAAGGCAAACTGCCGCATTCTGAACCTGGAATGGGACAACCCTGGCTGTACGGACAGGCTGGAGAATGAGAAGCTGGAAAGTAGTGCCACGGAATGGGACCTGGGGATACTGGTAGACAGCAAGTTGAATATGAGTCAACAATGCTCTTCAGCCAGGAGGGCCAACTGTGTCCTGGGGGGCATCGCCAGCCAGTAGAGGGAGGGGATTGTCCCACTCTGCTCTGCACTGGGGTGGCCTCACCTGGAATATTGTGGCAGTTTTGGGCACCACAATGTAAGAAAGATATGAAGTTATTAGAGATTGTCCACAGAAGGGCAATGAAGATGGTGAAGGACCTTGAGGAGAAGCCATATGAGGAGTGGCTGAGGTCACTTGGTCTGTACAGCCTGGAGAAAAGAGACAGGGGAAACCTCATTGCAGTTACAACTTCCTCATGAGAAGAAGAGGAGGGGCAGGCACTGATCTCTTCTCTGTGATGACCAGTGAGAGAACCCAAGAGAATGGCCTGAAGCTGTGTCAGTGGAGGTTTAGGTTGGATATTAGAAAAAGCTTCTTTACCCAGAGAGTGGTTGGGCACTGGAACAGGTTCCCCAGGGAAGTTGTTCACAACCTTGTGGGTCCCTTCCAACTCGACATATACTGTGATTCTGTGATACACTTCTAGAAAATGACCCACAGAAACCTTTTGGTCTTAACTGGAGATAATTTTTTGATTTAGATGATTATACACAATAGGATGAAGTTTATATTTTGGGAAAGAAAAGCCAATTCTGTATTTTCAAGCTGTTTCCTTTAATGGAACAGCTGGTTTTGAAAAAGAACTTGTATGCATAAAACTGCACCATTTTGCACCTTGAGAGAATTTGTCTGAAAGATTGATCCATGGTTATCTTCAACCCAGGGAAATTAAAAAATTTGAATTGGAGCAGAAATCTTGCAATGGCAATTGACATAGTTCAGCTGATTACAGTAGCTGAAGCCTTATTGTCACAGGTTTGAAGGATATCAGCAGACTGTGAGCCATGCTGCACACTTATGCTGCATACAGGGACCATCAGTCCTCAGGTTTGTGTATTTAATTTTCATGTACAGCACAGAGCGGCAATTTTTAACATATGCTAATAACCAAGTCATGTACTTTCTTGCATTTTTTTCCCTAAGATTTCCAGTTGCAAAGATATTTTTATTGGAAGAGTGATTTGCAATGTACAACAATCCACAGCAGTTTTTCCTGGCATTATCATGGAAGCAAAGCAGTGTTCATAATAATGTTTAATATTACAAAAGAAACTGTAGTAGAGATGGAGCCATTGCTACTTGGTGATATCTTCCATTACAGAGGATTTCAGGAACCAGCTCTTTAGAAGTTTATGCACCAGGGAAGGGCTAACACTGGGCACACTTGAATCATGACAGATCCACTGCAAAAGCCCACAATGTTTGCTTGCTTTTATGACTGGTTTATTGGTAGCAAGATATGGTATTTTGTCATCAGTTTTGTAATGCCAACTAAGAAAATTCTTTCTTTTTTGTTTTTATGGTCCTCTTCTAATAGGTTGAAAAAGATGCTGCCACAATCCAGCACATGAAACACCTTCACTGGCCCCTCACAGCTGTTCCTGTCCTTTCACAGTTTAACACTGTAGAAAATACAGTGATTGCACCACAACCTGTGGTTAAAGTTGGTTAACACCCAGCACATGAGACAACACAGAGATTGCAGAGGAGTGTGACAGATTGGGAATGGGGGAAAGGCCTGGGATGTGTGTGAAGAGGGATCATGTGCACCTGAGCAGAGCCTTTCCTGGATTTCATACACTAGCTGTAAGAAATCAGCTGGAAAAAATCAACAGCTTTTACTATCCCTAAGATTTAATAAGATTATTAGTGAGCACCATTTGGCTATTATGTATTTTGATGGGTGCTGTTTTAATAAAATTATTTTCAGTGAAAAAATGTGTTACACAGAGAATCTTCCTTCAGTTTAAGGTTGCACAAGAGAAGACACACCTAACAAGGAGGTGAGAAGGTGGCTATTTCGCAGCAGAAAGTTGTATTCATCTTCAGTATCAAAATAAAGAATGCTGAGGTATTTCTAAAGCAAACAATTCTGCAGCATTTTATTCCATCAGTGATAGTTTGTCTTTTTGTACACAGTGAAGACCTAAATGAAATACAATTCCATGTAGATTGTAAATTTTATTTTCTGACTAGGTCTAAATACAACTACTGAAATAAACAAATTCAAGAGTGATTTTTTTTAAAAAAATTTATATTGGAAATATATTGGCTTTGTCTAGAGAATAAATCAATAAGTGGTGTAAATAAACCTTGCAATAATTATTTGGAGGAAAAACAGAGGACCACAAGAATAAATAAAGACAGATCGTTTATGGCATCCTCATTTTCTTTTTACAAAATGAAGAAAAATAAATCCTTCACAGCTGAAGGCCAGTTTTGCATTCTGGTTCCTCACAAATATTTTTTGAGCATTTTTTAAAGTTCACAAATCAAGACAAGGGCATGTTCTCTTGTTCTCAGTAGGCAAAGCATATAGTTTTACTTCAAGGGTAAAAGGGCAGCAAAGTTGATCTGCCTTAGTAATTTTAGACAGGTGCCCTTTGCTTAGCAATATTTTTTTCTTGAAAGAATATATCTTGGCACAAAGGGGGAAAAAATAATTGTAGACATGTGGCCTTTAGAAAGACAATTGGTTAAAAATTAATTTTACTGCAGGCTGTAACAATTGCAAGACTTCATAGTACCATCTGGATATGCACCTGAACCTCACCACGGAGTCCACTTCTCTGTCCAGGTTTCTGCAGCAGTTTGCTGAGGAAATGCTCTAGATCTCGACATGTCCTAAAAGCAAAATATTGTGGTCCCTTCGCTATTAAAGAGAATCAGGCTCTGTGTCTGTGTGTTGATATTCAAAGCCTTTCAGAGCCAGGTGCTCTGTACATGAAAGCTCACCTTCCTCTCTGCAGCTAACGTTTCTTTCTGTTAGCAGTCATCTCTACTGAGATTAAGGATGCTGCCAGCTCAGAGTGAGCACTGCTGCTCTCCAAGGGGCTTGAAATATCCTTAATTAAACTTTTTTTTTCCCTGATTGAAGAGGGAAAGAAGGCTGCCCAAGTGACAGCACCTGTCTGTGAAATTAAATCTTTTTTACAGAGAGGTGCTGATATCTCAGAGAGATCTCTCTGCAAAGATTAGGAAAAGGGCCCTAATTCTGCTCAATGAGTGGGACACTGGAAGTAGTTTGGTACCAATCAGTAATCTGGAAAAAGCCAGTTCAGATCTGTCATCTGCTGAGGAATCACAAGAGCACAAAACTCCTGAATCTTGAGTGCCTTAATCCACAGGACATGGGCACAACAGCTATTGCCCACTTTTTGCAGGCAAAACACTAAGGGAATTAAGGGTAATTTTCTACATTAAATGTGGATTTGTCTTCAAAAACATTAAGCATTTTATGTGGTGTAAAGAAACATTTCCAGCCCAACTCCATGCTATCAAAATTTAATAAATAAATAAATAAATAAATAAATAAATAAATAAATTGGGACTAAACAAGACAAGACACTTTTTCTGGGGAAGAAGAGAAACATGGTGAGCAGTAATACAGTGGAAAAGACCCTAGTGTCATCAACAAATTAAGAGTCTATCTTATACCATCAATATTTCTTTGTCTCCCAAGGTTGAAGGCTCCCTGTTGTCTAATCTTGTGTTTGGATCCAGGACCCATGGACAGCACTATACCTCACACAAGAAACTCCTTTTCTGTCTTCAGCACTGTGTGGGACTGCATGCGGTCATGGCAGAGCAGTCACCAGGTTGTGGTACCTTTGAGACAACTACATGATGCTCTCCAAGCTACGGCCCTTCAAATCTTGCCTGAGTTTCAGACTTAAGTCTGGTGTGGTTTCCTGGGAACATCACACACTTTATTTCTGTAGCTGTCTGCATGAAATATTTTAAACCCAAAGCTAATGGCACATGTTTTAAGAGGTAATAACATGTCATGATTTTTTCTTATTAAAACACCTTCACAGTATTTTTCCTACTTGTGTCACTCTTAACTTTCTGTGCTTTTTAAATGTTTGTGTTCCTGTCATTTCTGTGCTACTTTAGCTTCTTAAACTATCTGCTTTTGAAGTGCCTTTTTTCCTAGTAAATCAGCCCAGAATTTAAATAATGATTAAACAAAAATTCATGAAAGAAGATACTTGTGGCATTTTAACTGAAATGTGAGTTTATTTTCCATAATGAAATATGTCAATATTTATCCTTATTTAAAGCACAATTTTCTCATATAATGGAGCCAATATTAAGAGAACTATCTTAGAGATATATAAGATGCCATTTTTAATTGTCTGGAGACCTCAAAGCTAAGAAATACTGTAACTGCTGCTATATGAGCATAGCTCTTGAGTCAGCTTCGATAGGGATACATGAGATTTTTCCATTAATCATTCTTTTACTGCTATTCGGTTTCAGTCATTAACTTCTAATGCCTCAAAGGCTTATAGCACAGAGAATTTGACTGCTATCAATGTAAAATCACAAATAAGAGGCTGGGCTTTTTAAGTTCTGTACCAATTTGTAGATGTTTTTAACAGCAGAATCCAAAAGGTAAATAATCTTAAATGTCTTGAAACTTGTGACACTAGTTATAAATTGTTAAGTATGACTATTGATAAAATTATTACAATATCTTGTAAAAAGATGTTTACAGTCAAAACCTGACTGCTTTTCAATAGAAAGGAAGGCAGCACTGGCCTTGAATCAAAACTTTACATCTATGAGGCTTGAAATAATGAGAAATTAAAAATGCAGCTCTCAGTCTTGATCTTTGCTCTGTTCTAAACTTTATTTTAACTTTGTCCCACAAATTGAAGCCTTACATTTGCAGCTTGGTCATCCATGGAAGGAAAAGGACATAGCCCTGGAAATGTCATTGCTTCATACTTCTCAGCACACCTGGTCAGAGGCATAATTTTATAAAACTCTGAATGTTTAGCTGGCCTTTTTTTCAAAGGAAAAGGGAAGCCTTGAATTCAAAACCAGTATTTTTCCTCATATATTTAATCTCATTAAATTGTTTTGTGCATAACTATCAATAAGCTGGTATTAATATCACCTGCATCAGGGAAATTCTTCATATTTTTCATTTGCTGACTGGCTACCATGCATCTGATAATGGCAGTGTCCTTATCTGAGGTGAAATCCAGCTCTAAGCAGTAGTGGACAATATTTAGGTGATACAAAACCAGAACTAAATCTGTTGATAGCACCTTTATGTTTGAAGAATTTTTCAGGAAAGGGTCGTGGTTGAAAATTGTGCATGAGACTGGTTCTCATTCTCCATGAGGTACAAAACAGCTTACATGGACCACATACATAAGCCTGAATTTCAGTGGCCGTGAATTCTGAGACACAACTACAATAAAAGGACAAATAGCTCCATATATTTTGAAATAAATCTGGATTCTCCTGCTCCTGGCTACTGTTTCAAATGTGCCAGCTTGTAGGCAGGACCAAAAGTGTATGGTGGATTTGATTTTAAGGAGAATGTTCTCCTTTTTTAACCTAGTTAATTTGTCTGGAGGCCTTCCTGCCGATGGCTATCTAAGGTAGAGATTATATTTCAGTCTGGTTTGAAGGGGAGACATTAAATTGCTATCCCAGGGAATATGGAGCAAGAAACCTTTCACAGACAGAGAGACAACAAGAGACAGCTTAACTTTTACTACATCAGACATCTGTCTTTTTTTGTCAGTGTACAATGTAGTTTTAGGGACATTAGTGAATTCATTTGTTGAAATTATATGTGATCACTTTGAAATCCTAAAGGTTTTTCCAGGCAGAACCAATGGGAATCTTGGAAGTGGGTACAAGTCCCTCAACAAACGGAGACACCACCTTCCACCAGGTTCCAGTTCAGATTTCCTTCAACAGGAAACTGTCTATCACAGCATGTTGTAACTCTCAGCTTCATCACTTAATGGAGAATACTCCAGTTGCCACACAGCTCTCCTAAGAAGATACACCTATTAAGGCTTATTGCTCATCTTCTGTGGAGCCTGGACTCCATGCCCAGTAAAAATGATGCTTCTAAAACTTCACAAAAGAGTGCAGTTTTTAAAGGTGGATGAATTTATGCTAGTTTTACAGGAACTCTTATCATCATCATCATGGCCACGTGGGTGTATCCTTCAAGCCTGCACGGATTTTTTTAGGTGAGGCACAGCATGCATGAAACTGGCCTCACCATTTAACTCCTCAAGTTCACCTGCCACAGCCGAGGGAGCTTGGACGGTGACAGTGAAGTCCTCAGGACTAGAACCTACAGCCCCTGGTATTCCCAGGAGGTGTCCCATCCAAGTGCTACCCAGGCCTGACCCTGCTTATCTTCCAAGATCTGATGGGATTGGGCATCAGGGTGTCATTTAGCTGTCTACAGGATCTCTCACAGCTGAAAGAAATGTCTCTGCTGCACTGCTGCAAAAGTAGCAGGTAGGGGTACTTCACTTTCCTTCATTGTGTCAGAAAGCTTCTCAAAGGGGTTCACAGCTACACTGGTGCGTTTAAGAAGATACACACAGATGACACTTAAACCAGTCACACACATATGTGAGTGTTCCATAGTTCAGCCTGACAGCCAGATGTGGCACATCTGCAGTACCTGGGGGATCTCAGACCACAGTGCAAGCTTTACATTCTCCCTTGCAGACTCCAAACTGGATGCACAGAGCTCCTAAATAGCAGATTTACTGAGGCTTTACAAACAACATCTTTCAGACTCATCTGGCACAGTATATGCCATGTGTCACATGAGGAAGGGAAGCTGTGATGGCTGTTTGGCACTGCCCTTCAGAGACAGGCAAAGGGAATCCCATGCCCAGGGATGTGACAGCCCTGCTTCTCCCAGTGTCTGAATTCAACGTTAGGGAGCAGCACGACAGAGCAACACACACCAGCTGAAGCCACAATGCCACTCAAATCAGCATTTTCTTGCCACCCTTGGGGGAAAGCAAAGGCACTGCCATGATCATCATGGGTAAATTTTTATTACATATGTATTATTAGCAGCATGTATAGTATATATATAGTATATAAAGAGTGCAACATTATTATTTGCAGGTAAAAAATGTTACTCCAAAGCAAAGCATTGCAGACACCATCCAGGGCAATAGGAAAAGAAGTGTGACATCCCAGTGAGGAAGGCAGATTGCCACAAGTGGGAAATGGGATCCAGAATGAACATGCAGTTCTTATTTTGGTAGCACTGTCTGAAGGACCTGGCAGCACAGCAGTCAGGACAGCACTATCTCTGTTGAGCATATCCTCTTTCCTTGGGTATAGGTAAAACCCCTGCTTTGGGTCCACATAGACCTTAAATTCAGGTAGAAGAAGTGTCATCTTGCATGGGAATATCAAGCAGAAAATTTCTTGGGCAGTCATATCACTTTAAAAGCTTCCTTCTAAGAAAAAAATCAAGTGAGATCAGTTTTGAGGCTACAGCCAGTGCAAAGATTCAAGTGATGTGATGAAAGCAAAGGCTTAAGAAAGGTGTAACAGAATGAACCCTTTTGACCTCTTTTTTCCCCCCATGCAGTTAGTGATGTTTTGCTTCTGTTGTTCTGCTATTAGCAGGATGGCTTAGCTCAATCAAAGAGCTGTCAGATCTGGCACGGGAATCAGGCATATGGTTAGAAAATATGTTGTCATTGTTCTGGAAAATTGTCTCAGAGAGCCATTACCTCAGTGGCTAAACTGTAGAAAGCATTAGACAAGGGAATTGGGACTATGTAAGGGAATATAGGCTTTAAAGAAAATCAGAGCTTCACCATTTCAGTTTTAAAATTACCTGCTAATTTAATTCCAGGAGGAATATAGCTTGATGAGCTGGTCAGGGAAACTTCACCTCTGAAAGCAGGTAATTCTGGCATTGGGTAGAGTAGACAGTTTGTCTCCTTCCTCCTTTTTTCAGCTAAAACCGCTATTACTCAGCATTTGGGTTGAAGATAATTCCTTTTTTAAGAGAAGTGGATGGACAAAAGAAGGGTAAAAGATTTCAGGTCAGGCCAGGCTAATGCCCTGTGTGGATTCTACCATTGGAGATGGACCTAAAACCTAATACTATTAAGGACAATCTGAATTCATAAGGCAGAGGTGGCACACATTTTATTTGGATGGAGATCTGTAAAAGTCATTAACCGCTTTTCCTTCAGTTCAGCCATTCTGATGCTTATTGTTTCTGTTCTCCTCAACTGCAAGTCACCAGACCCTCTGACAAATGAGGCACCAAAGTTTACCATAAGCCCTCCCAAGCTGTGAGCTACCACTGGGCACACTTTAGGAGTGAGGAAGCTGCCACAGTACTTGGGTGGGTCCATGAAGAGGCTCAACTGATTGGTTTGTGGGTGGTGTGGAGGCACCAGAGTATGCACAGATCTGCTTTCAGGGTGGTACCACGGCTTTAAATACAGTGTATTGTATGTTAACTCCATCATGACTAACTTTTCCTCCCAAGAGGGTTTAAACAGGTATCCACACAAACAGATGGAAACAACTAGACACAAAACATGATGATGCCTGATGAGCTGCAGGCTAACTCATATTTGTTCAGCCTGAGGGACCTGGTTTTCTCTGTGCCAAGACAGCAGAGAACAGTGAGTGTCCCATCCAGAAAGTCACAACTTAGCCATCCAGAAAGACACAAAGGTCATAAATGGAGCAGGAAAGAGAGTCCCTGCCTTAAACAGAGCAAACACAGCACTGAGTAGGCAGTATCCTGCCCCAGAATGAGGCAAGAGTTTCCTGATCCCACCTTTTAGGCAGTCAGGGGAACAGAGACTGTGATCACTCACAGAAACAGGACACCTACTTACACTGAACTCTAACATCTCTTCATGGGGCAGTGCTGCTCAGAGTGCTCACAGCCACCCACCCAGGGAGAGCCCAGGGCTCCCTCCCACAGCTCTGCACTGCACCAACACTGCACTGTCTGCCTGGCCTCCCACCATTAATCCAAGCAAGACCTGGGTAAACATCTTTTGGCACACAGCTTTGCAGACAAGCAAATCTGAGGACATTTGTAAAGTAATTAATTTCCTTACAAATTGCTTAGATTTGCTTCTCTAATCATAAAACCCACACAATACAAATAACACTGGCTTTCTCATTACAGAAATGAGCGTGTTGCTATCCACACTGTTGTCATTCTGCTAGGCTAGGCTATTGTAATTAGAATTTAGACTCATAATCATCATTATTCATCCACCCTTCTCAAAAGTAAATTTCTTCGGACAGATCCCTGGGTGGAGGGAAACTGTTGTAAAACTGAAGCAATGTCAAAGTGTTCAAAGAGTGAGAGAGGCCAGAAATCCCTCTGCCGGCTTCGAAACCAGTTGACCCTTCTTTAGTAAGAGCTGACATAGACCAACAGTTCATCATCAGGCTTGACTGTCAGTTACTGAAGAAAGCCAGCAAAGGGAATCTCCAGCTTGAAGCATCAATTAAAAAAAAATACCCAGGTAAAGCAATAGCTTTCCAGAAGCAAAATGTAGAGTGTATCCACTGGCTTGATTGAAAGTAAACACAAACAACTGTCTGGTTAAAAGGAAATTATGAAAAATAGAAACTAGATTTTCAACCTTTCTTTTGATTTCCTTTCATAAAGGTTTTTATTATAAGAGCTCATTTAAGACTTATCTTTCTAGTAATGGTTGAAGTAAAGACTCACTTAAGGTTTTGCATTTATGTGTCAGTTGCCTAGTAAAGACCCAAATTTATAACATGTGATCTCCATGTGATTGCGTGTGGGTCAATTTTTGTGATGCTTATTCCAGAGGAATACAGTTTATTTGCTTTCACTGAGCCTTGAGTTCCTCTTCACATAGTCTCAAAAGAAAGGATTTTGCTTATGTGCTGCTCCTTGTTCTTTTCTTCAGCTTCAAACCCATGCTCTGTCAGTCAAAAAAATTATCTTTAGTATGAAAACACAGTGCAATATGTATGGTTTAAATTGCATGACTATGGCAGAATAGGGTTCTTAAATTGAATTTTACTGAGCTATAGTCAGCATGGGGTCATTTCCACCTTGCATCATGTCAGAAGCAAACTCTTGAAACTGTTGTGTTACAAACCACACACATCTTTCCAAAGCATACCTTCTCTTGATTTTAAGTTTGGGGACTAGTGCAATGGAGCCCAGCTTCTTGTGTCCTACAGTTGGAGCCAGTATTCTCTCCCCTCTGCATTTTCATCAAGTTTTATTTAAATTACACCTAAGAAACTGAGGTCTGAAAAGCAGAAAGTTCTGCAGAATTTCAGGGGGATCAGAGGGATAGAGGAGTATCACTGAACAGATAAATAAAAAAGTGAATGATCCACATATTAGTCACCCTAATTTGTGCAGAATAGTGCTGCTGGGTCTTGGCCAGTACAGGCAAAGTGCAAGAGCATAACTTAACCTTTCAAAGAGTGTGAAACAGATGTAAAAAAGTAGAAAGGCTACTAAAGATTACTACTGGATATAGGATACCCATAAATGTATAGATTAAATCAATAAAAACCTTTAAAAATCAACTAGAACGTTGTCACCAATTACAGCAGACCAGATGTTTAGGCAGACAGGCATAAAAACAGCAGCACAAAGATTTTCAGAATGTTAGCAAGGGTGTATTTTATCAAAGTTGTTATGTGTGAAAATACATGCACTTAATAAAAACTGATAAATGAAAAGTGAGTCACCATGCATATACCAAGATTTAAGCAAGCACCTCCTGTATTTACTTATACAGTTCTAGAGCAAATGGTCCCAATGAAAAAGCAGCATTTCAGGTCTCTGTTCAGCCTTGAGTCTAATCTCTTTACTCTTCCACCTCAAAGACAGTGTGAGATAAAAATGGTTGAAAATGGCTTTGGTTTATATACAGTATCACCTATTACTTAGCATGATTTGGTTTCTGATCTGGTAATGAATGGTACCAAAAGATCTGAAATAAAATAGGTGGCCAAACCTCTCCACATTTCTGGAGATGTTTGGATTGTACTGCTGACTGGATTTCATCTGAAATTTGAAAAAATAATTATAGATAATGAAGAGAACAGAATTGTTATCCCTTGCTATCATTCCTGTCAGATTAACCACTATTGCACATATACACTCAACTGTGATAAGAGTAATTTCAACATGTACTGATTGCAGCCTCTGAGAGCTAAATCTCAGTGCCCAGCACTGTAATTAACTCAAGAGTTATTAATTTATCAAGACTCCTGAAACAAGCATGCCTAATTGCCTTTCTTTATTAATACTTTAAAGAATGTTTAACATTTTACTGCCATTTAAACAAGAGTTCTAATAAGATACTGTATCAATTAATGGTCCTGTTAAAGTCAACTGGTATTTTTACAATAGCAGCAGAACTCCTTGTTACATATTAAACACCATGAAGCAATCATAAGCTTTTGTGGCTTTATTTGGAAAGGTGCATTGCAAAGACATACTGCCAAGATTTTAACAAGCATCTCCCACAAGACATTCCTTCCTTAAGAGGATAGTAAAAGACTCTTAGTTTTGGACTTGTCCAGAAAAAGAGAATGAAGGAACAGGAATTTCACTAGCATGTTTGTCCTTTAAAAGCAATATGCTTTTCCAGAGCCTAAGGATGCAAATGCACTACACTGTACCGCTTTTGTTTGGTTCTTTAAATATGATGTTCTTACACTGCATTTAATTTTTTGGCTTTGTTTTCTTTGGTTTTTTGTTTTGTTTTGTTTTTCTGGGAAGGTCATCAGTTTGAACCAAATGGAGATTAATACATATATCTCCACCCCTATGCTCCTAGCTGAGGGTGTTCCTCACATGATACAGTGCACATCTAGGTGCAGGCTGGTGCTGAAAAGCCTTAGTCAGAAGTAAAAACTCCTTCCTTGCTGGACAGAGCAAGACTTGATAGCTCACTTGCACTAAAGCAGTCTTGTTTTGGAACTACAAATAACAGCCCAAAGGCACAGAGATGACCAGAAGGCATTTAACAAGGCATACTGTTATTTTGGGACCAAAGTTTTCTAAGGTGGACTGTTCTTCACCCAGCTTTTATTAGGATGCTTTCTTTCAAAGCCTTGGTGATGATATGGGTATAATTAAATAGTTGGCTACAGTGTCAGTTAAAACACTGATCTCTGATGTGAGCAACACACCAAAAACGCTCTGCGTTGTTTTACAGTGGCAATTATCAGGACACCTTCAAAGTAACCAGACTGAATGATGTTTGGTGATTTAGTAATCAAATTCAGTTTCTTACTTCAATATTGGCCAATAAACTCATACTTTTACTTACTGAAAGAATTGCTATAAGCTTTATATGTTACATTCATTAAGCCAATTGAAGTATTTTTATTTGCTTTGTGAATCATAGGATCATAAATTTCCATAAGCCACTGAACACTAAAGAGCTGAACACAATAAACTGGGAAATTACTTACTAACTCAGGCACAGTGGGTAACGTATTCAAACACCAATAGAGACTAGGAGCTACCATTTTTGCAGCCAGAAACCTCTGCAGTTTTATTTACTGAAAAGGTAATCCATAGACCTGGAAGATCCAGACCTCCTCTTTTCCTTTCTATTAGCCAAGCAGCCTCATTTCATAGGGCAATAGCATAGACAAGCTAACAGATAGCAAAGAAGGTAAGTCTTAAAAGGTTCTTACTTCCTAAAACAAAATTTTCAAGAAACCCACAGATACAAAGTCAGATTTTTACCCAGAACATTTTAATTTTCTTCCCTGAAATGTGTATGAAATTCAGAATCTTCACTGTCTGAGTTCTTACGCTCTCTGAGATGTGTCCTAGAGTCTTCCAAATTGGACATGTGCCTCAATTATTTAAAAATAAATATTAAAAGCAATAAAAATCAAACCTTTGATTGTTACATATAAAAATTTAGATATCCCTTCCTCAATGAGACATTTAAGAAGTCTCCTGTGCTTGAGCATGAATGCAGCTTTTATTCATATAACTTTTCCCAGTGAAAATGGAAGTTTTCCAATGAAACTTTCTGAAGTTCAGGTCCAGGATACTTTGCACCAAGGCCTCAAGCCAAGTGGCTTTACCATCATAAACTTTTCCTCCTGGTATTGTGCAACATAGGGCATACCTAATCCTTCAGGCAGAAGGTTTATAAACTGTGATTTAAGTGGGCCCAGAAGGTAACATTCAAAGTCAAGTATCCACCAGGGAAAATGCTCTTTGGACAGCGTACAGTATGTCACCTTACCCATACACTTACCTGTCCCTACATACAGACTGTGTAGGAAGATCTAGGGTGGCTCCAAGACCAAGAGTTTCCATGTACATGACTTGATGAAGAAACAGTTATCAAACTGTAGAGGTCTTTAGGGTTCACTCACCTATAGTATAGCTTGGCTTTGTGCCTCCATCCTTCTCTTGTGTCCCTTTAGTGATAATGCCAGCCCAAGAAGAGAAATAGGCTTCTTCTCAGGACAGTTTGATGTGACCTGCTTAGGCAGCCTTCAGGACTATGTGACAACTTGGGTCCTCAGAGGGGATGTTTGTCCGACAGGACCTGCACAGAGCAGGAAACAGTTCAGTCAGTGCTGGATCAGAAACAGTGCAGTCATGCTCAGGCCACCTTTTCCTGTGCTTAAGTGCTTTCCTTGGAAGGCTAATTTGCTCCAGTGTTTATAATGCTAAACTAATGATTCCACCACATGAACCAGCTTATGTAGAGTCAGTACAGCACTGGGCAGTACAAATAGACTCAAGAGAAGCAAAATAATTTGGTTTGGTTTTTGGCCCAGGAATGTAAAGGCAAAGAGTTTCAATCTTCTCACCAATGACCCTGTGGAACCCACAAGTGCTCCTTGCCACAGTGCCAGATTTTGTATTCAGAGAGTCACTTGTAGTGGGATTCTGTTACCCGTTCAAAACAAAGGCTGCATAATTGCTGGAAACAAACTGCTTAGCTAGGGTGGAATGACTTGTAATGTTTTAAAAGCCATTAAGGAATACTTAGCAATCCCATTATCATCTAATTATGACATGGTAACCAGTGGAAGGGATTGACTGCTTAAAATACTGTCTGCTTTTTGTATCTATCTCAGCTGGTCTAAGAAAGATTTTACCCCTCATTATTAGCTGTGCTGTTCACATTCCTCATACTCATCCATAACAGTCAACTCCTCAGTTCCATAAATGAGGCAACAGCATTTCCCCGGGGTTTTTCTCTGAGGAACGAATGAAAGTGCTCATTGCAATATCACCACACTTCCCTTATTGGTTCTATTGTGGGTGTTGGACAGTTGTATAATGCTTATTTTTCCTTATTGTTTGTTTCTTTTCAGACTGTTAAGCAAAAGGGAATAATGTTAGTAGCCAATTGCACAGAACGGTGTTAGATGATCTAGGTTTAGTTCCTTCAAGGTCATAGCTGGGTCTCCGGAACACAGGTTTAATCACTCAAATCTCCATTGATAAGTAAGGGATAATAATTTCTCTATCTGTCTGGTCTTCTTGGATTAACACCCTGCAGGATGTTAATTCTGAATTCTTCCCTGGTAAGGGAAGAATTAGCATAAGGCCTCAAGGTACCATTTGAACACACATAATTATTAGCACAAGTACCTATTTTCCCCCCAGAAAAAGCCATTTAATTTAAAAACATCATTGCAATTTTACCTTTTTCAAACATCTTTTATTGACAACTAAACAAATGAAAAGTAAACTTCATAACAACTAGTTTTGGCAGGGTCATTAAAAGGCAACCATCAGGGAGCAGGGGAACAGGTGCAAGGTGGGTTTGAACTCTGTCTCTGCTACTTTTGCAGTGTCATTTGGTTTCACTACCTTTGAAATTAAGGCAGTAACATCTACCTTCCCCATTTGCCACTTTGGACCATAGACATTTCAGTGCCCTCCTCTGATGAGCAGCTAATGGAGGTTTCAGAGCTAAGGTAAGCACCCAAGTTGTCAAAATGGTGAAAGGGGAGAGTCTGTTGTGTGAGAAAGCAACACTTGACTGGCAGCTGCTGACTCAGCCAGCAGTGAGCAGCAGAAGGAAGAGGTTTACATTCTGTCTCCATGGCATTATCACGGTACTTCAAAGCTATTACAACTCTAAATCCTGTAAAAATTAAAGGGCCTTTTTAAGTGTTTGGGATTTGGGGTAGGATTTACCTGCTTTCCGCTTTTGTTAATACTCAAATTTTCCCTGCAAACTCTGAAACTGGAATTTTTAATGTAGGTGTAAGCACAATTTCAGTTTGTCACAGAACATCTGGAATTTCTAAAAACACAGTAACATTATAAGATTTTAACATTAAAAAGTGCTGAAGCAAAAAATGTTTTCCACTCCTCTGTGAATCCCTAAGCATTCTCTCTGTCTATGGCTTGCACTTGTAGACTTGAGTCCACAAGACTTCAGCAAGCACAGTATTTTGCTTTCAACAAAATCAACTGCACTCTTACCACTTAAAGAGTAAAAGAGAGAGCTATCTGATATCTCTCCGGCATGAGCATTTAGCTTGAGCCCATGGAAGACAATGAATTTTGTTTACTCTTTCCAGAGTCCCTGTGATATGAAATCACTGCCTTTTATGATACCACAAACTGAAGGGCCCTATATAGGGGCAAACCTCCAAATTACAGGGAGCAACTCCCACTGTGCCCTCTTGTTCTTTACATAGACATTTCTGAACCAGCAGTATCAGAGCATCTGGTTCAAAATATCAAGGTCAGGACAAATTGTGCTTGGTTTATGGCTGCCCAGCTCAAACTTAGAATTTTGCAGTCAAGAGAGCACTTGCTAGTGCTTCACAGAGACCTTAGTCATGTGATGATGGCTTCTCCTCTGGGTGTCTGCTGGAAGAAGATGATGAGCTGATACCAATGACGCAGTTGCTTTCTGATAGGGGTTGAGATGGTCCTGAGTCCAAAAGGACTGAAAATATTCAACAATCTTCCTAGTGTTCTGAGTGCAAGCCATTGCATCCATTCAAAGAGCATTCCAGTAAGTGAGAAGCAGCTTACACCAATGCCAGGACGTGAGTTAATAGCCATACAAATACATCCCTAGTAAAAGAAAGACATTCTCAGGACCAAGATGGGGACAGGTCTCAAGGTAATTCAGACACACGCAGAATTGGAGAACATGTCGGAAGCCCTTTATTTCTTCCTGGGGTCTGGATTATAAAAGGTCCCGATAGGGGTGGGGTTTGGAGGGGATTGGACAGCACATCTGGGGGCAGGGTTAGGAAGGCAGGGATGGAAGAGGCTCAGGTTGCTGCAGCAGGGCAGGGAAGAGGTGTAGAACTCTCTCAGATGCAGGGAAACCATCAAGGTACCTTCACGGCATGGAAAAACCTCAGGGAAAAAACACAGAGAGAGGAGGAAGGAACATGGAGGGTGTGAGCCCTGGGGGCTGAGTCTGACAAGACATGATGAGCAAACTTTGGGAAGATGTAGAAAAGCAGAACTGAGTCAGTAAACACTTTAGAATATGTCATAAAAAAAGGGGTAAATATGAAGTTCCCAATGTTATTGCTTTGTAAGATTTATCACTGAATCATAGAATGGTTTGGGTTGGAAGAAACCTTAAAGATCATCTGGTTCTAACCCTCTGATGTGGATAGGGAGAACTTCCCTTAGACCAGGTTGCTCAGAGCCCCATCCAACCTGTCCTTGAACACTTCCAGGGACTGAGCATCCACTTCATCCAAATTTATGTGTCAAAAATCTTTAGAAACACAAATAAGTGAACTAAAGACTCCTGATGGATCCACCACAACAAACAGGGCATGAGTTGAAGCACTGTGAGGAGTCTGAAGGCATCCAGAATGTCCACAGGGGGCTGACAGGCATCATGCAGGACCTTCAGCAGACCACAATCTATATTATACTCAGTGATGTGTGAAATGGTGCTAACTCTCCACTTGAGAGACAACTCCATGACAAACAGACTTTCTTGTGTGAGGTGTTCTACACAATGAGAAAGCATATGTCTTGGTTTGAGCTGGCAAACTGCCAACCCTCCAAGGCAGAAAGTCGGAGCTTCCCCCCCCCCAACCCCAACACCGAGGAGAAGAGAGGGGAAGGGAAGAACTTCTCAGAGACCATGTTTAAGCTACAACTACATATATTTTACAGAAAGATAGAGACAACTAGAGAAAAGAGTACAAAAAACACACTCACACAAGTTAAAGCAACAAGGAACAATTCTTTCCCAGTACACACATGGATCTCACTCTCTTAACC
>JAOXXN010000395.1:144249626-144291108 GCA_026770055.1 Myrmophylax atrothorax
AGTTCAAATCAGCTGACAGCCCCAGGCCTAGACTTTTAAAATCCCAAATTTAGGCCCACCTAGGTGAAACCATAACACATAACTTCCTAGACAGACTTAAGGGGAAAGGAATTATCATCCAGTTTCTGTGTAAATAGGCAGAAAGAGACCATGATTTACTTAGAGTTACTGAGGAAGTCTGTGGTTCATAGACCAGTCTCTGTTGCATTATTCGATAGACTACACTCCCATATCCCCCTTCTCTGTGTGCACAGACATACCATAGTAGGGTGCACCATCTGGGAAAAGGGTGAAGCTTTACCCCACTATTTCCCAAATGCCATAATAGCACTACAGGGTCACAGGAGTGAGTAAAGACAGAGCCCCTTCTGGGTCATCCAAATTTTGCCAGAGAGAAACTGTGTCAGATGAAAGATGAAGGAAACAAAAATATTACTTTAATTCCTCCTGGATTCCCTCCAGGATCTGTGTTAAGTACCGCTGGCTGAACATGAAGATTTTATTCATCTCCTCCCTATTCTCCTCCTCAAAAAGTGATCCTCCCATGCTGCCTTTAGGACACTGCACATATCTGTGTGTTGTGCCAGGAGTCAGAACGTCCTGACTCTGGCTGTAACACAGGCTCCCACTGGACAGCATCATTTCTGTGTGGTTAGCATGGATGCAGAAATGTTGTGCTCCCAGAGCCAGAGACAAAACTAGATCATTAATTATTTCCATACCTTCAAAAACTTCACAGAGAAGTAGTCATGGAAGCTCATGCCAAGACTTGGACCTCATATAGCAGAAAACTCTTGGTTTCTTGTCAGCCCATCCCCTCAGGGCTCTCAAGTTCCTTTCATGAACATGGCAATTAGTGCCCTGCAGACAGGATGGACATTGATAGATCATGTGTCCTCAGTGAGTGATTGTGAGGTCTTTCTTTCCCCTATCCTCATATAATTTAAGATCTTCCTTTTTTGATTTTATATTTCCTCTCCCGCTATATGTATTTTTTTCAGCTTCACTTACATGGGTAAGGGTTATCCCAGAGCATCCTCTCCTCCCCCAGCTTCCTCTTCCCCCTCCTTGCTCACTATGAATAAGACAACTCTGTCCAAAGCAGCAATTGCTGAAGAGCCTCAAGAGTACCCATTTCTCATCCACCCCCTTTTTTGATGCACTGATTATCCTCTTGTCGGATCAATAGCCCATCTGCTTTTAGAGGTTTTCTAGCATTCTGATGCTAAATTAAAACAGAGGCAATCAATCCTCAGTTAATTTACCCAATCAAACAATTTATTCTCTCTTCTGATCTGTCATCATGTGAATTATACAATACTGACATACTGTGAGGCCTTCCCAGACAAAGTAAGCACTTTTATAATGGTAAATTATCTTCTTTATTAGTAACTCTCAAAAGTGACAAACTAGAAGATTTATTTTACAATGTTGCATAGTCCTTGGCTGTACTTGTTAAAACTCCCAGCTATTGTAATGGAGTAATTTGCGAATTAATGGTAGGTTTTCCTTTGTTTTTAATGGACTTTGGGGATACATTTCAGACTTAGATTAAGATTAGTGCAAAAAAAGTGTTCTCCTTAATTATTTCAAATTGAGTGTTATGCTAATAGTAAACAATTAGTGCTTTCCTGACTGAAAATTAATGTTCTAAAAATAATGACAAAACCAAGCTGGTTTTAGTCCCAAAAGGAGCTTCCAGACGTGGTGGTTAACCCACAAGAAAGAGTCATGAATCTTTTCCATGGTCTCACAGTTTGTTAAAATTAGGCATGAGCCTTGGTAGCTTTTTAGGGGTTTTCTACCCTGGTTGGAAAAAAAAAATAAAAAAGATATGGAGAGAGAGAGAGAGAGAGTGATAGACTGATAGACAGTGATAGATAATCTGCAGAGGGAATTTCTGATGGCAAAGGTGTATGGCCTTAAGGTTTGCCAATTCTCAGAACACTTCTCAAATCATAGCTTAATTAAAATATTAGCATCTGTCCTAATAGAGATTTCTGCCTTGTAAGGCTTTGTACTCACTTTAATGTAGGGAAAATTGGAAACACAGAAAGTTGAATTGTATCAGTTGATCCCAGTTTAACTCTAGTTGATAAAGTATAGGACCGATATGCATCCTCTTATAGATCACCTAATTCTCTCATTGAACTCCTGGGGGTTAAGGTGTTCCTTTTTATGGCTAAAAAACTTTGGTTATTCATTTTGATTGATATTAGCTTTTTTCACAGGACCCTGAGCTCTTCAGCATTTTTCCATGCCCTTATAGGTTCCCTCTTCAGTCAGTGGAAAGCAGGGGACACTTCCTGTGTCTAAATTAGTAAAAGGTGGGATCTCTAAATTCACAAGGTAAAGGATTTCTCATCAGTGAAGGCAAAGTTCTTGTTGGCAGCGGAAGCAGAACAAGTCATCTAGGCATCAGCATCACCTAAATAACTCAGGAGGACAAAACCTAGTGTCCTTCCCTTCCAGCCTATGTGTTATCCAGCTAAAAAACCAAACCCCAACTCCTACAGACCAGCACTTCCAGTCCCAGAGACCTCTGTTAAAGGGCGGATGGGTCTTGATGTCCAAGAAGACTCCAAGCGAGAGGAACATCATAGGAGAGAAAACATAACAGCATTAACTTAGAGCTTGAGGAGTGTGTGTTTTCCTAATGTCCTCCCAGACTTGAACCAATCCTGAGGTCCACTTCTAAGCCCAAGTTCTCAGGTGAGAGGGAGATGAGTTCTGCCTGCTCTGTAAGTAAAATAAGATTTCAATTGGCTGTCAGAGCTTTAAAACATTTATAGATCAACTTTGCCATGGCAAATTGTCTGCACCACTATTACTATAGGAAGATGAATGTTAGCTGTTAAAACAGGCAAAGTACACTCCCCTAGACTAATGTGTAATTTCATAGCCATTGATTTTTGACTTTGAAATTCTCCCACATGCTTCTGGGAATTGGAACTTGTTACAGGTGATGTCACATCAGCTTTAGCAATTTTTTAAACCTTTCGTTAGTGTGGAAGAGGAGTCATTTTGCCCATTCATGTTTTTCCATGGCAGGCATTACATGCAGCCACCTCCCCACCAGGTTCTGAAACCCAGACTAATTATTGCATGACTATATTTAACACATAATACATAATATAGTAATGGTCGCTGACCCAGGGGGAAACGCTCTCAAGTAAACACTCCGCACTCAGCGTGGGTTTGAAACAAAGAAGACCTATAAAGGGTCAGCTTTGGGAGGTACTTGGAACTGGGTGGAAACTTAAAGGGTGTTGGGTGAAAAGTGAGTCGGCAACCATTAAACATCCAATAAGAACAGAGTCCCAGAAAGAGGAAGGAAGTCTGAGGGGAGAGCTTTGGAACTTGGATGCAATTGGTCAAGGACGGGGCAGAGTGGTTAACTGACAACCCAGATAGCCAATGGGGAAATGCTCATCAAATGACAGCAGAACTGACCAATAGGAACTCAAAGATTGGGGCAGAATGGGCAGAAGGGGCAGGCACATTTTTGGTGGACCTGCTGACAGCACGGCGCAGGGAGGATTCCCTCGGGCGGAGCTGCGCCTGTCCAGACTCCCAGGCTGGTCCTGCCTGATGTCGCACAGCAGTGACACCCGCAGCGGTGACTGCATTGGCAGCACAGGGCAGGGACTGTACCCAGATGGGCTGGCTCAGCCTGGGGGACTGCCCCAGCACCTCAGCGGCACCGTGACTCATTAGGGAAAAGCTGCAGGGGGAACACACGGGAGAGGGATGGATGTGGGATGTAGAAATAGAGTGGGGGGTTACAAAACCAAAAACCTGTACAAAATCTTTCACAACATTCAACATTCAAATTTCCAAAGCTTCAAGTCCACTGTCTCTCCCTCTTCCCATCGGCTCTGCTTCCTCCGTATATTCATCCATCCACTGCTGACAATGTCCTTTCCATTCTTCATATGTTTTTTGTTCCCCTACAATATACAGCTTTAATTCTTATGGGATATTTAGAAACAACCTTCATCTCCTGCTGTAAGACTAAGGACATAATTCTGCAGTCAGTCTGCAGAATTTTGGTAATTATGAAAAGTCAGATTGAGTACCAAGATAAATTTAGTTATTAGGATGAATCCATTTATGCCAGTGAGTTACATCAAGAGATCACAAAATGTAAGTAACTATTACTGGCTTGAAAGCAGGTGTGTGATTCAGTGTATAACAGGCTATTTGAAATGGTTACATAACTAAATGGGCAATTTTACTATCAAAATTGACCATTTAACCCACATAAATATTGTGATGGGTTTGGTAAATGCTGAAAGTTTAAAATCAGATGGTGTAACACCTGAACACCTCAGAGTCCCTGAGACATCATCTTTGGATCACTTCCCTGGAGAAGCCACTTGAACCATGTCTGTCACTTCTTTGCTCTTGCTCAGCCCAATGCAGCAGGATGTCAAAACCTCTCTCAATACTCCCTTAAATGTGAAGGCACAAGCAGGAGTGAATAGTAGGCTATGCACAGGGGGTCTGAGCCACAGACAGACACCAAACTTTCTTATGGTTTCAGGATATTTAAGGGGACTGGCCAATGCCACATAAGAAATCAGTGGCAGAGCACCAGATTTAGCAGACCCTGTACCATTCTTCACCCAGCAGTTGCACTTTAGGTTTCTGTAAGGAAATGTCATATGTGCCCCACACCAGAATGACCCCTTGGGGCCATTCAGTCAGGAAAGATACAAGGAATGAAGGAAGCAATAATCACTAGAGAGACAAAGGAACATTTCCTAACTGGAAGAAAATGCACTGGAGCATGTCCATTGCTTTAGATTTGCATCCCACATCTGCACCATAATGATGGGACCACTTGAAAGTGCTGGCAATCAGAATGTACCTCCTGGCAGTCCCTGTGATGGTCCACAGAACAGAAATAGACTGTGGTAGTGTCAGCATGTTCACATTTTCAGTGGTGGCAGAGGATGAGAGAAACCAATTCAACCAGATAATACACAATCAAGGGTCAGGACAGAGGTCAGAGTGAGGGCCACAGCTACTCAGGGGCAGCTGGACCTTGGTACAAAGCCTACAAAGGCAGCTGTCCAATGCTCCAGCCACAAGACTTCATGCCACAGTAATTGTGTCCTGACCGCATCTACTCAAGGACCTGCCCTAGCAAATCTGGACCTTGTTGTATCCGCATTTATCTATGATCTGAGTTATACCCCTTAAGAGAGAAAGACTGTACCAGCATAGCTGTGATCAACAGTCCAGCCCAGCTGGCTACAGGATGGTGAACAGACAGCCTGGTGCATGCAGTTTTCCAGCAATATCCAGCATTGTCTTAGACCCACATCCAATTAAAGTAACTGTATGTGCACTAAACATGCAATTACATTAATCTCACCCATTGGTTGTATTTACATACTTAATATTATTGGCAATTATTTCCTTCTGCCATGGAGATGTCAAAGACATCCTGTCCATCAGTTCAAATGTGAGGACTTAATTCCAGCTACTGCATGCATGGCCTCAGGGCACTGATGAGCAGAACACTGTGGTTTGATTAACCAAGCTCCTGTCTATGTCATCATCTGAGTCCACTTGAACAAACACAGTCCAGCTGCTTCTTGTGCTGTTATGCATTTAGATTTGCCTTTATTATACAACAAATGAGAAATCAGGGGTAAACAAGAAGGTGAGGGGTTTATTGAGCTCCTTTACTGTGACTACTGATTCTACTGGCATTTCCTTTGACTTTTGACCTTTCTTGATGCTAAGGCTCTGGTTTTCTTGCAGCCAAGCTGCGGCTTTCTCTGAAGCACACAGGCTGTAACGTGATACCTGCGGATATGGTACCAAGAATAATTAAGATGTTTGTTGACTTTGGTTCTGCCCTCACCAGTGTGTAGTTATGTCCATAGGAAACCAGTGTTTGCTTGCTGATGAGGTGCCAAACACTGGTGCATAAAATCACCAAAGTTCCCAGTCTTCAATGTTTTATGCTTCTTCATTACTAATTGAATAAAATTAAAGTCAGTGTGTTTGGCAAAGAACACAAGTAGATTCCATTTAAAATTCAGGAAACAAACATTTATAAATTGGTTATACAGTGAGGACAGTACTTGGCTTGCTCTCTAATGGTAAATGCCCAAGGCATCATGGAGTTATTCAGTCTTACGAGAATGAAGTCAGATGAAATACACTTGCCCAAATATCAATGTCTCCTAGAAAAGACTATAGTGCACCCTAATCCCTGTTAATACTAGTATTCAGTTCTCCTCTGACTTAAGCTAGCCACACCTGGTAGCTTTTTATTTACAGTTCAGTGAGAATAATCCTCTTTTTATATCCTGAGCAATTTCCACTACTGCTGTTTCTTTTCATCATTAAGTGATTTCATACCTTCACACATATAGAGATCTTTCATGAAGTAGATGACTTCAGCAATTTCTAGATCTCCTGGTTCTCCATCTTGTGGTCCAAATATCCTCAGCCTCTCCCTTTTTCTGTTTGGTGGATGCAGAATATAACTGATGTTGATATTTTCTGTTCATTTTCTTGTTCTTCTCTCGCTTTGTACATCATGTTGGTTCTGATGGCTGTCTGTGGGAATAAGCTGTGAAATGGACCCCAGAGAAAGACAGTGCTGAAAGGCACCCTGAATTCTATGAGATGCATATTTGTTGGACTTTAATGTGTTTTCTCTGTACGGTTTTGTGTTAAGACAAGTTCTGTACCTCCCTGTGCAGGTTCTACCTCCCACGTTCATTCCCCCTCACCATGTGTTCCCCCCGTGGCTTTCTCCTAATGAGGCATCACACCACAGAGGCACAGTGGCAATTCTCCCAGGCCAGGCTGGGCCCACACAGGCATGTCCCCTACCGTGTGGGTGGCCCTCCCATGGCACCCGGGACCTGCTAGCAGGTCCAAGCCGGGGCAGCCCCTCCCAGGGGCCCCATCCCTGCCCCATGCTGCCAGCGATCCACCGGAAATGCACCTGTCCCTTCTGCCTGTCCTGCTCCGATCCCTGAGCCCCTGTTGGTCAGTTCTCCTGTCACTTGACAGGTGTTTCCCCACTGGCTATTCAGGTTGTCAGTTAACCACTCTGCCCCTCCATTTAGCCTCTCACGTCCAAGTTCCAAAGCCCTCCCCTCAGATTTCCTTTCTCTTTCCAGGACTCTGCTCTTACTGGATGTTTAATGGTTACCAACATACGTTTCAACCAATCCCTTTTAAGTTTCCACCCCATTCCGAGCACCTCCCCGAACCGACCCTTTATAAGTCAGTTCCTCCATTAACAAAGTGCTTCTTAGTCCACTCTCACGCGGCGTGTGGAGTGTTCTCTGGGGAGCTGTTTTCCCTTCGGTCAGTTACTGTTAGCTGTCAGACCTTTTTCCTAGAGGGTTGTGAGAAATGAGATGATTGGGAAGTTATCATGGATGTAGTCTGTCAGGAGTACGGCAAACTGGATGTTCCATGGACCTCCCTTGCATCTGATTCCAAGGTCTGAACTGAATCATTGACATTATCCTTTCAGTCTGATATGTCTAACACTTAGTGGCACACAGGGATTTCTATCCACTTTAAACAGGATGCTGTGGGGCTCAAAAATAAAGTGAAAACAGGTATCTGACATTAACAGAATCAGTGAACTTTTATAACTTTGACAGCTTGATAAAAGAAATTCAGGTACTTCCTTTCAGGCACAGAACAAGAAGAAATTATTATAGTTTTCCTAATTTTACCTGGAAGCAAGCATTACTGCAGTAAAGTTAGATTGAAATCTTCCCCAGTACTGGATGTGGCAGCTCCGAAGTCACTGGAAACTGACAGTATGCTTTGGAAGAAGCATCATGATTAATGGAAGCTGGTAAAACAAAACTGCTGAAAATGAACAGTTTAGGAAATTAATTAGTTAAAAGATTATTTGTAGTGTAACTAATAAAAAGGTCAGAGTAAGGTTATTGCAGCACTGGCTTTGACTTTGCAGAAAGAGTTGATACTTACAGGTCAAGTCAAAACTCTGCTTTTCAAATGAAAATTGCACTAAGACCAAAGGAAATCCAATTAAAAATGAATACTGAAGTGCAAATATGGGCTGCAAAGGTCAGCAAATGGCCTGGACAAAATTTACTTGCAGAAAATGTATCATTAATCACAACAAAATGGAAAGGGGTCCATTATCAGAAGAATGTGACTGCACAGAGAACACATGCAGCTTGAAGCCATTGGATTCATGTTTTCTGCATGTTCTGCCAGGCAGCACCCCAATAAGTTCCCTGTAGTTCTTTACTTCTGAGCTAAGCACCTACATTTCCTTTATCACCAGTGGAAAGAAACAGGTTTTTCTCGAACATAATTCACCTCACAGTGACATAGACATCTAAAATACATCATAGGAATAATGTTCTGAAAAGTGCTAATTCTCTCCATCAACTATGAAAAAGCCATGGGTTACTGGCTGATTTGCATGTACTTCTATACCATGGACATCTGAGCCAAAGCAAGATTAATCCAGGAAAAGATCACTCATCGGTTACCATCATGGGCAACAGGCTCAACTTCAGTTTACTAAAACAATCAGAGTACGATATTGAGAAATAAAAACAAATCTTAAAACACATCCTCCCTCACCCCTCCTTTCTTCCTAGGCCCAACTTCACTCTCCATCTTGTCTCTCTCCTCCCCCTCAGTGGCACAGGGAGTCAGGGAATCGGGGCTGAGGTCAGTTCTGCCACTCCATCCTCCTCTGCAGGAGTCTTCACACTCCTCTCCACCTCCCATGTGGGGTCCTTCCTGTGGGAGACATTCCTCCATGACCTTATCCAACTTGAGTCTTTCCCATGGGTTGCAGTTCTTCACAAACTGCCCCAACAAGGGTCTTTCACAGGGTCACAAATCCTGCCAGAAAACCTGCTCCAGCCTAGTCTCCTCTCTCTGTTGGGCCACAGGCCCTAACGAGAGCCTGCCATTCACAGGCTTCCCACAAGGTCTCAGCCTTCTTCAGGCATCCACCTGCTCTGGCGTGTGTTCCTCCATGGGCTGCAGGTGGATCTCTGCTCCCCGATGGCCTCCATGGACTTCAGGGGTACAGCTGCCTCACCATGGTCTGCTCCAGCTCCTGGAGCACCTCCTCTGTCTCCTTCTTCACTCACTTTGGTGTCTGCAGGGCTATTGAATGTTCTCACTCCTCTCTCCAGCTGCTGTTGAGCTGCAACTTTTTGCCCTTCTTGAGTACCTTATCCCAGAGGCACTATCACTGTCACTGGTGGGCTCAGCCTTGGCCAGTGGCGGATCCGTCCTAGAGCTGACTGGCATTGGCTCTGTCAGACATGGGCAAAACTTCTGGCAACTGCTCACAGAAGCCACCCCTGTAACCCCCCACTGCCAAAATCTGACCATGCAAACCCAATACACTGCTAAACTTGCTTCACCTTTAACAGTAAAGAGGTATGTACATACTGATGGATAACACTATTGTAGAGCAATTCCCATAGCCTTGGTAATCTGTTGGAGCCAGCTAGTGAGGCAACAGCTAACCAAATAATTCTGGACTAAATTTTCACACACTGATGAAAACTATTTGGGCAATCATGAAATTAAAAAATTTAGTGAAAAAGAAATGATTGTTTTTCTAGCTAAACAGCAAATCTGCTTTTTTTTTCCCCTAAATTTTGCATTCATATTTTTAAAGGTTTATTTTAATGCTAGACTGCAACCAAGGGGTTTAAAAGTGTGCCTGAGAAAATGAGTTTATTGGGGTAAGGAAAGAATGATATGACACACACAGATGTATGAATATAAAATACATTATTGCACACTGTTATGTGACCTTGCTAACAGAAAACACTGCCAACAGGTTCAACATAGTTAATTAGGGTGTGAAGGGTGGGCTACAACAATGTCTGATAAAAGGAGAATTTAGTTCCTGCTGTTTCAACAACATTTAAAAGTGACCGTTGCCCAGCCATGCTTGTTGGGGAACAAGTACTGCTCAAAAGGAGTAGTTTGTGCTGGTTTGGGCCAAGCCTACCTCAAAAGAAACAACTGCAACCTCCACCACCTTGTGGGTACATGACCTGCTCCCAACATGGTTGTATTGTAAACATGTGTTAACCAGAAAACTGAGAATTGTCTTTGTGAGAAAGGTTGGCAGAAAATGTAATAAAAACCTCTAGATCTAATCCAGAGAAAACTGTGAAGAGAAGCTTGCAGAGATGGAGCAAGTGCTGGTGCAGAAAGTTGTCAGGGGAGATAATGTATGCAACAGACACTATTCAAGCTATTGATTTTAGGTATCTACATTAGGAAATCTGACTCGTCCCATAGAAGGCTAACCATTGCCTGTATAGATGTGTCTATGCTCCATCCAGATGTGCCTGCAGGTGGCAGCTGGGCAGAGGCTGCCAAGGCAGGTACCTGAAGTGAAGCGCGACTATCCTCAGCACCTCTTATTGATCCCACAAACAAGGATCTCATCCCCCTTGGTATAATAAGACTATAACAAAAGAAAACTTCACATATCCCTGTTTTTTTCTTGTTAACTGAAATGAGCAGTAAGACTGAACTTTAGGTCAATCCTACAGTCAAAGACATGCTACTGCACAATTAAAAGCAATGACATTCTGCAAGAGGTACAATGCCTTGCAATAAGGATCTTTCTAGGAAAAGGGGAAGTAGTGTAGGAGAAAGAAGGTAAATAAAAGAAAGGAATAATTTTTCTTTTTCTCAACCAAGTGGGAGAATGTGGTTTAGATTTTGATAATTCTAATTTTAAATAATACAACCAAAACAAAGTACCATACAGGACTATGTTTAAAAATACACATTTGTCCCTTTGGCTTTTTCTGATCAACCTTTCAGATCTGAGTAATTCAATCCACCCAAAGTAAATCTGTCAGCAGACACCTTTCCTGACCACTACGTAATGTGCACTAGAGATCAGTCAGTCACTTAACACTAGGGCAGGTGTATCCTCTCCTTAGTATGCTGCAGACATGGAGGATGGACCAAAACAGTTTACCTGTCCAAAAGGACGTGAATACCAAGGTTTCTTCTTCAGTCTGATGGATTCTTTAACCTTTTGATAAGGGTAAAGAATATAATATTTTGATATAATAACTCTCAAGCAGATTTGGTTTACTTAAACCCAAGTATCTGATGCTGTTTGAGATGACCTTGTGTATCTGAAATAGATAGATGTGGTCACACTGCTAGATGTGACACATAAACTACATGAAACCTGTGCCCTTCACCAGCATCTGAAGGTCAGATGGGACAAGGCAGGGAATCTCAAATGTTATCAGACCCTATATTTAGGCTGATGACTGATGTGGAATACAGGTAAATCAAAACCTCTCCTAAACAAGATTCTTCTCTACCAGCAAAGTTGACTTCTCTCATTCTTCAGGGGAAGATTAACTATCACCCGGGAATTCGTTTGGAAACAGGTCCATGCAGATTTCCTGAGATTTCTATTCTGCTCTTTCTAAGGCCAATCCTTCTCATTTTCACTTATGATTATTATCGTTAAGCTGAAGAGTTATGAGTAGAAAGATACACGTACCTCCTTTGGTTTGATTTTCAGTGAGCTAAAGCACAGCCTGGAGAAAACCATCTCTCTCTCTTGAATATAACAGCTCCAGTGGTAAAATCTTTCTGAATTCTGGCTTCTGAATTAAATAAATAAAGCTGTGTGAATGAGTCTAAATGTTAGAGCTTATTAGTCTAAGTTTAGTGTGCCATGTGCATAAGAAATTTTCTCCTTTTTCAGTCCATATTTAAGCTCAGAGTATTTGCAAGGTACATGCATCTAGAAAAAATACCTGAGACTGAATTCTGCTCTTCTTTACAGGGACTTCTATGAGTACATCCACCTATAAGGAATCAATAGCTGTCAGCTGGCTAATGAGACTGAGTGAAGGTCGCACTGTCTGTGTTGATGGGCGTGATTAATTGTGGAGGGTCAGCTCAAGCATATCCTGCAACTGGGTAAAGGTGGCACTAATGCAAATTGGTCAACTGGGAATAAACATCATTAATTCCATACGACATGTCAGATAAACAGCCTGTGGAGACTTATGCATTTACAAAGCATGGAAAGATTGACTTGCGTAGGGTTTATCCTGAGACAGCAATAAAGGTAATCAATTTGGATTTAAAGATGTTCCCAGAAATATGATTAACCAATTGAGATGAATGGTTAAACCATATACCCACTAGCTTGCATCGTAACACAGTCAGTCAGCAGTAACAAGCATTGTAAAGAACAAGGTTTGTACTATACATTTGGCCATCAGTGAAATTTCTGTTCCACAGACCGCAGGAGGGTTTCAGAAAAATAGCAGGGTCAGGTGTATTCAACAGTAAAAAACACCACCAAATAATTTACAGGGTTGAATGCCTCCATCCACCCATTCCCAGAGCTCATTGTATATGAAGGTACTGGGCCATTACAATTCCTGGAAAAGTTGATTTATCTAGGACTTCTACTCCTGAGCTGCCAGTTATAAGACAGGCTGCTTCCTTGGCAAGTATCCGTGAGAGCAGCACGACATGATACTGGACTCCCAGATCAGTAGGTACCCACTACATTTTCAACTTCCCAAAAGAAAACTCAACATTTTCATGCAAAACTTAGGTTCTCCCTAATGCAAGTTTTAGCTCTGCAAAACTAACATATCCTAGTAGGAAAATTCCCAACCATTTCTATACACAAAGACAAATTCTGGGAATGACAGTCTTAGCCCATTTCCCTCTGACTTTTGTCTTTTTCCTCTGCACCCATATGCTCCCTGGAACACAGGCACCAAGTCATGGCTTGACTTGTTCAGTACATATCAATTAATGAAAAATAATAGTTTCCCATGAGTAGTAAGAGCTCTAAGGCAGTGTGCTCATAATAATGTAATTACTGGTGAGGGTCTCTTTACTTGAAACAAGTAATAAATTGACATCAATCACTGTGACTTTCCACACAGCTACATTTCCTTCATTAATATAGCTAGCTTTATGTACAGAGTAAGTCTGCTTTTTGGGATCCTAACAAGTCTTTAAAATACTAGTCTTCTATAACTAGAAGACTAGATAACGATCATCTAATAACTAAGCCTAATCTGCAACTAAAAACTCACATAGAATTGATCAAGATCTTCATACAAGCAAAGCCCAGATGCCATGAACTGATGTGACATTTTGCAAAACAGCTGCTCACTATCTTTTGTAACATCTCAACAGGACCACAATAATACATCATTGCCAGCTCCAGATCACCACGTTCATCAGTCCTTTGCTTTCCATCATAACTCTGTATTTAGATCTCCATAGATCTGAATGTGGTTACTTCATAGGCTGAGCATACTGAGAAGGTATCACTTATTAGCACAAGCAATTTTAATTTTGATTCTTTTTCTTTTATTAACTGCCTGTTTTCAAACTAGATTACGTGAAACATAAGAAATCAGGCTCTGTGATAAAGGATCATTGGCTCAGCTGCTTGAAAATGGAGACAGTTTCACTAGCTGTGCCATGAACAGAGAAGTCACTGGCTGTGTGCAGCTTTGAAATCCCTGTTAATCTGAGAACATGTTCCCATCCAAGAACATGTTCAGCACCTTTCTTTGGTAACAAAGGAAACTAGCACGTATTTCACTGGGGAGGGCAACACTTTGTAAAGCTGACTCTATATAGGCAGGAAATTACTAGTCCTTTCTCTGCCCTGAGAACTGATGATTGAGACAAGACAAATGGTGTTTCATTTGCCCAGAGAAAATATTAAAGTGCTAGATCAGACAGCAAACACAGATGCGCAACTGGATGTCCTCATGCCCTTCATACCAAAAATGAAAGAAGAATGAGTTCCTTTCTGAAACCTCATATTCCTGCAAGGTTTATAGCCAAGAATATACAGAAGAAATTATTTTTACCCAATTCTGATTTGGAAAAGACTATGTTTACCTTCTTTCTTTATTTTACAGAGGGCTGATCTCACATATTTTTTGATTTACCTCCACTACAGTGGCTGAGAATTGATTCCTAAAAGCTTTCAAGGAGAAAGTAGGAAGTCTTACTAATCGAAACAAAGACTCTTCTGTTTCCTGCACAAAGAGGAAGTCTGAAATAGTCCGAATTCCAAGAAATAGAAAAAATAAAAATGTCACCTCAGCTGACTAGAGGCTCAAAATTGAGAAATTCCTCTTTCTTAACTTTGCCTGTGATGTGAGCTTCCATCTAAGCAGAGTGTCCAAGCTCTCTTTCTGGGCAGTTTAGGGAGTGCAGCACTTTTCAGTAATGTGGGTGAGCACCTTAGGAAATGCCCTAGATTCCCCGAACTCTGCTGACAACTCTCCACTGATTGTAAAGGCAGCCCAGGTGACTAGCTGAGATATAGATTACTGCACTGTAGACAACCACCTTAAGCAGATAAATGCCTCCTTGGAAGTCCACACACACCCTCAAGACCCTATGTTTCTGGGAAGAAGGGGATGGTTAAGACCTGAGACATCAAACTTTCTTCATTTTGTAGGACTTCAAATACCTGCATCTTCTGGGGCATAAGTTATTGAGAGGCAACTGAGAGATGGTTAATTGTGACTTTGCAATGGTGCTCTGCACTAATGCTGACCATGTTTTGGATCTGAATGTTTAGGGGAGATAGGAATTGGGCAGAGAGGGAAGGTGGGGTTTGGGAATAGGGTGCATAGATGGAGGAGTTAAATTGTAGAATCATAGAATATCCTGAGTTTGAAGGGACCCACAAGGTTCAAAGTTCAACTCCTGGGGCTCCAGAACTAGATTATGGTCAAAAAAAAGAGAGGAGAAAAGATTTAGCAGGAGACACGAGCTGAAAAGAGGGAATGGAATTTGAAAAAGGATGATAGGTAAATCCATGGGCATGGCCGGTCAAGAGAAGAACAGGAGAACTTGCTGTCTACAGAGAAATTGGGAACCATAACTCCTTGCTTGAGGCTCCTCTCACTGGCAAAAGAAATGAATAAATAAACAACAGTTCAGTTTTATTCTTGCTTCAATTATAACTGAAACACTCAAGCAGATCTATGGAGCACTCCTGGAGGAGTAACTCCTGGAAATCCACAGCCTTCAGATGTGGAGGCAAGCTGCACTTCCCAAATGCATACAGTAAATCAATGCCTGTTAATTCACATTTCAACTCAGGAGGAATCTCTCTATGAAACTTATGTATGTCCCCACAGATCCCCTCTTCCCCTCCTCTTCCGTTACCACTGCTGGGATTTGTCTGCTTGGGTCTAGTTGTTTCAAAACTGAAAACTGAAGTTGTGCTGCAAATTAATGACTGCAAAAGCCAGCGCAACCACTGTGGCTGTTCCCCTTCCAAAATTAAGGAGAGTTTGCCATCTAGAGGGGAAGCAAGAATTCTGATCTGTGATGGAAGCAGTTTTCAGTTTGAGTACAGACAGTTCAGTATTACAAACTGGGCAGCGCGACAACAACAGACTCACACCACGTAAGGAAGAGGGTTGGTTGATTCTCTCTGAGTCTGGGACAAGTAGTCATTTTCTTACCTAAATTGTGCAAGCTGAAACAGCCAGACAGTTTAATTAAGCTCAGCAGATACGTAGCATTCACATTCAGCAGAGGAAAACCTTGCCAGAGACTCTATTTTTGGGGCCAGTTTGCTCCACTAGGCATGTAGCAGAGCTGGGATTATAACCAGCAGTGGGTATTTTTTTTTCCAATGCAACTCAGTATTGGCTGCAAATTTCTGCTGAATTCCAAATCTTCATCCCACAAGAGTGGGAATCTTCCGTTTTTACACATAGAATACACAGAAAATTAATTACTTCTCTCCAGTTTGAAGCCTTCACCAGTATATTTCGTCCATGATAGATGTCAAAATGTTCTCTCAGGGTTTCTTTTTTTCTCCTGGGAAAGCTATGGGAGTTTTCCCCCTTTGCTTTATTTGCTTTTCTCTTCTGGTGTTGCTTGACCACATTAAGATGCTCTGCTCTCGCAAGCCCTGAGCTCTGCTTCCACCCATATTGTGGCTCTGCCTTTAACTTCACCTGAAAATATTCCTGTCCCCTGGGGGAGGAAGGTCTAGATGTCTTCCAAGGTTCCCTCCTACCCACCATTTCTGCAATCCTCTGGAGCACAGACAGAGCTAGGAGCAGTCCCTGCTCCACCCAGCAAGGTCCATTAAACACTATGGATGCCATGCTGAATGGGGCTCATGGGGTTGTGACTTGGGGATGGTGGCTCAGTCAGGCTGCAAAACAGCTGAGAGACACTGAACTGTTCAATAAATATCCCTTTTGTAGACTACCTGCAAGTGGTTAGGAATGATGGCAAAGGCAAACACAAGGCAGAGACCTCCAAGTATTTCACAATTCTGAAGGCTTATTGGAGTCCACATCAGGCACTTGGATACCAGTGTATTGGAGAGGCAGGTGTGCACACCAGCAGAAAACCTGTTCTCCCTACAGATTTCAGCTGCTTTCCTATATGTTCATCTGAAGTTTTCTTCTGTCCCTTTTGTCAGCTTGTCTTTGCTTTCCCTATATCTCCTAGCACTGTCTTCAATATGCCCATGGGCTCTTAGAGGCGTTGCTGTCATGACCTGTGCAATACTAATGAAACCATCTGTTGGGTCAGCCTGTCACTCTACATGGCATTCCAGGCTGTGATTCCACGAGATCACACAGGCAAAGCAGTCACAGCCCTCACAGCAGTGCCCTCATGTGATTTCAGGAGGCAGCTAAGCTGCAGAAGAAGTTCTTTTGCTGGATGAGACACTAAGCTGCTGTTGTGAATACCTGTGACCTCTGAAGATCACAGACTGCTTTCTCTAACAAAAAAGATTGTTAGAGGTCCCATTTCTTTTGGAGAAATGTAAATTTTGCCTCTGTTTGCCCTTCACTTCTAAACAGCACAGCAAACTGACTTCTGAAGTGCATCCAAGGCCTCCTCTAGCTTATAAAATGTGTCCAGGGACAACTAAATGAGATAACAATATAGAAATTTAGATCTTTTTCATCCACTCCTTTTGGTCTGGGATGCATGAGTGAATTCAGGCAGTTAATCAAGCTACTGATTGTCAGCTAAGCCACAGTAATGGTAGGTGCCTGACCGTGCATGTGTCCTTAGCATAATGTAGCTGCAAAGTAAACTGTGCTAGCTTAGCTCCTAATGAAAATGAAATCCACTGTAGAGGCAGTTTAAACTAACACACTTCTCAGTGGGTCAAGCTTAAGTCATGCACATGGTCAGTTAGCAGGTTTCATATGATGGGCATCTCCAGTAACTCAGTTATTCCCTATCATGTGCTCAGACCTCAAAAATTATCACTTTTAGAATAGTGATGTAAGAGAGAACTGAACTGGCTGAAACTGCTCTGCATAAAGGACTCAATCAACTTGATTTATATCTTCGTATAGCTTTAACTAGAAATGTGGAAAATTCATTGGAAGTCTTTTGAGTCAAGATTGTTTTTGTCCCTCTGAAAATACATAGACGTTCAAACAGAAACTGTGAGCCTGGTGTAGAAAGTTTGGGGTGAGATTCTTTCACCCTTGTGACACAATGAGTCAACTTAGGTGGCCAAAGTAAACTCTTCTTGACATTAAAACCTATAAAACCATGAATCCTTGTGGTTCAATAAGGTATAATTCACTGCCTATGCCAACACTCCCTTCCCATTCCCCTGGCATCTGGCCCGCTGAGACTACACATCTGTAGTAAAGTTGTGTGCTGTGGGTCTAGGACAAATGAGTAGGAAAACCCTAGCTTATCAGAGTAAAGCTAAAACACATCAGCTTCCCCTCCCTGATGCACTGGTATGTATGTATGGCTAGACTTCATGGACAAAGATTTGGGAAGGGCACTACCTACGTGGGTGCGTCCTTCAAGCCTGTGCAGTGGATTTTTTAAGTGAGGCACAGCATGAGCAGAACTGTCCCCACCCTTTGTTCCTAAGGTTCATGTGCCACGGCCGAGTGAGCTTGGACAGTGACAGTGAAGTCCGCAGGACTAGAACCTACAGCCTCTGTTACTCCCGGAAGGTCTCCCATGCAAGTACTAATGGGGCCTGACCCTGCTTAGCTTCTGAGATCTGATGGGATCAGGTGTCGGGGTGGCATTTAACTGCCTGATGCACTGGTATGTGCAGTATTAAAGTCATTTGAACCACAATTCCCACTCCAATCAGCTCATGCATCCCCTCTGGACAACAGAGTAGCATTTCCATTTCTTGCTGTGCTGGTGATTTGTGTGACAGTAACAGGTTGAAACTCCCTAAACCCAAACTCAGGACATATTATGTCCTGATATTAAGTTCATCCTGTTCATCCCAGGTCTGAAGAATTCCCCATTTTTAGTCCAAAGTTTCTGCCCTGGAACAGTTTCTGTAAAAGGCAGCCATTATTTGTCATAGAAACAAGTCACAGAAAAGAACATTTTCAAAAATTTACATGAGAAGATTGGATGCAAAAGCATTCCTATGTCTTGGATTTAAAGCCTTTTTACATTGATAGTAACATTAAACTTTACTGGGACTATGAATTGAACATGACTTCTGAGCCTCAGCTGGTATTCTGCAATTTTACCCTTCAGCCTACTTTTTTTTTTATTGAAACTTCCAGAATATACACTTTCTGTTCAGCTTTTGCAACTTCCTGCATGAATGAAATATCCCCTAACCCTGACCAGAAAACCCTTCCACATCTCTTTCAGAAATTCGCTTCAGCAAATGTAACATCCTCACCAGAAGGAAACGCAAGCTATAAAACATGCTGCAGCCTTCCTTTCTGTCTCGCTTGCTTCAGACTTCATTCATAAAAAAAAGAGAGAGAATGAGAAAAAGTGACAGTTGATTCAGAAAGTTGTACAATGTAAACACTCGTCCACAGATGATGCATTGAGGGTTGGTGTTGCATATCTGTGGGGACAACATTTGCCTGTCTTTCACACTTGTCAAATCCTAACGGCCAGTGTTATCAGCACACAAAAGCTTCCAAATTCCTACCTGTTACTGAAATTCTTAGAAAATGAGAAAGCATAACAGACTGAGAAAAAAATAACTGTAATCCTTCCTATCCTGCCACTGCCTGGGTCCCCAACTTTTTCCCATAAGCATAAGTCCCAGAAGTTCTTACTCAACAAGACTTCTCAGTCTTTCCAAAAGCTGAAGACACTTTGTTGACTTTTTTATTTATGATCAACATTAAAACATTCATTATGTGACAGAATTATTAATTTTTCTAATTATTATTTGTTTAGTTTCCACTTTGCAAACAGGGAAATGAGAAGGATAGCCTTCTCTTTCGGCACTGATTGGGACCGAGGGTTTTGTTAAGGTTTGTCAAGCACCCAGTCAGGACAAGGATGAGAATGATCAGACATTGGAATGGGCTGTCCAAGGAGGTGGTGGATTCACTAACCCTGGAGGTGTTTAAGAATAGACTGGATGTGACACTCAGTGCTGTGGTCTAGCAGGCAAGGTGGTATTAGGTCAAATGTTGAACTTTATGATCTCAGAGGTCTTTTCCAACTTAGCTGATTCTGTGATTTTGTGTTTCCATCCTTCTGGGATAGCAGAACTGTCACTTGCTCCTGAATTTTAAGGCTTTATGAGATCTTGCCCACAGCACACTCAAGACAGAAGCAGTACCTTTTCCTCCTTGCTAGCATTAGTGGGACAGAGGTACAGGCAGTCACCATAACTTGTCCTCTTCTCTGGACCTCTCTTCCCTTCCCGGCTCCACCTCCATGTCCCTGTTTGGAGATCCAGCCTTTCAAAAAGTCCTGCTTGGCCCCTGCCTCAGTTTCTCTCTAGCAAATGGTGGGATTTACACTGCACCAGGTCTGTGAAAGCACGTGAACATCAGCCCATGGGTGCTGCTGATGACTCTCCAGATACTTTCTCACACTGATCCCCAGCTATATCTGTCCCCAACACGGGTGGCCCTGCAGCTCTGAATAGAAAGGCATGCCTGGCACAAGGGACACAGCAAGAGCAGCAGCCACCCCCATAGCTGGTGCAAAGGTTTCCCACAGCCTCTGGAGCTGCCTTTGAACAGGCTTCGTGTCAGCAGGCAGCAGGAATGCAGGGAATGTTCAACTGCAGGGCAGTCCACTTTGGGCGATTAAGGCACATGACTCCCAGACAAGAGCGATAGCCATAGCTGCCCTGAAGGCCAAACCCCACAGAGAGCAGTTTCTTCCCCCCCAAGAAGTGGTCTGTAAGTGTCCACTATCGTGGCTCACAGGAGGAAGCAGGACCTGTCTTTGTGGCACTTAGAGCTTCCTACTTTTCTTTGAGAAAGAAGAGAGCATGGTCAGTATCTGATAGATAATCTCTCCCAGGGCAGAAGACTGGTTCAGGAGATGGGTAGGGATGGGGAGGTATTTCTTCAATGAATTCCACTTCACTGCATGTAAAGGTTACTTCCCTCCAGGTTACTTCCCTCTGCCACCTCGTTGGATCCTGTCACACACTTCCTACTCTGAATGAAAAGCAGAAACTGCCTTTCTGAATGAAACCACTTCTTTCTTTGCTGTATTTGGGCAGCCAGGATCCCCACCCTTCTGCATGTTCTGTTGCAGTTTGCTTCAGTCGTGAAATTGCTGTGTCTCTGCCAGTAGTTATTATGACAGAAGACCTTGGAGCTCCTTGTGAATTTTGATAACAAAAGTGTTTGTCAGGTCCATGGGCTTTGCACTGGAAAACAGGTTCACTTGGCAATGCCATGCTGTGTGTACTTTCCAGCATGGAAGGATGCAGCCCATTGTCACTTATCTGAAGCACACCCCAAGGTCTCCTTCCCCTAGGAGCTCAAGGGACCCCAGAGCCATCCCTAAGCCCTTCCTTCCTCACACATCACTTGACATTTCTGCCAATGGCTTCCCAGCAGAAAACAATCCTTCTCTCATCTGATATAGCCCTACAACCATTAAGGGCGATAGTGTTTTTTAGCTACATTGGACCAGCAGTAGGTAATGGCACAAGTTTGAAAAGTTCTTACATGGGCCAGAGATGACCATGAAAAAAGCAACACAATCAACTGTGCTGAACTTCTGAACTCCAAAGCCTTTTGGGGATGGAGAGATGATGAGGTTTTTGTCTTGTCCTCTTACTTAAGGAGATGGGTTTAGAGACCACTTGCGAAAAAACCCCAAACTGATCCAAATGTTCCCTATTGCCATTCAAGAGCTACACCTGCACTGCCAGTGGGAGGAGCAGAGGACAGACAGGAGGACATACCAAGGTACCCATGACATACTAAAGGACTGAGTTGGCCATTGTCACACTGCCCCATATCCCCCAACTGCAAAGGAATCCTTCTCTGTTTATCCTTGTGCAAATAAAAGCAAGTTCGGCCTCCAAATAATCTGTGCAGATTTTCAGTTGCAAACACTTGTTTGTGGGATAAATAATTGATTATCATTAAACATATATACCAAAGGCAGCAAGTTTCACATTGCTCCTTTCTCCCCTAGTGCTCAGTGTCCACAGCAGAATACCATCTGGAGTAAGGGCACCGGAAGTTTAACATAGTTGGCCTTATCTTTGCTGTGCAGGACTGGAAAACCTCATGTTTGTAAGCTAACACCCAGATCTTACTCTTTCTTGAGAATATACGACCATGCACTTTGCAAGATAAGCTACTACTTTTGCAGGTGATAATTTTTGCCCAAACTATGACAACACACATTCAAGTCTTCAGTTCCACTCTCAGATTATTAAAATATTGTTATGCAGTGTAGGAATAGCTGCGCTGGATCAAACCAAAAGTTGAACATCTGTTTGCTGTCCTGAACCTTAGCCCCTGTCATATTAAGGAGGAAACTGCAGGGGGTACATTAAGATTTAAGAAACAGAGTAAAGCAGGTTATGTGCAGAATGATCTTTTTCTAATCAATTATCAAATAATAGCCTTCCTGAGATCATCATATGTAATCATTCTCACTATAGCCCTCCTCCATGAGTTGTATAGGCCTTTAAAAAAACCCACTTCCTTCATGCTTTAGCCATCTATATCACTTGACAGTGATTTCCCCCTGTCAGTTCTGAACCCTGTGAAACAATTTTCTTTGCTTGAAATTTAAGACCATGATTTGACAACCCTAGGCAGCAAAAAGAGAAGCAGTAAAGAGAACTCACTACAGGAGATACTGGCACTGATTGAACCAAACCGCACGTGACAGTGCGGAGGTACAGAGCTGGGCAGGGGCATAGCCAGGGCACTGACAAAACAGATCTCCATTTGGAGTCCCTTAACTTAGGAAGTTAATGGCCCAGTACTGCAGAGCTTAGATAAGTAGGAGCTTTTGGCTACACAGGTATCTTAACCTGGAGCTTCACGATCGCTTAAGCCACCACAAACCAGCACTGCAACCATAAGTAGTGCTGTCACTGATCCACGCAACTTATTTCTGCTGTGGTGCTAACATGCCCTGGAGCCACTCCTGTGGCTGTACCATATATCAGATCAGTTAAAGTGACTTTTGACTGCTGTTTCCTGGATAGCTTTAAACCAGGTCACTTCCAAGACCCTTTTACCTGCAGAACAGAGAGAAACCTACTCTTAGTGATGGCTACAGGAAGGGTAGGGAAACATGGAGCTGCTTCTTTGAGTGGCAACAGTGGCTGCTGCTGGCTTACAACAAGCCTGGAAGCACAGCACTTGACTCCTAGGCACCGTCTGCTTGATGGTGAGCACTTCGACTGCAGACCAGCTTAACTTGTAGCACTTGGGTCACCCCACTGAGGCAAAGAGGCCAGACCTGTCAGTGGCATGTTGTACACCGTTCTGACAGACACACACTCCAAGCCTGATGGACACACACCCTGAGCAGAGCCACTTGCTGCTCGCTCCAACTTGCTTTCTGTTGACAGAGCTTTTTCTCAGATCTTCACAATGACATTATGAGCAGTTAATATACATATTAGGAAATAACTGCTCTTTATTGGTACTGAATGAACCTCTTTGCCTGGCAGAGACTTGGGAATGTAACATGTCATTTACAAAGCTGTCCTGAGAGAGCAGAGACAGATTACAAAAGTATGCCTTGCATTCAGTCCATTTAAGTGAGTAAGATGACAGCACAAGGATTATGCTTTGAATTTACATCCTGAATGGTCACACTTAGAAACTCAACAAATTGCTTTGGAAAATTAAATAATATTACCTTAGAGTACAGTGCCAAGTGCTCTTCACATGAAAAACAGAAAAGTAGAAGGAAAACTGCAAAAACCAAGATAACCTTATCTGCTTCAAAAGAGTCACATAGTTTTAAGAACAGTGGTTTTACAGGTATACAGGGTGCAGTGCCTCTGTTGCAAATGAACCAGCTCCCAGCTTCAAGACATTCAAAGTAAACAGGCAATAAATTCCTATTTAAATTTATCCACCGATCTGAATTTGGCTTAATAAGCATGGGGATCTGGTTACACAATCATTCCTGTCCATTAAAAAAACAAAACTCATGTGATAGCTGACATTCTTAATTCAGGCCATGCACATTTAGAACAATACCCCATGTATTGCTTCATGTGGTTGAAATAGTCTTACACACTCACTGCACAACCCATGCTGAGCCTGCAGTAATTCAATCTACACTCTCTCTTAGTGATGTTATCAGCCTGGAATACCACCAGTGACATCGCGTCTTATTGTGACTTAGTGACATCTAATCTTCACACATTTCTCATCAGACAACAAAACCTAAGAACGTGCCCATCCCCTATTAGGAAAATAAGCACAGAATGCATGGATACAAAGTATCCCGAGCCACCATCCTGATGTTTGTTTACAAGCAAAATGATTACAAGTTAAAAGCAAAGGTTAACCACTGAGTCAGATGTTTGACTTTGCTAAGTTTTTGTCCCAGGCCTTTGTTATTTTTCACAAAAAGACCAACTCTGATCTCATTCACACTGGTTTGCACTCATGTAACTTTCTGGCTTAGCTGGAATTGCTCCAGTCATGATGGAAATGAGAATAGGATCAGGATGAGGAAGAAGACTGATATTTCAAACAAAGGGCTGGTGAAATAACAGAAAATTATGTCAAGGATCTCCCCAGCGTTTTTAATGTAGGTTAACAGAAGGGCTTAAAGGTTTTCTTGGCTCCCCCAGCCAGTGTTGGAAGATCACCGTGCCACCACAGTTTAGCTCAGATACCTTTCTTCTGTTGCATACAGAAAATCAAACAAATGAAAGTGAAGGTCTTTATTTACAAAGCACCCTAAAGACCTGCTATGATTGACAGTGCTTACAGAAAGGTGCCAACTCATTAGTCAATGGAATTTCCTCACCACGGCGGCTTGGAGTAGGTCTGATGAGGAGGAGCGCAAAGAGAGGTTGGGTCTTGCTGGGGCAACAGCTCCCTCTAATGATAGCTGGAAGTCAGTCTCAGGGAAGGAGAGACCCTTGCATAAGTGTTAGAGAGCTGTCAGAAAGGAAGCAGCTCTGCTCCCAGTAATCTGGCATCCAGATGGAGCTGGCGTCTCCATTAACTGGCCACTCTTTACTGACAAGCGGCAATAAACAGTATTTTGACAGGACGAAAAGATTAGGGGGTTGATGTGCTGTAGTCCCACACACACTGTATTTACCATGGCCCTGGCAGCTCAGGCTGACTTGTCTTCAGTTGTTGATGGAAGCCATCCCTTTATCTACATGGAGGAAACTAACCACATACAGGTACCTGCAGCAAGGCTTCCTGTGCAGTGGAAGAAAAGTGCTCCTGTGGTTGCACTGAAGGGATGGCCACTGCATAGGGCCATTTCTGACCAGGCTATGCTGGTTTTTGACCCAGTTGCCTAATACTATTTCAGCTTCTTTTTCTCCCATTGATCTCTGCCTGCTTGGGGCAACACTTTAAGATCTGATCTCATATCTAGAGAAATCAAAAAGAGTTTTTCTGGTGGTCTCAGGTAGACTGGAGTTGACAATACCTCTTGATTCACATAGTCATGGAGAAAGCCCCACAGAACTCTGCCACAGGCACAGAAATTTCAGTGATTTCTAGTCTTTGCCTCACTAGTGCCTTTGAGTTGGTTGCAAGACTCCTTTTTCTAGAAGGGTCTTGAATTTCTTCCCTCTGGAGCTATCAAGATTCCCAACAACAGCATTTTTTACTTCTATCTGTGTTGGTAAGTGCTGTATGGTTGTTTGTGAGCAGCAATTGCTTAGATGATCTGGAGTCAGCATATGCACCTGTAGGAGCTGTGTTAATGTTATTAAGTCAAATAACTTTTATCCTTAAATTTTGTCCTCAGTGAGCCAGGAAAGATAGTCACTTAAGAGCAGTCTGCAATGGCACCATTTAGTCTGGTGCTGAAAATAGCCTAAGCTTAATTTGGAGTACAGAGTATGGTCTGCATTGCTGTAGGTGTGTAAGGTGCTTTACACCAGAACAAAGTGAAACACAAAAGCTGCAGCTCTGATCTGGTAGAATATCACATCCACTTGCACCCTTTGGGCTCTGGCAGTTCACACTGCCTGCAGAGTGGAGACCACCGTCTGCTCCCAAATAGACTTACTCTGTACCCTGCCCAGAGCAACACATCTTTTTCCTGAGCAACTCCTGCCTGATTTGAAGACCTAAGAAATCAAAAGAAGTTACAATCTCATGAAGTCCCTATGGCCACTACCTTGGACCAGATCTGACTAATAGATTTGGTCAAGGGAATGGCTTGATGCTGTGACTGGGGAGGTTTAGGTTGGACTTTGTGAAAAGATTCTTCACCCAGAGGGTGATTGGCAACTTCTGGGGAAGTGGTCACAGCAGCAAACCTGCCAGAGTTCAAGAAGTATTTGAATAAATCTCTCAGGCACATGGTGTAACTGTGAAGGCCAGGAGTTGTGCTGTGATCATCCTTTTGAGTTCTTTACAACTCGGGGATCTTCTATCAGTGTAACAGGATTTTTGCTAAAAGCAGGCATTTAATTAGAATTAGTAAATTGCTTAAAGAAACATTAACAGAAGAAGAGGAGGAATGTTTGCTCTTAAGAAGTGCATGATTCTTCTGGTTCTGATGATTAACTTATGATTAATATTTAAGGGCCCCTTTTTAATTTGCTGTGTGTGAACGATTTTTTGTCTATCTTTGCAAAAATATGCTTAATAATAAAACGTACATACACTTTTTCTAATACTCGTATAGGTTTGAAACTGAGAATCTGTAGAAAGCCATTGGCCTGACTTTCTGAAGAATATTATGCTAGGAAACTGCAGAGCAAGATGTCCAGTTTTTAAGATGTCTAAACAGGATGTCCAAATATTCCAGCTAGTTAACAAAACCAGCATTTAAGTGCTACAGCAGATAAACACCAGCTTGACTCACCTGGTTTCCAACTTCACATCTCCTCCTGGGGCTTGCCCCTGGAAACAGGGATGTGGACATCAGCTTTACATATAGCACTGCCTATTCCTACAGACCACAAAGAAAGGAAAGGGCTTTTAATAAATTGTGCAATAAAACCTTGAAAATGCAAGGTAAGGCTACATGACAACAGTCCTCTCTGCTTTCAGAATCGATGGATCCTAACCATGTGCTCCTATTACTTGTTCAGTACACCTAATTGATTGCATGTTTGCCCTGCACACCATTCAGGAAATGGGACACAGCTGCCAGGAGCATCACTGCACAGAAGATTCCTGTGGGGAACGCAGTAGAGTCAACATCCTCTGACTGTCCCTAACAAATGACACAGCTCTCCGTGGTCACTTTTACAGAGGCAAGAGGAAAGTGAGAACAAACAATAAGTGGAGAATGTAAATATCAGGCAGTCAGAGGGTAAAAGGGAGCTGCTTTCTACAAGCCTTGTTTTGACTGGAGTCTTGGGAGGGAAGGCAGCACATACCTTGTAGCAATCATGTTATCACAAAAAGCAACCAAGAGAACAATCCACAACTATTGCAGCTATTTTGAATCATTCCTCTCAGCAATTCACCTCTCCTCTTTACAACAGAAATTTTATGTGGAGGTGAAACAATTTGGTGTGCATGGATCACTATTACATTCATCAATATCACCCTTGCCAGGATGAAAGCACTGGGCTCCGCATAGTGCACAGGAGTCTCCCCGCTTCCCTCTCAAGTGAAGAGAACACCAAGTGAATCCCTTAATACATGTCTGACATTGACCCAAAATAGCAGGGTCCTGAACACTGACTAGCACCAAAATTCACTTTTCAGTTAAGAAGCTGGAGAAAGTATGTCATTATCTCCGTATTTTAGAAAGAAATGTTTGGGTTTTCTATTTTGTGTTGGGTGTGTTGGGTGGCTGTCTGTGGGAACATCAACTTCCCAAACTGTTCTTTGGACCAGCTCTGAGTTTAGTCCACCCAAGATACTGCCTGGGACCCAGTCAGAAATAGTTCATGCACATCAGCAGCTTCACAGTACTTCTCCCTGTGAGCAGACCCATACCTATGGTGTATCCAGAGCAATGAGACACCATCTAGAAGGGGCAGCTATACCACCAGGGGCAGAGTCAGAGCATCCCAACCAACGGGAGGAAAGCAGATCAGCACAGCACTGGGGATGGCAGATATTCCCAAATGGGTGAGCCATGGAAAATGGAAATGCAAGATGTCAGATTAGACATGTTCAAAATAAAGGATATTAGGGTAAGAAGAAGGGAAGATTGACCTATTTCTGGGGTTCAGAAACCAGAGGGGTCAGCCCTCTTGACTGCCTGTCTTCACTGAAGTGAAAATACTGTCCTCGGTGGGCGGTGGAGCTGGGTTCTCTGCATTAGTGAAACTCCTCACATTTATGAATGTTTTTAACAGCCTGGCCCATCAATGCCAAATCACTTGTCCAGCTTTACTGCAGACAAAATAAAATAGCTCTAGCAAGATAAGCGTATCCTGGAAGGCTGGGATTTTCCAGCAAAGAGGGCCAAGTCTCTGTTGGTGGCTATTGGCACTGTTGAGCTCAACTCCACAGACAGGTGCCAAATGACCGTAGCAGAGATTTTGGCAGTGGATCAGCAATTGTAATAAATTACTCTGTGAAGCCTTGTGTGCACTTCACCTAAAGTGTTGCAGCTTGCCCTGCCCTTCCAAGCACTCCAGAGGTGTGGGATTCTGCTTATCAGCACAATGAGCCAGCAAAAGTCCGATAGGAAAGTTCACTACCACCCTCAGTGGTGTGAAAGCAGCAGTGACCTTGCCGACAGCAAGGAAAAGCCCCAACTAGCTTTCCAGAGGTCTGCTATTGCTCCAATTCCTGAGCCACCAATCCCAATGGAAAGAACCACAGCATCTGGATGAGGTTCTGTGGGGGGAAGGTTGGCACAATAGCTGTAGCTACATCTGAGCACAACAGAATTAGGCATACCTTTTGTTCTTCCAGTTGCAAACTGCAAGGGTTCCTAGACAGCCATCTCGTTGTGTTTCAGCCTCCTGGGAAATCTGTGTTTGCAAAGGGACGACAATCCTGGTGATTCACTGCCAGATCCAGGCTTACCAAGGGACCTTAGAGAAGCTGCAACACTTACAGTGGTATTTGGCATGTGCTGGCCTGACGTGCTGAAAAAACAGTCACGCTGTTTTGCCCACTCATTGCTAGGTTGGTCTCCTCTGGATTTGGCATCATTCAGATGTTTCCCACGCCAGCATGTTACCTAAGCCAAATAGCTTCTTATTTTAAAATCCTCTGGATATGCACTTTATAAGTCTTGAGATTCCTGCAGATGTTTGGCTTGTGAGTCCTGGACTGGTCTGTCCAAAAGCCAAAAAAGATGTGCAGGTCCAAACTGCATTTTTCCTCAGAAAGGTTGAAGTAGTCAATTGCTGCTAAATGTGCACAGCAGGTTGAGAATTTGGGAAGGCAGTAGGAGTCAGGCTTGTCAGTATTTGTCCATTTGTTGCTCACCCTGCCTAAAATGGGTCATGCTGAAGAGTGCAAAAATAATATGGAGCTATGCCTTTGTATGGGTGAAGCTTGATGTCTCTTCACCAGTTTGTCCCTGATGTTTTACAACTCTTATTCAACATCCCAAGCACACTCAGTATCTCTGAGAACACACAGGTGCATGGTGACATCTTCTCATGCCTAGTAACATCTTCAGCCGCCTACCTGTTCTCAGCCAGCACCCAGGGGAGGTTGAACCTCCACACAAGAACTCTTAGTGTGGTTTTATTGTGTTTTCTTTAATTAATCTCTGCAGGAAGCCAAAGGCCATTCCTGTCTCTGGAAGAAGACCATTAGTTGGCAGCCCAAACTTCATAGAAAGAGACAATATGACAGTGCTAATGAAAACAAGACAAAACCAAAAAACTGTGAACATTTTTATTGCCACTGGAGCCATCAACATCCACAGAGTATATTCAGAGCTGTCAGCAATGCCTCTCCTCATTTGGGACCCAGTGAAAACAAAGCTCCAAGTCAAATTTCTAGCCTCCTGACCATTACATCAAGTTTTAGTTTCATTCTCAGCCATGGCCTGACACTGATTACATTATGAAATTCATTAGGGAAGAGAAAATTGCAGTTATTTCCTTGATGGAGATGAGTGGTGCTATTACAGAATAGCCAGGAGCAACCAGGGAAAACAAGCCCATTAGAGGCTCGTGTAATCCCAACAGGATCACAGCCAAGCAGTCACAGGACAAAAACAGCAATGGGAGAGATGTAGTGACAGAACACAGGGTAACTTTTTAAAAAGGAAGATATTTTGCAAGACCTGATCTTTGGGGTCATATTGAGAAAAAAATATATACAAAAACCTCAAGGAAATGAAACAAGATAGACTAAATATATACCAAAGATTTTTCTGCTGTAGCTAAGTATTATAATAGAAGAACCTGGTGGCATATTTTATGGTCATTACTAGTTTAATTAGGGAATGTGTCATTTCACATCACCCAGTTCCCACCTCACTGCCATTAAATGGTTCATTTCTCATCATTCTCACAGCAAAGGTAATGCCATGAGAGCAATGATATAAATGAACACAGGCTGCTCAGAAAGTGCGAGAAGTAAGAAGGCACCAAAATCCTCACCACAAATAATCTCACAATTTAGCAGACACATAAATGAAAAATAAATAAAAAAATCTCAAAGGAAGCATTGTTTCATTCCCACAGAGTGGTTGTGATTGAGCACAGGTAATTTTCACAAGGCAATAGCTTTCTTTGTGGGGCAAATTTGAACAATTTCCCACAGAATGGAGCCACTGTGCCGGAAAGTTTAAAGCCAAAAGCTGAGGACACCAAACTGGCAGCACAAAGGGGCGCAAAGCCTGCACTGGTCCTGACTGCCTTGGATAAGAACACAATGTAATTCTTAAAAACCACAACTGACAAGGTGCACTGGGAGATTGGAGGGAACTTGTTTCTTCTGTTAGTAACCACAGGAGTTTCTTGTGGTCGGTAGTTCTGAGAACGGGAAGCTGGACAAGCCGTAGGTGCGGGAGATTCTTGCTGCCTCTGGGGTTACCCACCCAGCCAGAGCTCAACTGATTAGGAGGGTATCAGAGTTACATAATGACATTTCTGGGCTGTTTTACGGTAAAAATGTGGAGGGCCTCTTTGAAGCAAGGAATGGGGGTTGTGGATAGCAAAACCACAAGAAATTGAATTTAAATGGGAGAAAAATCGAACAAATTCTTGGAGTATGTAGCATATAACAGACATATTTATTTTTAAAATTATAATATATCAAGTCAGTATTTAAAACCTATTGAATTAGTGTGTTTAGACTTGGAGTTTTGCTTTTAAAATGACTATAAAATTGTTTTTGATCCAGAGTGGTCCAGCTCTTCTAACAGAACACATCTGAAACACTGGCATCTATCTCCAAGCTAAGCTCTGAGATCTCCAGAAAGAGCAATTAAAAGCCCATTAAAAGAAATAGGCACTTTTAGTATGTTCTTTGAATTACAGTTTTAGATGTTTTCTTCAAGGAGCATCAAACTCTTCTCTAGTCTCCAATGGCTACTCAGAGTTCTTGGTTACTCACCCACATACAGATGTGTACTAGATGTCTGTACTTACCCAGAGCAATCTTACACAAAATGTTTAATAACACAGCATAATAATGGTAACTTCTAAAACATATTTTATTGGGAACTAATTCAGCTTCCTACAGAAAGTCTTTTCCAGGTTTTTGTCATCATAGGAGGCCTCATCCACCTCAAAGTTGTTTGTCAAATGAATGTTTTATGCAGGATGCATTCATAAAGGCCCCCAAATTCAGGTTTTATGAGACCAACGTGTGTTAAAAGGCATTGCTACCCCTCACAGTACAGTTACTGTACATGGTTTTCACAGCAGGGCTCTGATGTGGCTCAGGTGGTTTTGCAGACACAGTGGTTTTCTCTGTGGAAGAACTAGAAGAAACTTACCACAAAAATGACCATGAGGGATCAGTCTACTTGAAACAAATGAGAGAGTCAGCCTTCCTCCCCATTCCTGCCTCCTGACACCAAGCAGAGCTATGGTTTCAGCTATACACTTTTGTTTGCTTGTTTGTTTGTGTGTTTGTTTGTTTGTTTAGTAAGGAATTATTTAAAAAACTTACTTCCAAGTGAGCACCAGCTCCATAAAGCAGGGCTATAATTTATCCAGTGTGTTTCTTTCCTTTTAGGTTTTTAATCCATAAGGAAATCCAAGTCTCATTCTATATACCTCCTACAGAAATAACATTGTATATGGATTTCATATGGCAATATTCATTAAACACTATCAATTCACAGCAGCATGGGGGAAAAACCTTCCTTCATTATCTCGTTGGATGTGGAAAAACTAACAGAAAAGCTGCTATTGTTTGGATGGTTTTTGTGATAATAGTTTGAGAGACAAAACATTTCTCCTCTCAGCTCTAAAGCTATTGAAGAGATTTTCCTGACACATTCTAAAATGATTTATTATAGGTCAGGGGGCAATGGGAAGAGAAAAAGATCAATCACAGAGGAAGAGATAAGTTTTCCCCTTGATCTTTTTTTTATTTTTTTCCCCCCTTTTAAATTTTTTTTAATAGTAAACAGTTTCACTTGTAGGATTTTTAAACTATTTCATGGCTTTTATTCCTTCAGTGATTGTATAGTCTCCAGTTTGCTTAGGGTAAAACCAATTTTTATCAGAAGAGCTATATTCATGGTTCTGAGCTTACAAAAGCAAAAATCCAAACATTGCACTGTAGCAAAGTCAGCTGAGATGTTGTTGTGAATAAGATAATTTTAGTGACTGGAAAAACTTCTCTGTAAGTGAACAGAAAAATATGAACTAGTCTGTAGTACTCTGAAATACAACCCAATGGTGTTAAGGTCCCATAGATGTTCCACCTATTCATGATTAATGTTATCACAGCCTGGGCTGTCCCAAGGATTGCAGTAATGATTGGCCACTTTTCAAGAGGAGCTGTGAAATGGGCTTTTTTGCACTTCATTCAAGAAGCAGAAATAATTTAACTGCAATAGACTGAGCAAAGCTGATTACATTCAGGTACAAAATCATTGCATTCATAATGCAAATGTTCATAATGCAAATGTTTTCTCTCTCTCTAATATGAACAAAGAACATTGTCCTTTCATTTCTGAGGGAATTAGCCATGCAGATCCTATTGCCTGTCAGGGGAATAGCATGGCTGATTCCTCAATAACTGTACTGAAAATAAATCTTTACTTGGTAATTCATATTTATCATTCTAGCACACTGCAAATGTGAACAAAGAAGAGATACAATAGTTTTGTGTTCACTGGAATAGCCACAACATTTGAGATTGCTTTTATTATCTAGGTATTACTTGCATAGCTGTCATGTCTACATGTCCCAGCATGAGCAGAATTGTAGATGAACTCTGCAAGAGAGAGAACCTCCTCCAAACTGCTTTGAAACCAAGTCCACAGAAGATCTGTGGCATGAGACATGTTACAGGAACTGGGACAGACAATGACTTGCCCAACAAGTGACAAACAGAACTAGCCACATCAAGTTGTGTGGCTGGTCCCAGAAGTCAGCCAGATCTGATCTAGTGCTGTTGCTTCTCATCTCATTGTGGTTCCAATTCCCACTCTCCCTCCACATTAGACAGCTGGTGCTATACTCTTCCTGACAAAGCCCAGGTGTCAGGAAACAAAGATGAGAGTGTGCAAAGCATGGTCTGGATACTCTAATGGACAGGCACTCTTTTAGAAGTGAGTGCTTGGCCAGCTTTAATGCACATGCAAATCAAGAGGAATAAGCTTCCACACAAGCCTGGAGCCAACATCAAACTCACCCCTTACATCCATAGAAAAGCCTCTTCACTTTTGGTCTATACAATCTCAGATTAAGCAAGCCAGGTAAAATAATCATCACTTTCATTCAGATGAGCTGGTAGCAGATGAATAAGCCAGGGTTGTTATCAACATTTTATGCACCAAATTTCTGCTTTTAGGTACAGTGCCAGAAAAGACTGCACTATTTTTGTCCTGGGTAAAGTCTAGGACATAGTTGTTAGCCTGAGCAGTGTAAGGCTTGGCATGAAATCACACCATCACTAAAAGTACAAGCAAATCATAGAGAATTGTAATGCTAGCCAGAATTTTATCCAGAGTTTCACTGACACTTTTCTAGAAAGGCTATCCATGTCCACTCTGACAGACTAGACAGCCTACTAAGAGCCCAGGACCCAAAAGTGGCACTTGGAATGCAAGTGCTAGGAGTCACGGTGTTAAACTGCTTATAATGTAGCCATATACACCTGAGCACCTTTCTGCAAAATCAGTTCAGAGTAGATTGTTCCTCTTTATTGAGCAAGATAGAGACTTCATCCCGGATAGACCTCTGTCTCAGTAGGTCAAATCCCACCTCGAGCTCCAGTGGCTGCACTGGGACATCTCCACAGACTGTCACAGAGTTCTACTGCCAGTCAGCTCAGATCCAGACACCTACATTGTGAACACCTAAAAGAAAAAGACATGAAACCCATCTTCAAGTGTGCCTCTCATTTGAACCTCAGTGATCTACAACAGTAAGAGAATGGCAGAGTGGGAAAGCAAGACCTTGTGAATGCTCATTTCCAAACAGTTCCTCTTCTTCTCCCCACAAAAATAAAAAATTTTCTATTACTAAAGTTTAGGAAAGATTGAGCTATCAATCATTACTGATCTTCATGTTACTGTATGGTATATCTACAAATCAGTTTACAGAAATTGCTCTCAGTGGTCTAATTTTTTTCATGATAAATCATAATAACCTTCAAGAAATTTTTCTTAGTACTGGATTTGGGGTTTTGTCCACTGGAAATTAGCTGAGTAAATAATTTATCTTCTCATGTTTTTCAGTAATGAAATAAATTATTCAACATAAACTAGGTAAAGACTCACCTTTTCCATCATCTTCAGTTCTCTTCTGAAAGCTGGGTCTGTCCTAAACCCCACCTGACTTAACTACATGGCTTACTGACAGTTCGGGTTTGTTGGCATTTGTCTTGGATGTGTACCTTCACTCTGCATTTTCCCCAGTCTATCTATATATCAGTAACATAGGTTTGTGACCATTTAGTCAATCTTGGTGGAATGAAACTATTGCTTTCTGTTCCTGTTTTTTTGCAGCATGTGAAGGAAAGCACCTGAGTAATTTGATCACCCTGGGGATGCAGGTCACCCTATTCAATGAGCCTCCTTGGCCACCACGGGCAGCTACATACCCCCCATCATCTGGATCAAACTCTTCAGCTCCCAGGGTAGGTGTAACCCAAACACTGAGTACAAATATCCTTGAACTGAAAGGAAGCTAAACTAAATGTACTGCAGACAGGCAAGGGTGTTAGATTCAAGATAGGCTTATATTCAGCTCCACGTTTGTGAAGATGTAACACTTCATCAAAGAAGAGATGTGTGTGGGGGGGATTCCCCCTGTTATCCAGATATGAAACTCATTGAGCTTTAATTGCAGGTGTAGCAAACTATATCAACATCTGTCCACTTCAGTTATCATAATCTCCTGAACATGGTGGTGCTGCTGCTCTGTCATTGCCTGGCTTTTGGAATACAGAGAGTCTTCTTTTACAGCACATCTATAATTACCCATTATAGATGGATCACACTTTTTGGATGATTTGAGAGATGAAAAAAGAGAGAATTCATGAACACAAAATGGCACTAATGTGTCTCTCCAGCATTATAGAATCTGCATCCCATAGCCAGTGTGTAAACCTCATGAGCTGGTCAACAGCAAGGGAGGAGAGCAGAGTGCCTAGTTAACCACAATACAAGAGGAGCCCCTGCTGATCCCTGGAGGGATTGCAGTGAGCACTGAGACAAAATGTTCACTATTTTGCACCCATCAGGCAGAGAAACTGTTAATGTGAATTGAATTGTAACAGTAAAAAATATAAGAAAACTCAAAAGCAGTTGAAGAAGTAAAAAATGAAACTGAGACAAATGTGCTTTAATTTCAGTTAGTTTTGCAGGGGGTATTTTCACAATTGGGAATATCTAAAACTTGTTTTGTACAGATGCATTTTTTTATTAGGCATAATCACAAAAACCCATCTGCTCCTGTGCTTCGTCTTTATTCACCCCCATTAATCACCTGAAACAAATATCACTCATCACACAGACATAACCAGCTGAAAGATTGGCATGGACTTTTGATGAATTTCTAGTGAATTGGTAAGATGAAACAAAACACTACTTGCATTTTATTTTCTTGTGGGTTCATATCTTGGTGGTTGAATATTCTGTATTTTCCTTTCCCCACTGCCCTTCCAAAAGGAGATGCAACTATGTTTGCATTTCTACTGCTCAAGACCAAAAATTGGCCAAGATCAGAAAGGAAATGTATGTCACAGGACAGAATAAAGCCTGGATTCCATATCACCAGGCTCAGCTCTCCCATAGGGCCACAGACTATGTATGACTGTTGTAACTGAGGAACATACCTGTTCTGTTCACAGATCCCGCAGTTTCTCAATGGACTCCAAAGCAGGTAGATGGACTGCAATGAATTGTGTTCTTCAGTCTCCTCCACTTCTAATATGGGCCTCACCATACACAGATTTACAATGCAAATGTGAAGGACCTCACCTCCTTACATATATACTTGCTATAGCCAGCTCCATCTAAACCTGATTCCTCAAACCAGTCGCATACATAATAGCTGAAAGCTATTGTGACTTTTTGGTCTGAATTTTTAAGCCAGTAAGAGTAATCAGCTTATCTTGTTTAGCTCAATGTCACATATTTATAGAGCATTTAATTTTCCACTTTGTTATCACATTTGAAATTAAAACAAATTTCAACCTTTCTTGAAGAATGGAAGTACCAAGTTTCATGCCACACAGATGCCATTCAAGTGTGTCTGCCCAAACTTGTGTCCTCCAGCTTCCTGGACCATCACTGAAAAGGACGAGCATCCTAGTTCCCACTCAATACCAGCAAGTCATGACATCCTCCATGAAAACTTTAGAATAATTTAGGTTGAAAAAGGCCTTTAAGATCCTTGAGCCCAACTGTGAATCCAACACTGTCAACTGTACTACTAAACCATGTCCTTAGATACCACATCTACATGTCTTTTAAATATCTCTAGGGATGGTGACTCATTTGCTTCCCTGGGCAGCCTGTTCCAATGCTTGATAACACTTTAAGTGAATATTTTTTTTCTTAATATCCAATCTAAACCTTCTTCATGAAACTTGAAGCCATTTTCTTTTGTCCTTTCACTTGTTACTTGTGAGAAGAGACTTACTCCCACCTCACTACAACCTCCTTTCAGGTAGTTCTAGGGACTGATAAGGTCTCCCCAAAGCCTCCTTTTCTCCAAGCTAAACATTCCCAGCTCCCTCAGCTGATGCTCCTAAGACTTGTGCTGCAGACCCTTCCCCAGCTCTGTTGCTCTGCTCTGGATACACTCCAGCACCTCAATGTCTTTCTTGTCATGAGGGGCCCAAAACTGGATGCAGCACTTGTGTGGCCTCACCAGTGCCAGATACAAAGGGAAAATCACTGCCCTGGTCTTGCTGATCACACTATTGCTGATACAGGCCAGGATTTCACTGGCCTTCTTGGCCATCTGGGCACACACTGGCTCATGTTCAGGTGCTGCTGACCAGCAGATCCAGGTCCTTTTTCACTGGCAGCTCTGCAGCCACTCTGCCCCCAGCCTGTAGTGCTGCATGGAGTTGTTGTGACCCAGGTGCAGGACCTGGCTCTTTGTTTTGAATCTCACACCATTGGCCTTGTCCCATTGATTCAGCCAGTCCAGATCCCTCTGCAGAGCCTTCCTATCCTCCAGCATACCAACACTCCCACCCAACTCTGCGTCATCTGCCAACTCAATCCTCTCCTCCATTTGGGAGTTATTATCCTGGGTAATACCTCCAAAACTTGGGTCCTCCAGCTTCCTGGATCATCATTGGAGAGGAAGAGCAACTGGATAGTTCCCACTGGTTCCCACTCTCTATCAGCCAACTGTAACCTCCTCTGTGGCAACTAAGGTAGTAAGTCCCTTGAGTCAAAGTTACAGTCAATAGACATATGCTAGAAAGTTCTGTCCTGGCAAGGAGAGGTTAAGGACAAGATTATCAGGAAAAAGGTAAGAAAGAGAGAACAGTAATAAATTTAATTTAAAGTAAATTTCAGAGGGCACCTGCCTCAGGCAAGAGCTGTTTCAATAACGCACTTTAGGAACGCAGAGCAAAGTACTGAGGGCAAGGGGATGAGTTGCACAACCTCAGGGTTCATGTCATTTGTCTGGAGACTAGTGAGAAGTAAAAGTGCCATTTTCATCTAGAAACTACTTTTCTTTGCACTGATACTGAATTATAGAAACTCAACAATGACCAGAACAGGAATTGTCTTGCCACACGGTTGTGCCAAAAAAATTATATGATACTGGTGGTCCTGTAAAGATACATATATAAAGGGATATATAAATATATATATATATATGTGTGTGTGTGTGTGTGTGTGTATATGTATATGTATATATATATGAAGCACATTGAAGAAGTTGGAATATGTAAACCAGAGCAAACTGTATCAGAAAGTCAGATTTGAGATGAACACATAGGCCTGTGAGGGAGGAGTTTCTAGAGACGTGTACATACTCACACTACAATTAACAAAAACCACAGTAGAGCTGTTCTTTGTTCTTATTGAAGGATGAAGAAAGTATATTTATGAATAGATGTAACTAATGTAAAACTCCAGCTGTTTAAAAGGAATCTTAGAGTTGTCTTGCACATCCTTAATGTGTTATTCCTTAAGAAACAGCTGAAACTGGATGTCCTTATGCACATGAGAGCCAATGGTTAGTGAACTTAGAGTTAGTCAAAAAAATGTGAATTAAGGGCACCTTAATTCTGAATAGAAGATTCTGTCCTGACCTTTAGTTACATTTGACAATTTCATTTCTTTCACATATTTCTTATGCTTAGATTCAGCGCCTTATTTCTTGGTATCCTGTGGTCAGTGTGGGCATAGGAAGAGGTCATTAGCTTCAGTAAGTGAAATGCCATTGAATCACAGTCTCCTTCATCCTACCTGTACAAATTTAGAAATGCCCAGTGATCCACAATGAACCAGCTCTGGATTTATCCTAATGCATGCAAATGGTGACCCTTGCTCACTTCTCTTGCATATGAACAACAGCTTTGGTTTCTTGCCAGCTCTAAGTGCTTGAGGTTTTCTCTTGACCTGCTACCTATCTATAGTATTATAAATGCACTATGCATGCATTAGATCCCAAAATGGATCTGAACTCTCACAACCTTTCACACTGAGGATGTGTCCTCCCTTAACCTTGGTGCACAGATATTTGCTTGAGATCATTTTCTTCTCTTCTGCTTCTGCCTGAATTGAGCAAAACAAAGAAGTGAAACAGCTGTACAAACATTAAGATGTTTTAAGAGAACCCTAGCAGAGGTACCTGGTCCTGTAGCATCCCAGGACGGCAGCCAGACCAGTAATGGGGTGGGATTAGGACAGCTTTCCCTTATTTTCCCAGTTTATCTCAGCACAAGATAGGGGAATAAGGTTCCTATTCCTACATTCAACTACTAGGCACATAAAGCCAAGCACAGCTTTGATTACAGACTCGTAGTACAAACACTGATACAGAAAATCAGAGCATGGAACAGTCAAAGGTATAATGTGACATTAAGAGTCTGTAAGTAAAAAGCTGGAAAGGTGATGAAGTATTGCAGGTCAATATGCTGATTGTTGGTGCTTAAACAAGCATAGCACACCTTTCCTGAGGTTTTTTTCCTGCGAAAGAGCTGCCCTTTATGTTAGGCTGGAAGCACATAATAGCTGCTTTATATTTCCCACTCTAGGAATTATTTCAGATGATCATATACTTTGGAAAACCTTAACCTTATATGCAAAAGTTATATTATTTTGGCTTATTTTTTTACATGTAGAGATGAAACAGTGAAAATCTGGAAAAGTCAATCAATATATTGCAACCATTGAGTAAAAAATATACATTAAAAATAAAAATTAACCAAAAAAAAAAAAAGAAGAAGAAAGAAAATCCTTCTTTTAGAACTAACAGATTTTCATCATTTTATTTAGAAAATTCTGAGGCCAAAATGGCAGTTTTGCTGAAATTGCAATGCTACATGGCAGAAGAGGTGGAGGCAGTTAAAAATGAGTGTATCTAGAAACAGAAGGAGAAATAAAAGAGCAAAGAACATGGAACACAGGAGACCAGAACAGCTCTGAACTTCTCAATTCATAGCAAGCAAACAGATTAAGTCTTCATGAAGGCAAGCAAAGATACTGAAAGAGGTAACTAAAAGCAGCCTTTCTATCAAAGAACCACAAACCTTGTTTGATAATATGCATGTAAGCGAAGATCAAACTAGTGATGAGACTATGATCAAAACACTGAAAAAACTTTGTTCTAAACAGAATGAAACTTTTGAGAGAGATCTTATGACATGCGACAAGATACCATATAAGAACTCAAAAAAGGGGGAAAGAGGCTTTTGAGGTCTTGAGAACAGAGTTCTAACTTGCATCAACTGTGTTATATGGAGGGTTTATGGAATGCTTAATTTAAGGCAAAAGCTGTAACAGAGAGACAAAACCAAGAAAAAGATTGAAGAAAAGATTCTGACTTCAGTGTGGAAAAGGCAATTAGACTGTAAGGGGAGAACATAATTTGCAGATTGAAAGCTCTGAAGGAAAAGAGATCTCATTCAGAGGATTGGGTTAGTCAAATGAGCAATCAAAAGTCAAAGTAGGAAAACCTAAAGCTCAGAAAGGAACAGGAAAGCTGTGCACAAAAACTTGAAAGAAGGATCATGAAAAACTGCACAGAAGGTGGAAGAAAACAATCCAAATATACATCTAGCCTTTGAAAAAACCTGCTATATTTTTAACAAGCCAAATAATTTTGCAAAATCCTGATGAAAAACCAGAATTTACACCAGTGGATGTGAATTATATTACCTCTACACAAGCAAGCCTAATTCCTTATGGGAAAGATTTAAGCAATACCTAAATGGAGTAGATTTTTACCCTACACAGTAGCAGATCCTTTATTAATTTTAGATAGCGTGCCCAGATCAGGGCAATACTTGATTTAAAATACCAAGTGTGAAGACAGAACCAATACCACCAATGCTCAGATGATACAGGGGCCAAATCACTCCTGAAGAGGTGGCATGCAAATGCAATGGGACAGTCAGCTGGCTGGAGAGGTAGAACTGCCCAGACCCTTCTGGGAAGTGTATTATCCAAAAAGATATCTTTGCTTTGAGTAAAAACTTAACTTTTTAAATTAAGAAAATACAGCTTGGCAAACCAGGATGGAAGGGGCAATATTTACAAACAACCAGCTCCTGTCCATGGCCCCTGCTCCTCCTGGAAGTCCTTGCTTCCCACCAGAGTGATCACTGCTGCATGGCAGCAAACAGTGCCCACTGCTCTCTGCTCTCTAGGAAGGTTTTCCCATGCTTTTCTGAGGCCTAACCAAACTCATCACGGTCTCAGTATGTTACCAACTCCCAATGTCCAGCTGCATCCTTGATAATGCCACAGCCTCTCTATTAGTTAATGCCCTGGGTTGCTCCCAATGGAAATGAGAAGGAAAGTGTCCAGGTTGTGAAGAACATCCAGCCAATCTTCTTAGTGGATCATAAACATGTCTGTGAGAACAAAAAGAAAACAAACAGTTTTGTCACAAGAAGAGGTAAGTTAGATAAAACAAAATATTTGAAAGATGAGCTTTACAATTACTTCGGCAGAAGGTGCACCTGAGACACAGCAAAGTGGGAGAGCACCGATCAGGAGAGGAAAGCAGGGAAACAGAAAAAGAGAAAGCAAAAAACAGAGAAATAAGGAAAAGGCAGAAGAGATTAAAATATGGAAATCACAAAAGAAAACTCAAAATATCCAGAATGTAGAGAAATGTCATACCTAGAACAATACTGGCTCATATGATCTGAGTAATGTTGTAAAGAAAAGGCCATTTTAATGGGCCAAAATAGACAAACAGAAGCAGCATAGAATGATAACTCTAAAAACTTTAAAGACATGATCCAAGATTGACATAAATTCATTTGGATGT
>JAOXXN010000395.1:144295111-144314906 GCA_026770055.1 Myrmophylax atrothorax
ACTAATCAGAGCCAAGCCAAGAGCAGCTTGGAGCCTGACAGCATCTCTGCCCCTTCTTCCTCTTCCTCATACACAAATTTAGGAATAGCTGAATTTTTGAGGGCAAAGGGGATGGACTAGACCCTTCAGGCCCTGATTTCTACTGCTTTACACTGGGAAGCTGAACTTTCTTAAGAGAGAAGAAAAGGGAGCAGAGAGGGGGAAAGGAGGGGGGAGTAGCCAAGAAAGCAGAGCACCAAGGAGGACTGATTGCACAAGCAAGATGGGGGTACAACTTCATACAATGACAACCTCTGCTGCAGTGGGGACAAACTCTGACTGGAAATTAGCTCTGTCCTCTTGAAAAGGGTAAAGGAGATACAGGTACCTTTCTCAAAAGTCACTGTTGCTCTCTGTGCTAACCAGAAAAACTCATGATGAGTAGCTGAGCTTTCCCTTGGGGTCTGAGTGTATTAATAGGCCTTCTTCTGCATGTATATTTTGCTGAGGAATTTGAGTCAAAGGACTTTACACCGCATCAGGTTCAAGGTGGGAGACTCTGGAGTGAGTGGGTGAAATATATGTTAATACACAGACCTGCAAACCAGCATACTTACATTTAGTCTAACCTTAGTCTGCCTCTTGAGACAGTTTTGTAGGCCTAGGTCAGAGGTTTTAAGAGCAGTTTAATACACTCCTCTTTCCATTAAGACAACTGACTAAGTGCTTAGGTGAAAGTTATACTATTAATAAAACCACCATAATCAAATGGAATATTTGCAAATTAGAATTAAAAATGCAAAAAGGGATGATATATGTATAATTTCGAGACACAGGGTTCAGAAAGGCCTTATAGAGGCATGTTCTTGGCCTGCTTTCACTCAGGGTCTCTGTCAATGGTCCTTTCCATCTGTCATGCCAGGCAGCCACTGCGTTAAACCCAGACACTGCTCCCCACGGCTGAGCCTCGGGCTCCCCATTTGGAGTCCCCACAGCCACTGGGTCTCACTCATGCTTCCTGCTGTTCTCAGGGACCAGTGAACCTTCCACTTCTAGTGAAGTATTCAAAATGCAGCTTGTACCGATCTTGCTGCAGATGGCCTCTGGGCACACTTGGCAGGATGTTCTCAGGCATGAGCACAGTGGGTTCTGACACCCTGGGGTGCATGACTGGCTGTGAGCCACAGCCAATTGATCTCATGAGAGTTACGTGGGAGAAACGTAGCTCAATAGACAGCCCCTGTGCAAACCACGGAGTGACACAATCCTGCCTGTGTTCACAGCGTACTTTATCTACTTATCTCAAAAAGCTTTCTACATCTTGCTTACAGCAATGGAAACAGATATTGTTCTCACTCTTGGCTTTGCCAAAGGGCCAGTGAAGGCTCCAGTGCATTTATGGACTGAACTGCAATTCACAAAGGTGTAAAAAATGTCATCCCTGTCATCAATGGCTTCCTACCGAAAAAAAGGAATATTGTAGCTAAGGTGAGTATCCAACAGACGTGCAGCAATGGCCAAACAAATGAGCAGCTCCCCTGGGCTCACACTATCTCCCTCTATGTTTTCCATAATCGGGGCCTATCTTGCTTCCATTAAGAAAGATGGAAATAGTCCAAGTGCTTTTGATGGGAGCAAACGCCTGCACCTATATGCTCCAGATTTCTGGGGTGTATATACTGCAGAATGTATTCAAGCTACGTGCCCATATGTATTTCTTATGCAGTTCCAGTTTTTATAAACCTCTGGAGTTTACAGCTTTGTCAGCAATGACATTGACAAGTTTTATTCTAACTGGTGTGTTCCCAGGGAAAGTTCTTATTCTAAAGAAATGTCACTTCCCAATGAAAAAACTGTTCTGCTGAAAAATTCTTCACTGGTTCTATCTTTTGAGCTGATTGAAAGGTTCATCTTGCTTTCAGGTGACATGCACATTTAGGAAATACTGAATCAAAACAGCTGATGCTGTAGTGATTTATGCACTTTTTCAGTCCATCTTCTCCAAGCATTAAAATGCACCATTGTGGATCCCTATTCCATCTGGAAACAAACTATGCCCGGCCATTTGTTCTTGCTCATCCTGCACAGACAGCAGTACTAGTAGTACAGGCTTCCAGATCCTTTTCTGGCTGCTTTTTGGGGCAGAAGTTAGCAACCTTTGGAAGGTCTTCTAAGACATAGCACTTCAGCTCTGTGAATGTCATCAGTATAAAAAACTAACACTTATTCATAGTTTCAAAGTTTAGGGAGAAATTTGAAGGGCTGCTACTATATTTGCATGTATTCTTGATTTTGGATTCTCCTACTCATGCTGCACACTCCTCCATGCATTTCCCATCCTTGGATACTAACAGAGTACATGTTCCCCACTTAGCTCTTCCTTGCTTCTTGTTGGGATCATGTTTGATCATGTTTTCTTTATGTTTGTATGTAAAAACAGTCAAACCCCTTTGTTCTTTTTGGTGATAGACATATCTACAGGAAGAATATCTTTCATGACCATTTAAGTTATGAGGTAATGGTCATGTCTTAGTGGAGATAAACATGAAAGCTTCTGTTAAAATGTGTTTGTAGTCTTGAACTACCTGTGTGTTTCTTTCTGTAATGATGCTGGAATCTTAAAAGTGAAAAAAAAAATAAACATTCTCCAAATAAATTACCTTGTCCAAAATTGAAAAATGGTATTTAACTAACATTTCCATTTCAGTCACTATAGGCATCTATAAGTCCCATAGGGAATAAGCCTGGCTGGGCATCTCCTAACACTAAGGACCAGGAACCTTGGGAGAGGGCAATGTGTAATAAGTAACCGCTTGTAAATCTCACCCAGCAGAAAGTCACTTTGGAGACACATGTATGCCAAGACTGAGTGAAGTAGATGTTAAGAGACCACACATCTGGGAACAAACAAAATTAAAAGAAGACCTACCATCACCAAGTGAAAAATCAAGCAGAAAGAATTCAGAGCAGCTTTGCTGTTTCTTGATGGCTACAAGAAGCATTGAAGTCAGCACTGATGATTGCAGAGTTTTGCCATACCCTTTAATGGAAGTTGATACAGGCCAGATCTTAAAAATTTTTAGAAGAGAATAATGTCCCAAGAGTTGCAGGTGCTCTATTACTTCCCACAATTTGGCAAAAAATTACAACACCCTTTTGCACCAGTTTCAGAGGAGGATCGTGCTGGCTGACATACAAAGGAAGTACCAAATACACAGGCATATAAGCACCTTCTTTGCCAGGACTGGAAAACACTCTGGAATTGTCATGGCTTTAGCTCCCTCAGAAAGCAAATTGGACTGATACCAGAGCTCTTTATAGAAGATATAGGCAAGAAGGAGTGCTATGAACTAGTCTCACTTCAACCTTTCATGCTTTCTTGTCTTTACCAATATTTATTTATGCCAAGCCAAAGGGGTGTGAGGGGGGGTCTTTCCAGGAGAATGAAGGGGACAGCAAGTTCTTAATTCAGTTAACGATTGCAGGAAGTGGTTTGTCAGTTTAGAGGTAGTCCCTGCTCAAAGCCAGTGCCCTTCTCAGAAATTAAATTGCAGTTCTCTAAAGATAGATTGCGCAAAACACCAGGGGACCCCCCAAGAATCTGCAGCCACAATTCCCCAGAGAAGGAGCTCCAGAGAAGCGGTGAAATGCCCCCCTTCCTGCAGCTGCTCTGTGGACTAAACCAACACTCAGTGGAGTGGGTCTCTTATGCAAGTTCTCAGGTTTCATATCCGCAGTGACCAAGTTTTGTTAAAAATATGACAGCTGCTCCTGTCATTTTCTTTCCATGTAATTTTAGCCGTTGCTCAAACTGCACATGCATTTTCTGCCTTTCAATGATGGCAAAGGAGGTTTGCATAAAGCAAAGGACTTACCAGAAGTTTCTAGCTTTGGCACTGAAGGATCGGGTCCCCCTGGCACACGTCACAGATTGCATAAAACAGTTTGCAAACTACAGTGAGAAGGTGATATTCTAGGTGATGTTCGGAGCAGTTTATTCAAGCCATTTGACAAAGTAGGATTTGGTTGGGTATAATTGCAACCAAACAAGAAATTGTTTGATGGACTTCAAGGAATAACTCCCAGGTTGCCATGAGCAATAGCAAGGATCTGATCTATGTAACTGTAGAGTATCAGGATGTCTCATCCACATTCCTAGGAACTGTACAATAAGTCCTTTCACCAGAGCCTCTAATATGCCCTGTGAGAGCATTTTATTCACTCTAAAGGAATCAATTCAGCTAATCCATCTGAATTACTACATTTTGCACTGGTGAAAATCTAGATTATCTGCACTGATGTCAACAGATTGACTCAGAGCTTTGTGTCCTTGCAGCTGGAGAAGAGAATGTTTGCATTACTTTCAATGTGAAGGTTCCTCAGTTAATTTTAACCAAAACTGCAGAAACTGACACAACAGTAAAATGAGTGCTCCATATAACTTAGTCTCCCACCCACGGCAGAAGTAACTACTTCATGAGAAGACATCTTAGAGTAGGTCCATCTTGGTCCGTAACTGCAAGTCAACATGCCCACACATCATGCAACACAACAGTGTTGTTGGGAGCATTGTGGTCCAGTTTCCATCCCAATTCTCACCTCAACAAGTATATATCTCTCCTAAGGCCAAACAGCAAAAGGCTGGCTGTCTCTTGCTCAGTGGTGATGGTTGTATGTCAAGAGAGAATCATGTCAGTCTGTCATGATTTTGTCACCATTTCTCTCCATATTGTTTACTATTTTTTTGCACACAATTTTTATTCTTGTAGGCCAAACACTTCAGGCAAAATCAAAGCAGCTTTGTGCTTTTTACTCCTTTGAAATCCTTTCTAGTTTGGTGTTTTGGTCATTGGGATTTTTGGTTTTACCAATAATGCATTAAATGCTATATGGCAGAGAGAGATGGGCTTATCTTCAGGTGTTTTAGGCTGAAGGTCACAAAATATGGCACTAGCCCTTCCTCACTGAGCTCAAACCACAGCTTGTTTGTGAGCAGTTGCTTGGTCTAATCTCCCATGGCAGTAGTTCCATGAGCTTTTCCTCAAACCTGCTAAGGCTGGTAGAGAAGCAGAGGCAGGAACCTATGTGGTCCATACCGCAAAGAAATGGAGAATGTGCAAAAAGAATATGTCAAAATGGTGTACAACAGAAACCAATTCACTTTTTTCAGAGCAAATGACGATCATTAAGTCAGAGTTCAACTGGTTTACTAGAGCAGATTTTCTCTGGGGGAAGCAGAAAGCACTATGCCCTCTCCTGGTCTGTGGCACCTCTACAGCTCATCTGCAAATGTTTCTCATTTCATATATCTCTTGCTGAAGCATTTATCCTTAGCTCACAGTGCTCTCCTTGTTTGAAGGTACTTTCCTCTGTCTGTTTGCTTTTTTCTTTTCCACTTGTCACACCAGCAAAGAAAACTTTAAGGGATATACAGAAGACACCCAGCTTAAGTTAAAAAAGCTCAAAGAGGGACTTAATATCTCTGTTGCTTTCTAGAACCAGGTGCCTCTCATGTCATGATTGGTCTCTCCAGCTGCACCCCCCAACACAGGAGCTTGTTCAGCCTTGGGAAAGGTGAAGGTAGTTTGAAATGGTGCTGGCATATGCAGGACCCCAAGCATCCAGACAATTTTTTAGTGGTGGCAGTACAATACACTGTAACTGTGATCCCTTCCTTGAATGTTGCTCAAAGACTCTACACATGTGAGGAAGTGCTCCACAGACTCACCCAATGCAGCACATGATGCAGCTGGCAGATGTGGCCTTGAATCATCTGCTACTAAAGCCTCCTGCATCTTTTTAATTGAAAACATTAGCTTTCAGGAGAACTCATAAGATGGTCATGTACTGTCCCACAGGGGACAGGGGCTGTTGTGCTCCGCAGCAAATGAATCAGATTCAAAAATGAGTAGCCTCTGTCTGTCCAGCTTCCACTTTCTCAGTCATGGCTCATTCTTGTGTTCCACGTTTACGTTGAATTCCCACACTGAGCCCTCTTGTGTAATTTAGACTGAGATTTTCCCTCTTTTCCCTCCCTCCCCTCCACCCCCCCTGCATCCTCTGTACAGCAGAGCTGGCCACACAACAACAGAGGAAATGAACAACATCTGGTGAGATTGATTCCTCGTTCTTGTAAGCAGTGTAAGCTAACAGCTGTGTCAGGCATTTCATCCAGCTCTGGAATAGAAAAGAAATCAATCACGCATTCCGCTTCACCACACCTCCTCATTCTGGCGCCTGCACTGGTCCTGCAAGATAATTGCATGGTTCACTTTTCTGAAAATTTACTGGAATCCCACACTTTGTATAGAGGAGATCCTTTGATGCAAATGTAATCATTGTCTTAAAGTACAGGAGACTTTAAAGACAGAAAAAAATAAATAAAAAGAGAAGTGAACTCAAGCACATGCCCACTTTAAATAAAGGAGTTCATTGGATTCAATAAAACTATGTATGAGTTTATATGTGTATTTTAAAAAAGTGTTTCTTATTCTGTGCATTTAGATGCCTAATCACTCTTGTATCCTATGGCTCTTGGTAGTACCTAGGCACTTAGAAAAACTACTTTTAGGCACAGATATGAGTTTTACCATTATGCACAACAATGCCACATGATGAGCTCATATCTTGTTGAATTGAAACCTTATTGCTGACTGCTCTAGAAATCAGAGCATGGGAACAGAAGAGATCCAAGGCAGTAGCAGCCATGAGAAGGAGACACAGCAGAAAGACAGTTTTCTTATAACTTATGGGCCTCTGAGCCAGCTTTGGAGTTAAGGAATAATCTCTTCTTTTGAGTGTTTCTGCTGACATTGTCTAGAAGCTACCACCTATCTTCAATTACCTGGGCAGTTTCTGTAATGCAGATGCAGATCTTCATCAAAGATCCACCAACAAGTCTTCAGTAATAATTACTGCTCCACAAGCCCCATTGTGACCACAGAAAGCACAGTGTAGCTCAGGAAGGAGGATTCAAAGGTAGTTTCCAAGAGAGTGTGGAACAGTCAAGCACTGGGCAACTTGCCCTGTCTGTCTCACAGCTGCATGGGCTGATGGTCTCACAGATAAGCAGCTGCAAAGATCCACAAGCAGGGAACATCTTCATCTGTCCCTTGGGTTGCCTTTCTCAGGCATGCTGGGTTTGACTCCATTTCAGTGGGAATCTGGCAAAACGCATGGCCACTGAAGCCTAGAAAAAACAGGTGATTTATCATCAATCTGAACAGGTATTTGGTCCATAATCATAGCCAAAATGTGGATCCCTCTGGTAGATTGTGCAGGCTGCCTGCTGGACTTTTCTGCAGAGATTTAAACAGCCTCTGTTCTTGCTATCCAGCTGCTTTCCTAGGAGATCTTCAGATTGGTGATGCTTACCTTCAGGTCTCAGAGATGTTTCCTTAAGGCCTTATAGGATAACTCAAGACCATGAGTAAAGGAAAAGCAAAGCATGATGCCGAGCAAGATGGCAATGTGTGATATTCTATGTGGCACACAATCCTGCACAGCTTTGCTAACATTCGAAATGACCATCAAGAAATTAAAGATTGCTTTTCGGAGTTTTAGCTTCAAGTGGCATCACAGGTGTCTTATGCTCACAGTGAATTATTCCAGCACCTCTGTACTGACACTCATCTTGAAAATCTGAGCAGTACTGAGCAAAAAAGCCCTACAAAGTAAAAGGCAGGTGTTGGAGGAGGCCACGGTGATCTAGAGTTTATTAAATGGCAGGTGTACTGTAAGAGATGGGTGGATGAGGACGCGGATGTCTGAGACCCTGGCCCCCTCAACCAGGAGGCCCTGCAGCAGCTCAACAAGGACTGTGATAGATTTAAAGATTACATCGATGTTTCCCCTGTTTAATAAAATTGTGTAACAATATGACTTCCCTATGTATTTCCCTTTAGTCATCCTTATCCAGGTTCTTCTTCCCACAAACCCTTAGGGCATCTTTCCCGCCACTGATTGGCCCCAGTTTGGTGCAGTACACCATTTTCCATATAAGGTTGTGTTCTGATCCTGGTTTCCCATTGGTCCTTTCCTTGTTCCTCCCCTCAATTTCCATATGGACCAATGGGATGCTTTGCCCCTCCCTTTCTCCTCCCCTTCCCCCTCCCATATTCTGGAAGTTTCCGCTTCTCCCTATATAAGGCCGGGCGTTCCAATAAACCTTGCTTCTCACCGTGGACTCCTGACTGTGTAACTGTCTTTCCTTCTTGGGATTAGCGCTGGTCAGGAGTAGGAGGAGCCTCCCTGCACTTCAAGGGGCTAGCAACTAAAAGAGCTATCACTGCCTGAGCTTTTATAACTCACCCCTTGGAGCCAAGGTTTTCCCCTCCACTGTATCAGTGGAATTACCATCTGCTGATAGGCAGGAAAAACTGTATTTTCCTTTTTGTCAGCTGCATGCACATGTAAACAAGTCCTCTTCTCAAACCAGTGAGATTCCCTACTGTAAAGTGGAATGGAGTATTTGGAAGCAGAGGGAGAAAACAACCTAAGAAAAAGTGGGAAGCAGCCACCAAAAGACATAATCAAGGGAAGCAAGCTATAGTGCTAGGGGTTTGCTATGAGTTAAAGATTTTCCAATAAACAATGCAACAGAACAGATTTATGATTTCACCATAAAGTTGCATGATACCATTTAATGAATTAAACATTCGCATACAGGTTCAGAGAAAATATTACTGACTGGGAGAGCATAAAAGCGTTGGGACATTCTTCACATTTATTACTTATGAAAAGCTAAAGAAAGAAAGCAATCACAATAGCAATGAAACATACTTTTCCACCCACATAGCATCTGATCAAATATTCACAGATGGAATTTATATGGGAGGCCATGGTAGCTGGGTTTTTTTAAGCTGCAGTTGTAACTTAGGTTCTGCTAAACTCCAAATATACATATATATCTTCGGTATTTATAGGAGTCCTATTACCATAATAATTGAGCATTTCATCCCTTTTAATGTATTTATCCTCACACCATGCTTGGAAGGGAGGATGGGCCCAATGCTGTGATGGAAACTGAGCCATAAGGGAGGCTATGGACAATAAAGTGCCTTAGCTGCCTTCCGTTCAGATATTATGAAGCCTAGAAATTAGACATTTAGCCACATCACAGTGCTTAAAAAAGCCAGAACTAGATGGCTTCCTAACCAATTGATAGGAAAGAGCAGAGCAAGGAGAATAATCTAAAATAAAATTAAATCCCTAGAACATTCACATTTTTGAACACTGATAAAATGGAAAAGTCCTTTCCTCCAGCAGAATGCAAGTGAAAAGCAGCTGGTGAATATACAGATCTAGAAACCAGCTGAATTTTTTAAACTGCTTGAGCACAGTCTTTGCAGATCATAAAGATCCTTCAGGTCCTAAATTCTGCCTAAGTAGTCTCTGTGAACGCTGTCTACCAGGCTCAACAGCAGCCCCATCAAACAGAAGGGAAAAAGTTCCAAGATTACAGTTATGCTTTTTTGGCTCCAGTCCTGCACCATCGCACTGGTGCCTTCATTCCACCAGACTCAGCTGCGAAGGGAATGGCTCCCCTCAGTCACATGACCAAGTGCTTTCCACTCTGAAGCCCCACCTGAACAGGTTCCTGATGAAACGCATTTGTAGAAGTAGCAAGATTGATATTTCTGAGGTTACTGAGCAGGAGCAAACAACTCTGCTTTTGAAGCTTTGAAATGCCTGTTCTTTGTTAGGACACAACACTGACATGAAAGCACCTTATGTAAGCATGTGTGACATCACAGTGAGGCAGGGAAGTCTTGAACACTGCGGGCTGGTTTTCAGAAGTATAGTTCATCAAATAAATGAGGTTGAGTATATGTCTGAGATCCAGGAAGGGTCATTCACTCTGATTCACACAAAAATGGGTTTCAATTCAGTCTCAATGTTCAGGCACATTGCCAAAGGCCTTGTGCCAACAACTTTTGCTCAGAACAGAATTCATAATCTCACATGGAAATACAGCCCACACCAACCAAAAGCAGAATTTGGATCACTGCAAGATGTAAATAGGCCAGAACTATATTTCCTTCAGATATGATGAGAAATTACTCAAATATTAGCATCATTGTAGTCAGTTTGGAAACAGAGGTAAATTTGACTCCACTACAGTATTGAAAACATTCAGAAGATTTTTCCCACTCTTCTCCCATCCCCAAATCTAAAGATGAGCTCAGAAATGCTCAGTTTCCAACATGAAAAAAGGTGTGCTGGTTTTGGCTGGGGTAGAGTTAATTTTCTTCACAGTAAATGATGAGAGGCTGTGTTTTGGATTTGTGCTGGAAACAGTGTTAACAACAGAGGGATGTTTTCATTACTATTGAGCAGAGCTTACACAGAGTCAAGGCCTTTGCTGCTCCTCACCACACTCCACCAGCAAGGAGGCTGAGAGTGCACAAGAAGTTGGGAAGGGTCTCAGCCAAGGCAACTGAACCCAGCTGACCCAAGAGATATCTCAGACCATATGGCATCGTGCTCAGCATATAAGGCTGTGGAAGAAGAAGGAAGGGAGGGACATTCAGAGTAATGGCATTTGTCTTCTCAAGTCACTATTACTCATGATGGAGCCCTGCTTCCCTGGGGATGAGGAACACCTGCCTACCCATGGGAAGTTGTGAATCAATTCTTTGTTTTTGTTTGCTGGCATGCACAGCTTTTGTTTTGCCTTCAAACTGTTTTTATCTCAGACTACATCTTTTCACCTCTTTACTCTTCCAATTATCTCCCCCATCCCACCAGGGCAGAGTGAGCAAGTGGTTCTGTGAGGCTTAGTTGCTGGCTGGCATAAAATCGTGACAGAAGGATATACGTGTTACCTAAATACACTTTGACAAAAATTAAAGTACATCTCTATAAACAAATAAGCTCCATCTAGTTCTCAGTTACCAAACAGAAGGGAAATTATATTACAACATCCTCAGAATACACAGGCATCTGGCTTGAATACTGTATTCCTTCCTTCCAAAATACATAAAGGCACCTTGTTGCTTGATCACTGACAGACATCAAACACAGGGGAGGAAGCACATCATCAGTACCACAATTGCTACATGCCATTGGCTCTCTCTGAACTCAGCAATAGGTGACATTGGCCATCTCATACTCATTCCTTCAGATTGTCATTTCCACAGGACACCGTGTCAGAGACTACCCGGCCTTCTCCAGCATCATCAGACCAGCAGAAGTCTGGACCTGGGGCTATTCGCTCATGGCAACCAGCAGGTTAAACTGGGACAGTTAGCGGAGGCACCTCCCTCTACTGCCTGTTCTGTTTCCTGGTGGCTGTTGCACTGCAAAGAGTAAGGTCAAACTGTGTGTGATGCAGTTCCCAAACCAGCATCTACAGCCTGGGTGATTTTAACAGAGCACATGCAAATGGCTGTAGTACAAAAGTTACTTCACATGCAGCTCAGCTTCCAGACAAAGGAAAGAAACAACCTTTGGGAGAAGGGAGGAAGTACTGGAGAAAACAATTCTGCTATCTAATCTTGATGTTCTTGTGAATCAACATCTTTAGGAAAAAATCCATTTGGGACTTTGAACTATCCAATTGAAAACATCCCATATATTATTTTTTTCAGCAGCATGTCTCAGTGCATTATTGGTGTCATCTTAGTCGTTATTTTAATTTTTAAAAACACTTCATTTGAAATGAGTAAAGAAGAAAAACCTCAGGCTCTTTTTTGGGGGGAGTTCATTGTTTCTAGACTGAAGTTGCAATATATAAAAATCGTTTCAGCTGGGTTTTGTTGTTACTAGAAATAAAATAATGACCTAATGATTTACTATCACATGAAATTGAGATTACAAAAGCAGCACTATATAAAAACCAATGCAGCACATATTAAATGGATTAAAATTGAACTAGATTTCTAATAGCAACTGTATGATGTGGTTACTTGAAATAGCTGAAGATTAGACTCAATGACACAGGAGGTCTCTTCCAGAACTGTACTCCTAAAAAGCAATTGTTAATAGGAAATCATCATCAAATGGGGGTATTTTCTCTGGGTCTTACAGAGCTCTCCTTTTGTCAAATGTTATTCAACCTCTTTAGCCAGGATGTGACGTTTTCAGAGAACACAAACACTTGGAGAACAGTAAACAATAATGGGAATGGGTCAATTGTCCTCAAAGCTGGGTAAACTGTGTTATTCAGACTGTTACTCTGCAGTGAAACACACTATTTCTTCATCCAAGACAGTCACTCTAGGAGCATATTCAGAAGTAGGTATTTCAAAAAACCCTGTATACTATCCTGTAAAACAGAAGATACAATGCTTGGATATACAAAGAGCATCTTGTGCCAAAATGGAACGTTGTTATTACCTCTGCATACAGTGCTGCTGAGTCCATTACTCCAATAACATGCACCGTCCAAGGAGGTAGCTGAAATACTGGAAAGGGATCAGAAAAAGGCTACAACAATGATTCTATGTCTGGAAATTCTGCCTTAAAATAAAAGAAATAAGAAGCTCAGTCTCTGTAACTTCTCTTAGAAAAAATTTGAGAGGCAATGAAATCACAGTCTGTTTTGGGGGACTGGAAAATATTTCTGGCGTTAATAAATTGCTCAGTTTAGCAGACAAAAGGTATGCAATGTCTGACCAGCTAGAATTTGAAATTACCCAGGTGAGATAAAATATACATTTTATATATATTAATAATGAGTTCAGAGAATCACTGAAATAACTTACCAAGGAAAGTGGTAGATTTGCAAATCTCATGACATCTAAAAGGCCAGGTATCTTCCATAATGTCATGACTTGGCTGAAGGAAGTATTCACCTTGATATGGAGATGACCAGGGCCCTTGAGATCAAAGCCTCTTTACTGATTGTAAAACCTGTGAAGAAATCTAATCTGCCCACCTTTGTGGGTCATCCCATACAGACTCTTGGTCATCATGTGGAATGTCTCAGAAATCTCTCCATCCAAAATAAAACCCTTTTGTTTTTACTTCAGTAAGCCACCTATTAGGCCTTTATACTTTTTAAACATTTCTATTCTTTGAGTTCTGTTTTCATATCTTCTTTTAATCCAGTGATTCCTTCTTGACTTCCCATAAAATTGTCATTTCCTTCAGATGCTGAGACTGATGAAAGAGCCATACTGAAATAAAAACTAAATGAGGTGAAAATATATCCCATAAAAATGCCCATTACGGAGTTTACGGAGAGATTTCCTACTCCTCTGGCTCAGATAGCCATATTTTATTCCTTCTAGGAAACAGAAAACCCTTAATCCCAGAAGAATGCAGTGAGAATCAAAGAGCAAGAGGAGGTATTAAGTTGCAAAAAAAAAAACGGAGGGGGAAAGAAGAGTTTTATAGTCAGCCCTTCAACACAAAGTGAATGAATGGGCTATCACCACAGCTACTGCATGGAGCACAGGCACTGAGTGAATGCAAGAGAAAAATAAGGTAAACTGGAAATCTACACAAAGTTCACGGTCAGATAGCACTGGGTTAACAGCATGCAATAGGCTGTTGAGTGCTTAATGATCCACACGCTGTTAGGAAAAATGTCTATTAGAGGAAATTAACAGAGCGAGAAGAAAGGCATTAAATGTTTGTGTACGGTCATGATTAATTAAGAAATTGAGAGAAATGGTAAATTTGATAGTTTCTCATCCCTTACAGAAGAAACTGATTCTTCTTCAGAGCAAAATATATTCTATCTCCAACCAGCTCTCAAGTTACTGCTTCCCCTGCCTGGTCCCTTTATTTGTTTGTTTGTTCTCTGTGTATGCATGAGTGGGTATTTATTCTTTCCTATTGCCTGTTGGTCAGTGACCAAACAAGACCAGTAACAATGCAACACAACATCCCAGATTATGGAAATCTTATACTTTGTGAAAGATGGCTGGTATAAATGTCACATCCTCTTCTCAGTCTGCTTGAGCAGTTACCTGTTTTTGTGCAATTTTTGATCAGGGTATCCTATATGTTTTATTTTTTATTGTTATAAATTCATTCATGTGACATAAATGAAGTTCCTTCAATTTCACCCTTCTGATTGTCTCAATTTAGCAACAGAGAGGTTAAACCTCTATCTGCATTTTAGTGAAGCAACACAACATTAGATGATAGATGCAGATTTACCTGTACATTTTCATATGTTTCTGGAACAAATCCTGATGCAACCTCTAGCACCTTCTGTTCAAGCCAAGTCAGGGATAGTACAATTCAACATCACTGAGGATTTGGGCTTGCATCACTTCGATTACATTTCCCTAAAAAGGAGGCCTTGTTATTTTTGCAATTTTTCTTGTCTTAATTGTTTGTCAAGTTGCTTCTAAGAGGTGAACACATGGAATTCATTGAGCATACAACAAAACCCACATTCAATTAGATATTGACGGTCTTGAGGGATAACAGCAATAAAATGTGGCCAAGGGGGAAAACAGTTCACAAGTTATGGTACGGTGACCCAAGCGTTGTGGGCAGAGGGGAATGTTGCATAATCAAAACAACAATGAGGCAAGCATGGGGAACCACATTGTCTTTTCCACACCCTACCACCACAGCACTGTTCCTGGAATCAGTCCTGCTGCCTGTGAGAAAGCCTCTTTGAAAATCAACCCCCCACATTTTCAAATCGCTTTCAGCCATGTGTACCAAAGATTCATCTGAATCAAGACTGGCTTGTTCTCTGCCATGAGTAAGATATGTTTCCTTGCTCCATCCTCTACATCCACCACACCAGTAAGAGTCCAGCAAAGTGAGATGCCATCTGTTAAGCGGCTCTTCAGGAAACTATACATTTTGCCTATGATAGGGACCAGTTCTGAGCAGAGAACTATACCATAAGTTCTAGTACAGCCTTTTTGTCATCCATCTTTGGCTGTTTATCTAGTCTAAGCTATTTGTCTTGGCTCTATATAGTCAAAGCAGAAGTGTTCATCTTAGCGTAACTGAACCAACCCAGCAGAGGTGTCTCAGGGTCATGACTCTCTTGCTCTATTGATGACGTAATGGCACTGACTGTGCAGATGGCCATGTGAGGTGGACTGAATTACTTCCATGCTTCTGACTTCAGAAGGGAGTTTTCAATGGTTATGACAGTAAGGTTATTGAAATCCTCTTTATTGACTTAACTTGGCTTTGAACTAGAGCAAACATGAGCTGAGAGCATGAAGAAGGATACTTATCTTTCGTGAGACCTGTATCCTTTCCTATCTCCATTGGTTGTTGAAGGAGTCTAAAGCTGCTAAGCTCCTAAATAAAACACTTTACTTGAATGACGGAAATGAGGTGGTCTAAATCTGAGCCTTCCTGATGTTCTCTGCAGTTATTTCTTTGCAGCACTTGGATATGTCATCTATACAAATTCTACAGAACACATCCTGATCACATCCCAGCCCTTTGCCTGCTTTTGCAGATACACTCTCCCACCAGAAGCTGAAACAGCACAGGCAATCATCAGGAATGTCACTCAAACTCACACCTTAAAACTCCAAGTGTATTTTCTTCTTTATTCTCCTCTTTCAACTCACATTTGATCCTTTCCTCTCCTCTGACATTTTCTAAGTCTATGAATCATGAAGTTCCAGTGCCTCACTCCTTCCCACTCTCTCCTTTACCATGGCTATAGGAGTTTATATTAAAGACTGCAGCGCTGTTGTACTGTGGTCTGAGTCACAAGAGAGTCGTAAGTTACGTTCTCTATAAAATACTCCCCTTTCCTAGAATTCACTCCCACTGTCTACATTTGTTTGCAGAGAATGTTTTTTGGAAAGATATAATTAATTTTCCTTTTGTCCATACTGACTTAATACTATGGTTCATAAAACCTACTATTTTCCTTTCTTCCCTTCGATAATATACCACATCTGGACCAAAGGAAGTTGCACTAAGAGGAAAGACCTTTTTTTGAAACAGCTGAGAATATGCAGCACAATATATCTATGATTAGTTATGACTTGCTTTATCAACTCAGGAACAGGGTGACTTCATCCTAATGATGTTATGGGGTACTTCTTTTTGCTGATTTGGGGATGAAAGGATGGTCTTGATATAAGCAATGATAAATTATAACCAAAAATGTCTTTTCTCAGAAGTTTGTGTGAGCAGAACTGGTCATTTGGAGTTTTGCATATGTCTACCATGGCTCCAACATTCATCACCAAAATAAAAGACTCACCTAGAACTGTCATCTACTGGAAAAGAATTTGACATTCCCATATACTTTAACACAGGGTGTACAGGATGAGGATACACTGTTCACTGGCATTCTGATCTCACACATCTCTCCGCTGCACAGCCTGCATGGATCCAAGTCATAAAGCTGAAAGCCTTTGAGGATATTTCCCTGAAGGATGTGTGTGTGTGAAATCCATTTCCCTGCTGCAGACTCATCACTGGAATCAGCAATGCCTTCCCATCCTGTTTCCCAGAGTCAAACTATGGTCTCTCTACCATCCCAATCCATGAACCTGGGACATTGCCAAGGATATCTGCAGCCAAAGGAGGGGAATGCAGTTTCCTACCACAAGAAACAGAGCTGCCAGTGCAGATGTTTAATATGTACTCTTCTCTGCAGATCTGTGCTAAATGGGGATGCACAACCCAGTTCACATGGAAGAACTGACGTGAACCTTCATCTACAAGTCAAACTACATACTGGTCTGAAAAGCATACAGAAATGTAGGCCAGGAGCAAATATCCTGGCATTGGACTTAGCTTTATGTTAGTCCAGTGCTAACATTTCTTACTACTTACACCATCCTGTATAAGCCATTTCAATGAGTACCTTAAAACCAATGCTAAAACATTAGAGAGCAAGAGTGATATGGGAAATATAATTCAATCATGCAGTAGAACAGCTTCATTCCACAGCCAGAGATAGGAGACACCGCCAGTGGCTTGCTCACATGTGCAAGTTACCAGCAACACCTTCTACAGTAAGTATGAATTCCTGTGATGTGCTCTCCAATTCAGACTCTTTCTCTTTAAAAGCAATCATAAAGGTAAGCATTGCTTCCACTGTTTGGAGCACATATTCCTGTATTTCTATTTAAATTCACTCACTGAGATAATTGACTGCTTCTTTTGGTCATGCACTGTGTTTGTGAGTTCATGTGACACCTGTAGCTTATAAAGTAACACTTTCCAAGCTGCGTGACACTCATCTGTTTGATGAGTTCAAACAACCTCTGTTCATTTATTCATAAAAATCTCAGTGGGGCTCCAAACTTCTGGTCACAAAACACAATTACTCCCAAAAAGTAATTCAAGAAGTCAGGAAGAGGCCAGACTGATCTCTAGTTTAGCAAATCAATTAGAAATGGCATTTTTTTTTCTTTTCAGGTGTTCAAATCATGTGCTCTCACCTTTTCTACATATCCAGAGTCTCATGTCATGAGATAACCTTTCTGAGAATATTAACTAACACATTAGATCCTATATCGGTATAGCTGAGACCAACACTTGTTGCCTTCTGCTCAGAGTTCATACTTTAAAAACAAGGAACTAATATCCTAAAGCACTCCAGCTAAATCCATTAAAGGTTCGTTTATCAGACACTTTATGCCCATTGAAGCAAATTTTCTGAAGCATAGGAAAATTTACATATTAAGATCTGTAGTCAATGAACAAGGCTTTTTTTTTAGAAATCCTTGCAATTTAGGCTTGTATAATCACTCTCTCTTGCAGAGCAGATACTTAATGCACAGTCCAGTGCCCACTCATGCTGAGGAACCAGAACTTCTACAGATACCCCTTTTTTTTTTTTGGTTAATTTTGCAAAATTGTTCTGGAGCATAGAAATTGTCCTTCTGCATAGAATTTGTCCTTCTACCATCATACCCCATCCTCTTCCCACCAGCACTGGATGCAAACAATTAATACACTTGCCTCCCTTTGGGTTGGCTGATAAAATGGAATCAGACAAATGAATTTTTGGTCCCCATTGATCTTTGAGTACACTGCGTTATGACAGGGTGTGAGGTGACATGTCAGATAATGTATAGTGTCACACTCCCCAGCTATTTGATGCCATTTAATGTAATGCATCCTGGCATGTCGTGATGGGATGACACAAAATGAGAAAGAAGCCAAACTGGAAATAGCAATTACCCACTCTTAACCCTGAGGCAGTAGGGGGAAAATACGCCTGTATCTGGGTGACCCTTGCTCTGCTTATTGCCTAAGCTTCATAATTCAGGGAGTTTGTTGCGGGTACTCTTCAGCCTGAGGTCATTACCAACCATTCAGATAGTCAAAGTGTCTGTAACCCTCTACTTCATTGGAAATCCAGGAGAAGCAGCAGAGAAATCAACTGAAAAAAAATGTAAATCGCTGTTCCCAGAGTGTCAAGTTGAGCTGATATTTTGTGTCTAATGAGCTGCAAAGCCACAGGGTATAAGGAATAAAGAAAAGGCAGGAGACTGCAGGGAGAAAGGAGAATGTGCTGGCAGACAGGCTGAGTTGAAGATCAGGCTTGCATTCAAAGGCTGCACAGACAGACAAGGTTGAGGCTTGTGAGCTGTCTAGCAGAGTGGAAACAAGCAGGTTGTAGGAACAGCACACCCAGTTCTGCTGCAGGTCAGCCCTGGAGAAGGTTACTCTCCCAAGCCTACCGTGAGAAGCTCACCTTCAGCTTTCCCTCCCTCTGAAGTCAACTGTTCTCTGTTCTACCATAACCTGTTTGGGTATTTGTTGCCTAAAGTGGTCTCCTCAAAAGATCTGACTCAAAACATTGCCTCCTGTCTGACCCCTCAAGCTCAGAGGGAGGGTGTACCCTCCCATGTGGATGTGTTGGCAGAGTCAAGGGAAACCTAACCATCCAGCAGAGAGATAGGGGTGATCCCATGTGATCTCATGTCTCTGCTGCACCAGAACACCTGTGGGCAGCATGAAGTAAAGTGCCAAAATACTCTCCTGGCTAGTGGCACAAATAGGATTATATAGAGTGATGGTTTCATGACAGCTGAGCTTAATACTACAGACAAGGCAAAAGTCAGCAAGGTTTCAGCAGTTTTCCTTCCCAAAACCAGCTTCCAACTTCACATCTTCTTGAACCCTAGTTCTAAAAGCAACAATTTCCATCCACTTGTATAGATCCCAAATTTCAGATACATCATACCAGAAATGAGTTCAAATCTAGTGTACCCTGTTTCATAAGTCTGTATGAGGCTGTGCTCTCCAAATTCTCATCTGTCAATGTCAATGGCCAGTCCTTTCTTATCACAGAAGTATTTTGCCCCCATATCTAGTTCCTGTAACCCTTCCAATAACTGTGTGGCCCCACTGCCTGTCTCTTCAAGTGTCAGCATGAATATCTACATATGGTTGCATATGCCTTCCAACTATAGGCTTATCACTTTCACAAAACCCATTATGATGGGTTGGCTGAAGACACTTGATTCTTCCGATTTTTAAATGGGATTATAGGGACTCAGACATTTTGGTGTGATACAAAATACTTGTCAAAAAATACTGCCCTCAAGAGGTAAGTTCAAACCTCTAAAACAAAATTTGTATTTGTGAGCTTATTCATAATATTCTTAAAAAAAAAAAGCACAAAACAAACAAATAAACAAAACTCCTAACCACAATCCAAACCAAAATTATACCTCCATGAATATTGTCATGCATTCTAAATGTCTGTCAGAGGCTGCCCAGGTCTGTTCCCACACAGGCTTGCAGCACTCTGGAAACAAACTGATAGTTTATTTTCATTATTTTTTTTTCCCATGATTAAAGGAAAAGTGTCCTAGCTATTGAAAAATATTTTAGTGACAGAGTGAGAAAGATGAGGATATATTCCAGAGTGGTTTCTGATAGACATAACAATAAGCACATC
>JAOXXN010000395.1:144315006-144345919 GCA_026770055.1 Myrmophylax atrothorax
TTAACAGGCAGCAACTGTGAATATGATATGGCAAATCATAACGACACTGGACTTACATAGGGAGTAACAAATTCCATGTTTTTCACAAAATCGGGAGATTCCTTATGGCAAAGCTGAAGGAAATACAGATTTACCAAAAGAAGAATTATTTTTGTTGGGCTGTATACTGTAGTTTATTATATTCACTTTATTTGAACTTCTTTTTTAAACATAAGCTCCCAGTTTGTAAAAGATAAAAAGCCCAGCCAGTCTCTGAGTGACGAAACTGAACAACTGCACAATGATACCATGTAATTGCCAGAAGTACTAAAAGGATGCAATCAAATTCCAACTGATAGAATACTGAAAAAAAAAATCAGACATCTGAAACTGTTGCACCAAATCAATGTGGCAACTGCAGAGTTTGAGTGAGTTCTCTTTGTGAGGTCCTGAACAAATGATTGTGAGCAGGAATTTGGACATGAAATACTCTCAGTTCAGATAGAGACACACAATAAGACTTGAGAGTGACACAGCTCAAAGCTGCAGGATTTTTCAGATCTGATGATGTTTTTTTGAAACACAATGTATTCAATATCTGTTCCATCCTTGAGACAGTCCTACACAGAATCAAAGTACATTTAGAATTGCAATTGAGGCTAATAGAGAAACTAGGAAACAGATTGGGCAGCCTTGGCATAACCAGATTCACCTTCCCCCGAAATGAAGAGTATGGAGTTGAACTGTTCCTTCTGGCCTCCAGTAAGCCACATCTCTGCAGTAAGTAACAAGTAACCTCATTCATCAGTGTCCCATTTCTGACTCCTCATCCTGTAGCCCATCTGCGAAAAACACCAGCATAGCCCTAGAAATCAGTGCAGCATGCTTTTCTGTTAAAGTATGGGTATACCAGTAGAAATATGGATATATTGTTATATACACACATGAACAACTCTCTATAAATAGAATATATAGGTGAAGCAAGCCTCATCTACTTCCAAATGCATGTTTAATGTATTTATGAGTAGTTCTAGTTCCTTTTTTTCTTTTGCCTCCAGTCTTATGTGTGCTATGATTCTCCTACAGTTTAAGTTGCTTGTCTTCAATACTTAAATTTCACACTTTATAGGCTATAAAATATACAGTTAAACCTTAAAGGACAGCCACTATAAGAACAAGAACAGTCACAAAGATTCTACAGGAGCTTCTCAATTGCCTTAATTCCTTATTTTATTACAGAAAAACTTTTCATGTTTGAGTCATTCCAATCTCGACAAACTGGTAACTGCAGGTAAACAAAAATACTTAAACCATTTGCATAGTAACCAAAATCTCCATCCTGCCAATGGCTACATTTCTGATGTTAGAGAAGTGCTGGTGCATTGTAAAACTAAAACTGCCATTCAAAGGTCAAGCATACAAGGAAAGAAAAGGCATTTACTGGTTAGTTGATGAACCTGTGAGTATTGTAATACCCTGTCAATTACTCTTATGAGCATATTTTCCCCTTGGAAACTCTTTCTTCTATTGTTCAGTACATGATCAACTGACATAGAAAAAAAACATCAACATCCAGCTTGAAAAAACTACACTGGACTCTGCAGTAACACTTTCCAGAGGAGTTATACTGAATTTTGCTCACAGGGTAATTATGTGCATTTAGTGGGAAAGAGATGTCAAATGTGGTCTCTATGGCTGTGGCCAGAATGGCTCTTACCAGAGGACACCACTTGTGTTTGTGCTAGGAAAAAAAGAGTAAAATAGTATAGTAAATAGAGTAAAAACAAGATCAAGAGAGTAAGACCTTTATTCACAATGACAAGCAGCTGTTAAGACATGACTGCTTGACATTGCAGCTCATTCACATCTGACTGAAGGGAATAAGATATTATTCGATATTCAATCAAGTATCAGGTGCTAACCCCTAAACTATGCCATCACCATCATGAGGTTTATATGGACATAAATTTAAAGTAGTTCTAAAGGAAGCCTTGAGCACTGTGGCCATCAGATTTGATAATTCCTATATGGAATCTTATTACTTGTCATTAGAAGCATTTTTATTTCAGAACTGTAAACAACCAGTCTTTATCTAGTTAATTATCACTGCAAGAACAAATTCTCCAAAACAGATTAAGAAACAGTAGATACAAAATATTATTATTCAAGGTGAGATTTCTATAGGTAATCCCACCTGAAGAATTAGCAGCACCATCTCTGTCCCTCAGGGGTTTAACAGACAGGTTACTCTGATAAGATTCCCTCATTATGGCCTCCTAAGAAGATGATCATCCTTAAACTTGCAAAGGGCTTGGGGAACTAACTTACTTCAATACTCCTTATACAGATATAAGGAGTATGTCTGTATACATACATATATGTATGTAACACGTCAAGTGTTTTGTTGTTGGATTGTTGTTTTCACTTTCACTGAAACATCAGGAGGCAGTGTGGGAAGTAACTCTCTACTATTCCAGGAAGACTCACAAGAAGTAGAGAGTCCTCCTCCTTTCATCCCCTGCAAAGCAAATCACAAATTGTATCACAAAGGATTAAGCCCTGAAGTCATGGGGACCTGTGGTCAGCCTTGACAGGCACTTTCTGAGCTGAGAAATGCCACCTCTTTCAGCTCCCCTGTGACCTTCTCCTGCACAGAGGTTTTGGCAACATTTTGAGAAGTCAGAAAAAGTATGCTGCTTCTCAGCTGACATAAAATGTACTCAGAGTAGGCCAGGAAAGACCAGGAAAAACAGCTGAAAGAAACTATGATGCAGTGGAGCAAAATTCCAAACAGATCAGCCATGCAGTTTCCCTCATTTTCCCTAAGGCATCTGCTGGGGAAGATTTGGGAGAGAGGGTATGACTGGGAGTTTTCCTATACAATGGACCTCGTGATACATGTAGGAAAAAAATAATCATACAGGAATAGAGAGATCCTCTGAAGGACAGAGTTCAGATGAGAAAGGAGAAAAAATAAACATTAACAAAAATATATTTGTTTCAAAACAATCCTTTCAGCATGAGCTAAGAACTAGCATGGCGTTTTGTTCTGTTTGTTATTTGTACATCAGTAGGACATAGGGATCTCCAAGAACAAGGTTCTTTGTGTTAGTTTCCTCACATTGTGAGAGATACCACCTGTCAAAAAATCTTTCTAAATAGACATGACAAATATGAGGAGAAAGCAAGCAGCATAATATTCTGCATGAAGAGCTAAAAAGAAATTAAAAACCATGCCCCAGGACACTGCAGAAATCACTATCAAGGTACTCACTATCAATGATCCCTGCTCCCAGCAGTCACTAGAAAATGACTGCTGATACAGGAATCACCTGAACTAGCACATTAACCACATGTTAATCCTCCCTGACTACAACTCACTCTGTTACTCGGTCCCATAATGCTTAAAATTAAAGGTAAAAATTAAAGGTAAAGTGCATTACAGAGTGCTTTAAAAAATCTGATTTATTTTTAAAATTATGAACTTTTTTTAAAAAATAAGAAAAGCTGTCATTTAGTTCTAACAAAATCCACTTAAGAATGTTCTCAGATACCTTCTTAATTCCTGATATTAAGATTCCTGATTTCCTTTGACTATGGGCCTTTAGGTGCTCACAAATTACTCCTGCTTACTGTAAACACTTCTGCCCCTTACCTAAAGTCTGAGGGATTTATCTACCTTTTTCACATTACTAGTGCCAGTGTGGTGTCTAGACTGGGTGGTCTGAGGAAAGCAAGCAGACTTACACCCTTAAAACACACTTTTCAAAACAATAAGAGATCACGATGAGGACATTCAAGCATTGGAACAGGCTGCTCAGAGAGGTTATGCTCTCTTCATTCTTAGAGGACTTGAAACCCCAATGGGATGAAGCTCCAGTCTCACAGTTGACCCTTCTTTGAGTAGGAGGCTGGGCAAAAAATTTTCTGAGGTCCTTTCCAACCCGGATCTATGCCATGATGTCATGATCTTACTGTGCAAGACAGACTCTCAGAAGCATGGGAAGGGGATTCCTAATTTAAAGATGTTCCAAATTCTATAATGTGATTCGGTTTAAATTATGTCTCACTAGAAGAAACAGAAATAATAATATCTCTTCTGTCTACATGGATTTGATATTAAACACAAAAAAATCATTTGTGTCATCAATACCAACAGTGATGCTTCCAACAGCAGTCAGAAAGGCTAAACATTTTCTAACACTGCTTTCAGGTCTATAATTGTCACAAGGAAATCTGATAATATTGTGATAAATGAGTTATAAAGCTCTGTGCACTGTGCTTATAGCCAAGCATGCAGATCTCAGATGAAATATATTGAATTTGCTGAACAAACATGAACTGCAAAACACATGGTCAACAGGGACCCGGCTGCATCTTTTCAATGAGCAGTCAGGGCTAGGCAAGGCAACAGGATATAAACTCATAGCAGAAGATAGCATTGGTCTCTTTCATGAAATGTCATGTGAGGGTGATAGACTTTGTCTTCTCTTTGTGTTTTTTTAAAAACACCTATTATAAAGGGTCTTACATTTTAACTTGGCATATTTATTAATATCTAACACATCCCAGGAGCACTTAAGGGTTCCCAATCTTCAAAATTATTATTATTACTTGTTACTGGAAGTTTACATGTTATATTTGTTCACATGCAGCACATTTTTGACTCCGAATACTTCAATTCCCTTGTGACTGTCTTCCCAAAATTGTATGGCCCAGTAATATGGCATGTTTGATTGATGCTGTGTTTGCTGCAAGATGTGCTATGAGCTGTAACACAAGAGTTTGTAGCATATACTCTGGTTGGGTTCGTTACTTACACTGTTGGTTCGAGACTTCAGAACTGACTCAAACCTATCCACACAACTTTGATTTCAGTTTGCTGAAATGTGAAACTATCATCCTCTCCACTGATAGAGTTTATTCTAATGCTGCTGTATAATCATTCAGCAGGGTATTAAAAGTGAGACCACTGTGACAGCCTTGAGGTTTTACCACTTCACAGAAGCCAGTAGCCCTAGCAGGTGTTACTATCACCAAGGACTTGGTGCACACAGTTGAGACACAGTGGCTTCATTAGTTATCACTGGTCAGCTCAATTGTAGAGATTGTCCAGATGATTGCTCATCTCCAGATATGTGGAACTACAATGCAACTTTAGTGCTCTTTATCAAAGTTTAAGATAAAAGATTTGACCTTATCACCTGGTCAAGAGCATACACTGAGAGTTGTGGAGAGATACATCAGCCCAGCCCTTATGCATAAGTGAGTTTAAGTGCCACATCTCTGTTGCACGTTTGAGCCCTATGTATGCTCAATTTAAGCTGATTGACACCATTGCCTGAGATCCCCATGCAATGCAGGGATCTACATCTTCACAACTTCCAGCATACCTGTTGAAAAAGAAAAATACCAGCTTTGAATTTATAGGAACAGCAAAGGAACCTGAAAACATATTTGAAGAAAAAACTGGGACATTCTAATAGAATCATATTGTGCATATTTAAAGCTAGTGATGACCTACAGTCAAGGATCTGAAAAAAGTGTAACAGCAATTAGAGCCATCACTCCCCTGAGCATCAGAAAACACATCAGATACGCAGCAACAGTCATGTAATAGGATACAATAATTTCCAGCAATTTCCACATCAGCATATTATATAATGAACACACTGATGTGTAGCAGACCAACAACCAAGCCACAGGAGGATGGAACATTGGCAAACAGATTCATAACTGTAAAAAAAAGACCAGTGGTATGAGGTTCAGTAAGGCAAAGTACTGGACCATGCATCTGGGTCACAACAACCCCATGCAGCACTACAGGCTGGGGGCAGAGTGGCTGCAGAGCTGCCAGTGAAAAAGAACCTGGATCTGCTGGTCAGTAGCACCTGAACATGAACCTACATGTGCCCAGGTGGCCAAGAAGGCCAGTGGCATCCCGGCCTGTATCAGCAATAGTGTGATCAGCAAGACCAGGGCAGTGATTTTCCCCCGGTACTGAGCACTGGTGAGGCAGCACCTCAATGCTGTGTCCAGTTTTGGGCCCCTCACTGCAAGAAAAACATTGAGGTGCTGAAGCATGTCCAGAGAAGGGCAACAGAGCTGGGAAAGGGTCTGGAGTAGGAGTCTTATGAGGACCAGCTGAGGGAGCTGGGGGTGTTTAGTCTGGAGAAAAGAAGTCCCAAGGGAGACCTTATCACCCCCTAGAACTACCTGAAAGTATGTTTCAGTGAGGTGGGGGATCAGTCTCTTCTTCCAGGCAACATGCAATAGGACAAGAGGGAATGGCATCAAGTTGTGCCAGGATGGTTTACACTGAGTATTAAGAAAAATTTCTTCACCCAAAGTGTTATCGAGCATTGGAACAGGCTTCTCAGGGCAGTCATTGAGTCACCATCCCTGGAGGGATACAGAAGATGAGTAGATGTGGCACTTTGGGACATGGTATAGTGATGAACTTGGCAGTGCTGGGTTAACAGTTGAATTAATGATCTTAAAGGTAATTTCTACCCCAAATAATTCTATATTCATTCCATGCCTAAAACAAGCTAACAAAGTAATAACAATACCATAAATAATTACTAAAAATATTTTAATAATAAGAGGCAATATTAAAAAGTAATCTTTAAAGAGATGAACCCAACTTAACTATGCTTATGTTCCAGCTCAGGTTATCACAACTTTCCTAAGGTGAAAGAACGCTTGATTCAAAGCAAGGTTAAGGTTCATATATGTCCCCTTAACTCTCTGGGATAGCAACACTTCCCAGGACATACCATAGGAAGTCAGTCTTTGTAACCTCAATCTTGTATAAAGTACGGTTTACTTACACTGATTAACACATGCAAGGCTCATGGTACTTCTGGGAAAATCAGTGGAAACTTTGCACAAACATCAGCAAGAAACCACCTGTGGCCCAAGTTAAAAAATATCATTAGCCCTGTGGGGTTTTTCTCCAGTAGGGAAGTCCACAGTCAGGGCATGATGAACAGAAATATCAGCATATTAGTATCCACTCAGAAATGGAAGCATTGGGTTTGACAAGTGACAGACTGAATGCAACAAAGTCTTTGATTCTGGCAGGCAGCTTCTTTCCAGAGTCCTGAAGGTTATGTGGAGTAGGAGACAACTGTTTTTATATTCAGTCTGCAGAGTCAGGACTCTGGGGAAATTGTTTTGTTTTATTTTAAAGTCTTTGGAACGTTAAATTTTACAGATGCAGAACCACATCTGCTTCCACACTTCTAAGATATTTACAGGTGATCTGACCTCTTTTCAGCCTCATTAGACTCACTAAATAATTGCAAGCAAACAATTAGACCCCTCAGAAGGAGAAAAGAGTCCAGACTGTGCAAGTAGGATGCACTCTTAATTGGCAAATCCATGCACCACTGAGTATTGCTTGGCTCATTGCTGCTGTGTGATTTAACACAGTAGTCTGTGCTTCCCCCTGTGTCTGATAGTAACGTGACAAGAGATTTTAAAATGTATGTGTCTGGGAAACATAATAAAGTCAAAATATACTGGGGAGAAACCAAGGGAGCAGCTGTATATTTATAGTAGGTTTTGTATAAACAGTGCCAAATCACAGTTCTATCAAAGTCTGAAGTTGGGGAGAAAGTGCTGCAAAGAGGGATTTGGACAACAGTACATGGCTAAGCAGTAACAGAACCTGAGGATGCTTGGAGTCACTGAAAATCATAGAATCATAGAATGGTTTGGCTTGGAAGGGACCTTTAAAGGTCATTTAGTCCTACCTCCCTGCTGTGGCCAGCGGCATCTTCCACTACATTAGGTTGCTCAAAGACCTGTGCAACCAGTCTTTAAATACTTTCAGGAAAATAAAATCTAATTATCTCAAATAGGGAACGTAAAAGGGAGAAATACAAAAACTGAGACTCCTTGAAGACAAATATAGATAGTTTTAAACCAGTAATGTTTCTACAGTCATGTTTCACTCCCATGTCATACATAGCTCAGGAGGTGATATTAAAGGCAACACTGTGCCAAGTCTTGATTTTTTTTCTGTTCTTCATTTCTTCTGGTCTTCAAAACATTCATCACATTCCTGGAAGGAACAAGAAAGAGCTTAAAGAAGTGACACCTGAGTGATCAAAAAGCACTGTGTGAAAGGAAGTCTTCGCAGTGCCTCTTCTCTCACTGTGACTTGTGGACATATTTACTAAGAGAAGAATCTGCTCAAGTTATTTCAATTATCCAAACTTTCTCCTTCTTCTGGGGAGATTTTTTCATCAGTTCTCTAAGCAGGCCTTGGTGGCAGTGCCTGAACAAAATGCTTAGTGTGACAGAGTACTCAATTACCGCAAGTGTTGATTTATAAAGTTTGTTTTACAGTGGGCTCACACTTTAGAAATGGTCCAAAAGGAAAATAATTGAATGTGCTTTATGGGAACTAAAGGTACAGGGAATACCTGGTAAAGTCTAGTTTCACTCATTGGCAACATGAGTTTGAACATTTTTTAAGTGTTCATGCACAAGCTGCACATGTTGCACTCGGTTTTTTAGGTGTTTTGATATCTCTCTAGAAAATGAAGCAAGCTCAGCTATTTAAAGAACAAATATGCCTTTAACTTTTCCCCCAAGTAGCTAATGAAGAATGTTGATTACCCACAAAACTGGTGTAACAAAACCACATCAGTGGTCATTTAATTTGTGCTCCCAGAAAGACCACAGTAGTTGAAGGAGATGTTCACTTTCCACAATCAATATACATCAAGGTCTCTGCTGAAAACACAATCCGTGCTACTAACAAACCTCCACAGGACTATTGTACCCTAGGGTGCAAACAGGTGTGCTCACTGAAAGGTGAGCAAACACCATCATCTCATTCTACTTTCTATTTCTACCTTCCAAAGGAAAATTTAATCACTGCCTGAATAGGTTGGTGCAGGCTGAAAGAAAGAGATATCCATTCAATTCACATCCTTTGTGTTTCACATGGATAGGAAAATAAGGAACATTTAATCACAATATCTTGTGAGCCTTCTCAGACAATGGACAGAGGCTGTAGTCTGAGAAGATGGCAGGAGAACCAAGCTGGTTTATGGACATGGACTAAGGTGTTGTCTGAAGAAAACATGGTCCTCTGCTTTCTCACAGCAACAGCATTGCAAATCAAACCCTGTCCTGCCTCCTTAGAGCAGTATGACTTTTCTTGAGTCAACTTCACCTTTTTTACTGATATTATTTCTAATTCTTCAGGAGATTTGAAGCAGAGTTAATAATGTGTTTTATTTTCTTTTTCAAAGAAAAATATCCAAATATCACTGAAGTCAAAAGTCAAAAAGAGTTTTCAGCCCTTTATGGAATCTGGAAAGCGAGGAACTATTTCAGGGGAGACCCAGCAGACACTCACTGACAGTGATCAATGGGTTCCAAAGCAGAGAAGAGGGAAGACTGGGAACACTGATCTCATTTGGCATGCAGACAGCATCTCCGATTCCCTGCATGTCCAGCTCAGTGGCAGAGCAATGAGTAAAGGTCGCCCTGGTGACCCCAGTCTGGATAATGTCCCCATATGGTGCACTGACACACAGACCTGTACAATGAGCTGTCAGAAGAGAAAAGACTGGACACTTCTTCACATTCAAATTGCACTGTCAAAAACTCAAGACAGAAACATGCATTTTCAGTCTTAAATCACACTTCTCAGCACAGACTGAAAAAATACTGGTGCTTGGAAGTCTTTTCAGAGTCTTCTTTCAGTAACTCTGCACCAACTCCCCCCCTTAAAAAATCGTAGCTGATACAGTAAGATTAATTGGATGAGATTATGCAAAAGCATAACATAATTTATAAAGATTATCTAAATAACTATGGAGTTACTTCAAGAACAAGAACCTTGGTGGGGGTTGCTGAAATCATCCTGGAGAAGTCAATAACAGGACAAATATCAACTTTTCAGTCACATAGCATAGTCCACGAAACACTGGAGAAATTAAAAGTGCTGTCTTTGGCTGTTGGAGAAGGCTCCAATGATTCTCTTGGTGGAAGTCATTTGTGGTCTTTTGATCTGATAGGTCAGGCCTGAGAGGGAGCCTGGAGATTTTGCAGACTGTGTGCAGCCAGTCTGAGCACCAGAGAGTAAGGCTTTGTGTTGCAGACTTTGCATCCCCATCCAGCCCTTTACACCACAGACAAACAAATCTCACAGAGCACAGCTTTGGCAAACCAGACTGGCTCTTCACCCCATCACTACAGAATCACAGAAAGGGTAAGGCTGGAAGACACCACAGTGAGTCATCTGGTCCAACCTCGCTGCTCAGGCAGGATCATCCTAGAGCACATTGTACAAGATTCCATTGAGGCAGTTCTTGAATATCTCCAGTGAGGGAGACTACACAGCCTCTCTGGGCAATCTGTTCCAGTATGTGATCACTTACATGGGAGAGAAGTTCTTCCTCATCTTCTGGTAGAACTTTCTGTGCATCAGTTTCTGCCCATTGCCTCTTGTCCTATTACTTGACACCTTTTCACACCATCCCTTCAAATACTTACAGACATAATGAAGTCCCTTCTCAGTCTTCTCTTTTTCAGGATGAAACAGACCCATCTGCCTTAGCCTTTCCTCATAAGAAAGACGTTCCAGTCCTTTAATCATCTTTGTTGCCCTCCAAGAGCTCCATGTCTCTCTTGCACTAAGGAGCTCAGAACTGGAAACAGCACTCCAGGTGAGGTCTCATGAGGTCTGAGTAGAGGAGAAGGATCACATCCCTCAACCTGCAGGCAATGCTCCTCCTCCTAAGGCACCCCAGGACACCACTGGCCTTCTTGGCCACAAGGGCACTGCTGGCTCATGGACAGTTTGTCGTCCACCAGGACCCCCAGGACCTTCTCCACAGAGCTACTTCCCAGCAGATCAGCCCCCAGCCTGTCCTGGTGGAGGGGGTTATTCTTCCCCGGGTGCAAGACCCTGCACTTGCCTTTGCTGAATTTCAGTCAGTTCTTCTCAACCACCTACACTATTCCTCCAGCCACCATGTAATTTCCACCACTAGATACCCCATCACCAGAGTGCCTGTAATACCTGTGAAACACTTCTGCAAAGGGAAAGCTGGGTTCAGGCATCAGTGCCCTCTGACCTGGCTCCTTTCTACTGTTACTAGTCATTGTCACTGAGAGCAGTGGCTGAGCTGAGGTGCTGGGGTAAGTATTGTCCCAAAAGCCATGCAGATGCTTGGCACAGATGCTCTGCACATCTCCTTGGCTGAACACAGAGAGGAGTATGTCACCCTCTGATGGCATTGTCCCTTTTTTAACACTCCAGGCTTGGAGACAGTTCTTGCTACATCGTCTTACAACATGCTCTGCAGCCAAGCCACACTTCTGTTCATAGGATCTCCTGTCCTAGAATGTATATGCATGGTGACAGGAACTTTTGGAATTTTACAGTGAGACAGTACTGGCAGGGAGAGGAGCAATGGGGGATTCAGGAAATTAGTAAAATCCAGGCTCCTCCCTCTGGATTTACCATAAGGACCATGAAAACCCTTTAGGTCATCAGGACCTGAAGAAATACCTCAGGCTTATATCTTCTGGGGAGCCTAGTCCTATCTTGAAGTTCTGCCTGGCAGACACAGGCATGGCAGAAGCAGTACATCTGCTTCCTATGGGCTGCAGTAGAGCTGCTATCCTGGTGGCCCCAGCCTGGACATTTCTGCTGTGAGAAGAACTCCTAGTACATTGCACCCAGGAGGAGCTAAAGATGAGCAGCAGCTACCAGTCTACTAGATACACAGGTACCTAAAGCATCCCCTAAAATATGACTAACCTGCACCAAATCCATCTGCTGGCACACAAGGGAGAACATAGTACCTTGTGTGCCTTTCTAAACCACTGGCAAAGGCTCTCTGCAAACTGGACCACAGCAGCCTCCTTGGAAGAGCAGGCTGGAGCCATTTGCCCTACATGTTCACTCTTCATCATGATTAACTCCTCCGTCACAGAGAGGGACACAAGCATCCATCTCTGCTCGGCCAACTGGATTCACTGGCCAGCACACCCCTTGCCATTTATCACCAGCATTTATGTGGGAGAGGATGACAGCAGGTGCCATTTGTGTCAGCATTGCTACGTGAGTCGACTGATTAATTAAAGCCACACAGCCCCCAGGCTGCTGGGAGGGCAGCGAGGAGCAGCAGGGATCGTTTGTTAGGTCTACCTGAGCCCTCACTGTCTCCTTCAAAGGCCCTTTGAGTAGATAACAAAAATTCCCACAGCACTTTTGGGCATGGAAATGAGAAAGCTGATCTCCCTGGAGAATGGATCTTGAAGGTCACTATTGGTGGACATTCATACTCCAGGAGTGGGCATAAGGGCTCCATGGATTCACCTCATCTCCTGAAACCTTGTTTTTTAACATGCTGTTTTAAAAGATGTGACAAAAAGAAAGAAAAATGACAGCAAACACTGAGACAGTTAAACAATTGTCCCACATGCTGTAAACAAGGAATCTCTGTGATTCATGGACCAGAGCTGATGTGCAATACCATTTCTTTTTTTCTCACATTACAATTGCCTCTATCCAGTTTCACCAGCCCTCACAGGACGCTCAGTTCAACAAATTCCAGTAAGTTTGAACAGATACTGGTGTAAGTGAAGCCAACACCTGACCCTGTGATGCAAGTCCCCAAACTGTTACGGAAGGGTTGCAATGACAGACCCCAGAGTGCTCCTTGCCCATTTTTAGCTAGGATGACTTTTAGTAACTTCCTGAATCTCAGTGACATGACATGCCATGTAAGGGTTGCCCCAGGCAAATTCGGGTATGAAGCAGGTCCAGCTCACAGGGCATGAGGCTACACATTGCACTGGAGCAGCCACTTGGGATTGCCATTCATCCCTGGTACAGATACCAACCTACTTCCTATAGCACTGCCATAGCTGATTCACCCACAGTCAGGCATTTTTTCCCCACTGCTCTGGGATGAAAAACTCTTCCTTATACTGTTCACTGGCTAAAACCCTTTCCCATACTTTGTGACTGGGAAGTAGAAGAGGCATATCACTGTGGAGAGACATCAGCCATGACCCTACTGCTTCTCAACACTTTCTTACACCTCACTGGAGCAAAGGGCATTGCTTTCTCTATTATGTATTACAATCAAAATAATTAAAATTCATGAACTTTTAGCACCCTAGAGGTATTGCCTATTTCCCAGACTCAAAATAGCCACTTGGCACAGCTTAAGGGTGTCTTGTACTCAGATTTTCACCCTGCCAAGTAACATTACTTCAGCGAACAGCACTGCAGCTCTCTCCCCAGCAGTTGTACATACCCTCTGCCCTAGTCTTACTTCATTCAAAGCTACAAGGAGAGTAAAGGAAAAGATTTAAGGTGATTTTTTTTGAAGACTGAATGTAGATCTTTTGCTGGACTGTCCAAGAGGAAAATACAGCTTTTCATATTATGAAATACACATGTGGCCTCCCTGATCAGTGTTCTAGGGCATTGAAACTGAGAGCTCAGGGAAGAGTTTGTAAAGTAGCAGTCCAGTGGGTAAATTCCCTTTTCTCTCCGGCAGCAGTGCCAGGGACACCATGGTCAGGATCAGGCTAAAAGGCCAACATCTGAGTTCACTTTAGAGCATTTATCTGGATGTATTCCCCTGTACCTGCATCTCTCAACCCTCTGAGTTTAAATGATGTCTCCCAGGTTGGTTACCCTGCAGGGAAGGGATACTATAGGGTTTAATGCACCAAAGCTGCCCCACCAGTCAGGAGAGCCAGCAGAGTTTACCCCTAAACTAGGATGGGCATGAGAAATACTCCCTGAAGTCTTGTGCAGCCTCATGTGCCAGATGTGACACACTGATCATTAGCCCCAGCTTGATTAGGAACCCCATCATTTCTAGGAGCAAATATCAGGGAGTTCTCTCCAGAGCACTGTGTCCCACCCACTGGCTCTTTGGCTGACTCAGAAGACAAGGGTCAAGCAGCCACAGAGGCTGAGACACCGAAGGCACAGGTCAGGGGACACTCCATAACTATCATCCAAGACCAGAATTTTAACTTCTGCATATACAGTTGGGCACTACAATTAAAAAGGGGGGGGGGAATCAGGGAAGCACAAGAGATGACCTACTGCACCTCCTCAGGTTTCCCCTCCTGTCCCTGAGCAGTGGACAGGTCCCTTTACACCTGAGGAGGAAACAAAGCCCTCTGGCCACTGCAGGCAGCACCAACCTTGGATGTGGGCTGACAGAGAGGCTGACAGCAGCAAAGCCCAGGTGGGATTGGACAGGTAGGGCAGTCAAACACACACCAATATGGAGAGATCTCCTCTCCCCTCCTGTCTCATTCCTCCTGTCTACAGAACAGATCCTCTCCAATGTCTGCTTCTCAGTCCCAACCATGGAGTGTACGCCTTTCCTCTTCCCACTGCCTTGCAAACCTCAAGCCATAGTGTGTCGGGGTGACTGTGTGTGTGTGTGTTCTCCTAAGGTCTGAGGTAACTGATGGGTGCAACCTTAAGGAATAGAGAACTACCTGTAGAATTTGGGGTGCCTTGTAACCAGTAGAACCTGTCCATGTCTGTTAGGAGAACTATTGACCAATAGTGTGCTAGCATGTTATATGCAGCAGTGGATAAAGGTGAACCTGTTACTAAAAATAAAGTCCTTTGTCTTCAGTGAAGCCTTCTGATCACACTGCAGCCTGAGTTGTCTCTGCCTCTTCTGACCCCCGCTAAGCTAACCTACTTTACCCAGACAAAGGGTGACCCCAATAATAGTGAGTGCATGCACTGCCTTCCCAGGAGCCCATGAAACCAGCTGTGATTGTGCCTTCCCATCCCGCAGCATTTGCTGCCATGTACAGCCCTACAACTCCCCAGGAGGATGGAATGGGGACTGGCATGGGATGTCCATCCCAGAGAAATCCAGCAATCTGCCATTGCAAATGCTGGCCTCTGCTTGTCCTCCTGCAGATCTCCCCATGGGTAGCTGAATAATGCATGGCAGTTGTTTCATTCAGGCAATTCACCCTTTATTTTTCTGCAGGTTTAATCATTGGGAGATAAATCACCTGCATCCCTGGCTTCCCGGACGAGGAATCGTTAGGGTCCGGACCTGCAATTTATTATACTTTGGCAGCGAGAAGCTTTAAATGCTCTGGGGTGGGCAAGGAAGGAAGGAGCTCTCACAAAGACTACGAATTAATGCAGCTAAATACTTACCTCTAATCCCATGCATTCATAGGCAGAATGACTACTGTTATTTGAGGAACAAGGAAGAAGGGAGGCAGTGGGAACTTGCATGAGACCCTGCACAGTCAAGAGCAGGCATCTCCTGTAACCCTCTGAATTACTTCATGCTGCAAATAGGTGCATTCGCACATCATCCTTCCTTCCCTCAGTACCCAGAAGCATCCTTTCACAGCACCACCCAAATATAAAAATAAAAAACATTAATTCCTGTAAAATGGATTTTCTCAGTAAGTTTCCATGTGTTCCAGCATAGCAGCAAATATTGTAAATAGGAAGTCAGAGAAATTTCTGTTTCCAGTGAAAACCATCCCATCTCTTTTTAATGTTTTTTTATTTCCCCTTTTCTTTCCTTTATCCTTTCCTTTTCCCCTTCCTTGCCCAATTTTTCCCTCTTCCTCTTCCCTTCCCTTTTTCTGGATGTCCACTGCCTATTTAATTCAGGAATCAAGACAAAACTGGGGTAAAACCAAAATATATCTCTACACATTTATGCCAAGATTCCAAGCATGTCCTACAGCATTCAAACTCAGCTCAAGACTGGCACATTTCAACCACTTGATCCCACCACAGGAGTGCATCAACTTGGCAATAAATAAAAAAAATAAAAGTACAGTTAGTCATAGAGTAAGAAAATCTCTTCACAGGAAATTCCTTGCCCACTCAAAGGGGCTTTAGATCCCAACTTTATGAACAGTCTTTTCAGTGATTTCACCATGGAGATTTTAGAAAACTTTTCATGAAACACTGAAAAGATGCCAACGAAATGCATTTAGCAAGCAGATTAAACAAAGCAGAGAGCTGGGGAAACTGTACGCACCAGGTACATGCAACCATAGTTAACCCAAAGTGATGCTGAAGAAATGTAAAACTAAGCAGGTGAGCGTGTGTTAGAGAGGGAGAAGGTTATGTTGCTGATACTTACAGCATGAAATGAATGCAACCCAGTCTCATCCCAGATGCCCTTGGTCATCAGAACTTCACCACACTGACAGAACTTCAACAGCTTTTGTAATTTCTGACCCATCTCTAGAAAAAGGTGAGAGCTGTATACCATCATGCAGTACTGAGCTGAGGCAATATCAGTAATCCACAGGAAAAAAGGAAGCTGGGATGAGAAACAGAGAAATAACTCTGAGTTACAAAACTTAGCAAAGCTCATAGGTCTTGGACTACACAGAAAAGCCAACAAAACTGAGCCCAGCAGCACACTCCAGGACATCTAAGTTTGTGCTTGGGCCTCTCAGAAGCAAATGGACACAGGGAGCAAACACTGTCCCTTCACAACCTCAGTTTTTTTATGTTACTGCTGCTGATTTTGCTAGAGGATACCTCCTGTCTGCATAGTCCTACTTGATTGTCTGGGCCCTGTTCCAACATAACTGTGTCTCCACTGGGTCACGGTAGCCACCCACTGCTGTCACAGCTGTCTGCACTGAGACAACACTTTAACGAAGGCTTTTGGTTAAATATCTGCAGAAGGCAGTAATAGCGAGGGAGACACAGGCTCCTCTGGGAAAATCTGCTCATGAGCTAACTGCTCCTCTAGGAATCTCTTCTAGAGCAACTCTTTCTGAAAGAAATTAACATTTTCATTTCCGGCCTAAGCTTTTTCCTGGACAATATGAACCACTTGTTACTTTTCAGACTGGTCCCTGAATTACAATGTTCTCTTACCTTACTCCTCCAGACCCATGTTTACACTTCCAGAAAACACTTTCTATACAATCCCCCTCAGAAAAGGGTCTGTTTCATCAGCACAAAGCTAAATAATCTCCCATAGATCTCCACACAAAACTGCAAAAGGCTTGTGCAGCCATTGGATCTTGGGACATCTCCACCAATGGCAGCCAAAATCCAGCGAGAACAATTTAGATCTGAGCTTAACCCTTGTCCTGATTTGGCCCAAGATGAGCTCCTGATCCAGGCTTTTGCTCATGCTTGTCTTTCCTCCACTGACAAACAGAAGAGGAAGGGAATTCCTTGCCAGGCCCTCCCAGTCTCTCTTTATGGCAGTCAACAAGGCATTTGTCCCCATCTGATCGAACAAACTCCATCTTGCTCATTTTCATCTCTCAGGTGCCAGCAGGAGTTTCTCATCTTTGCAAAAAAAAGAGAAGTTTCTAGTTTGTTGGACTGCCCTAGAGAGAGGGCAAGCGGGTGTTTTCTGTGGGTGCCATTGCAAAGTGAGTGTATTTCAAAGGACACATCATACTCCAAGTGCTGATTGTGTGAATTAATTCCAGTGCCCTTCACTACATCTACCTCAGAGACCAACTACCATCAACACAAACCACCATATCACCAAGCATTTTCACCATCGAGGTGGGCTGATGAGCCCCAAATAAGCCAAACAAGTCTTGAGGCATGGCCAAGGAAGCTGAAGAATTCAAGGTAAAGGAAAACAAACAGTATACTTAGCTCTGAATTATTTCATGGCAGCACAGAATTAAAAATAAGGAACACCTGCATTTAGAGAGACCAAGACAGCCTTCCAAAAGGAGTCCATATAACTGCAGCTGCTTCACCGTGGAGTGTGACCTATGGATGGGATTTGGCCTGTCAGTCCAAAGTCTGAACCTTGAACCTTCACTGGAGAAAGGCTGGTAATACAACTGCTGTCCAATGACAGGGTATACCACCTTTGGTGTCTGCACACCAGCACTAGATCCAGAATCAAAAACTTTGCACATGGCCTCCCTCAAATTCAGAAAAACAAAACCAGTAGCAAAACATGAGCACAGACCTTCAGCTACACACAGCACACCACCAGCCTTTAGGTACAAGGCAGGCCAGCCACAAAGCCAAGCGAAAACCACTCTAACCTGCTCCCCCAGCAATCCAACCAGCTTCAGAGCACCGAAGCCTGTTTCTCCAAAAGGATGGCTCTGAAAGGCACAGCCTCTCCTTCCTGGGACACACACGAATGGTCCTGCAGCACAGGGTCATGCAAGTGTGCATGTCTTGCTTCACATCCTGCAAAGGCACAAGTCTGTGCCAATACCTCTCCCTTGCAAACCCCCAAAATGGTTCTTCATGAGCCAACGCTTGTTCCTCATGTCCCAGCCATAAGAGATCAACATTCAGCATTACTGTTTTGTGACAGTATAAGTGAGTTCAACAAAGATACTGCAGGCTTTGTTTGTTCTTAAAGAGTGTGGCAGTCATTAACAACACAAGGTGGGTGACCCTGCTTGGAAAGATCACACAATTGCATGGACCTATCGCTGTGCCACAGAAATGTCTTGTGCTGACACCAGGGGCCCAGAAAGGCAATTCTTAGCACAGGGCAGTCACGCTACATTCAGATCAAGGTCAGATTGAGGTGCTAAGAGAACAGAGGAGCACCAAAAGGATGTGGCTTTGGGCTGAAGCCAGAAGTCAACATCCCTTCTATTAGAGATCTAGTTGCTCTTCTCCCAAATTTTCATTTCTACTGTTTACAGTGGGTGGGGTTGTACACACACAGAGTAAACATCCAGCACCAGGAGTGCTTCTCCAAGGGAAGTTAACAGCAGCCCTTTTGAATAGATATGTAGGGCTTACTTTTGATTGCTCCTAGGCAGCTGAAAAGGTAAAAATCACATGAAAAAGCTACCCCACCTCCTGTTGTCCTATGAAATAACGACGAATCGTGACTTTCAAATTGAAAGTGAGTCTACACATTCAGGAACCAGGACGGGGGTTTGGGAAGGAGCCTGCAATAAGCGGTTTCACCCCCATATCCCTTCCAGTTACCTGTTGAAGTAGAGGCAGCTTTTGTGTCTGTTTCAGGGATGAAGAGTCTAATGCACCAAAACAGTTCATCAATTCTCAGTGCTTCTGTCCTTTAAACCACTAATCCAAAACAAAAGTAAAAATCTCAAATCCTTCAATTTTTTTTCTGAATATTAGAGACTTGGGGGTTTTTTGTTATTGCACATTTGGGTATCATATCAGTATCATTCTACAACCAAGAAATAGTCTGTCTGGCCCTTGTGTGAAGACTTCCCAGGGACACAAAAACACATGTCATAAAATATAAGTATATTCTTACTTAAGCAAGCCCTTGAATGAAGGCACTGATCTGAATGATTGCAATGCCCAGCAGTCCTGCCTTCTGCCCAAAATCCGTGTTCATGGTTAGCAACCTTGCACCCATACCAGCAAATGAACACTGCTCAGGAAAGAGGTTTGAGCACTGAACCATGATTGGCCTCACCAGGGGTGAGCTAGTGGGCTCCCTGATGTGGTTTGACCTCTGCCAACCATCTGCCCCACAGGTGACATTTGGGCATGTTCATGGATAGTGTTTTCCAGGACTGTTTGGATATGCCCTTTTTGCTTGGCAGAAGACAAGAAGAAAGAGTTTAGTCATGACATTTGGGACTTAGCCTTGCTTATTAATGCAGAAGCACTGACTGTCTCCTGATTTGGCTTAGTTAGAGTACAGGTAGCACCTGGTCTTTATCTCACTGCCTACCTGCGTGCTCTCCCTCTCTTCCAATGATTACTTTACACAGACACTGCCTACATCCAAGAGAATGAGCGTGGGTGTGCAAAGTCCAGGTGTGGGGGTTTTAAACAACAAAAGGAAAGAATTGGGAAATGTTTGCCACAACAACATGCCACAACACTGCCCTGTCTGACTGAAAAAATGAGTAATTGCTGAATATATATTTCAGGAATGCTATTTCTGGGACTTGGGATTTCCTGAGTAGGTTCACAATGACTGCACAGCTTTTTCACGGTCTCATTTAAGCTATAGTGATCAGTCAGGTATCCGAGCATATGAAGTACCTCTGATTTCCACTTGTTAAAGTGAAACTAAGACTTCCGGGTCAGTAAAGAAGATGAGCACTCACTGTATCATTTGGCCCTATGCATATTGGCATTTGACACTTGACTACTCTGTATAGCAGATGCAAAGACAAAAGAGGAAAACTTTAGGGATACCAGAATACCTTTTCACAGTACACACTGAAAACCTGCTGTTTAAATCCCCTAGATTTCTTAGATGACCAATTAGAATCATCATAATTTTTGCTCATGTAATCATTTCTTATTACTGGGGGAACAAAATAAGCATATTTTGCACTAAAGAGGGAGAAATATCTCTCTTTCATGCTTATTCTCTACCAGATTAACTATAAAGCGACAGAATTAAGACTTCAAGCCTTGGATTATAAACAATGCCTGGTATTTATGGAACCATAAATACCTTTAATTCAGTAGTAAGGCTGTTTGTAAAATACTGTGATAAATCCTTTGCTGATGTAAATTTTTCATCACTTCATTATTTTCATGTTAAAAAAGGATTGGATGATTTTTGCTAAGAAGAATGACTGGCCATAACTGCTGAAAAGCTGGTAGATCAATTGTAGGAAATTTTTTATGCCAGATAATATGACTTGAGAAGTTAGGAAGGCACAGAAAAGCTTTCTGCACCTGTAGTAATGCTCCAGTCTGTTCTGTAATTTAATTAACTATAATAGTAGAGAATCTATTTTTTTACAACCTCTAGGAATTAAAGAAAAATAAATTGAGCAGCAGATCTGAGACTTCTAGAAATAAAACTCCAATATTTTAAAGTGTGTGTAGGGAGAAATCTACCAATCAGGCAAGAAACATGTTTATATAACATTATGTAATCCTACTTAAATTTTCCAACTCGTATAAGGGCAAATAAAAGCATATGGTGCCTTGGCTCCGGAGAATAATACTCTCCCCCAAATACAAGAGCAAAGATTCCTATAGAAAAAGCTGTTTGAGATATAGCCACATCCCCTTCAGCATTTTGGAGTCCTTCTGCACAAAAGCCTCACAGCTGCAGGTGACAGGGCCAAATAGCCAAATGTTTTAACTTGGGTACAGGCTTTTGAACTTGTCCCATGTCTTGCTGAGGATATCAAGTCAGATCTTCATTTTGTGTGCACTTGTCTGTATAAACCACCATAAAACCAGAGTAATTGCATTACTGCTGTAACATCTAGAAATCTTCATTGTAAACCAGAAAAATATTGGGCAAGTTTCCATTACATAGAGAGAAAAAATGAGGAAAAAAAAAAAAAAGAAGGAGAAGGAGGAAAGAAAAAGCTAAAGAAATTGAATTCCTTTGGAGGAATTTACAGGTACTAAATTTTTGTTTTCCACAGAGGAAAAGGTTTCTCATTTCAAAACAGAGAGTTTCTATAGAGGTTGTTACTCCTGCTTAGTTGGAATTGCTGCAATTTAGCGGAACAGAGTGATGCTTTCAGAAGAAGCCATGCAATGTCAGGAACAGGAAGGGACCTATCAGTGTCCCCAGGAAAATCCCAAGTTCTACAGACCAGTCTGGAAATTATAGACCCATTTGCATGTACAAGGCATGTGCATTTTTTCACTACTAGCATTCAGTAAGGAGATGCAAGTCAACAGCTGCTGCTCTCACACGTGGTTCTGCCCTGGCTGCACCTCAGAAGAGCACACACCTACAGCAGAACCAGAGAGAAGGAGTGTTGTTATTATCATAGAGTACTTAAGAGTGTGCTATTTCTTTCCCACAGCTGTTACAGATGTTGAGAGCAAATGTTTAGCTCTTGCTGGGAAGGTCTTGATTGCATCTTGAGAAGTTTAAGAACCAGCCTTGCCAGTCTCGGTGATGTGAAGTGCTGCACACCCCACACTCCTTCCAGGTCTTCATCCAGAGATTTCCAACTCAACAGCTCAGTTCAGAGCTCTGGCAGTCCATGGACAAAAGCACCCAACCCAGTCATCATTGATTCATCATTGAATCACGCCCATGATTTCTGGGTTTGTGCAAACACGTGGTCATGTACAAGTAGAGGAATGCCAGGATGGTCAGCACCTCCCTTTGCACGCGCTCAGCCACCAAAGGGGAATGACACAAGTTTGCGTCACTGGAGGAAATAAGTTGTGGCTTGGACCACAACAAACACTTGCAGTCTGGCAACCCATTGGAGATCTTGTGACTCTGGTCAACTCCACAAGACAAGAACTCCCTTCTTGAATGTGTCTGCCCGAAGCTGCAGTGGGGGCCCAAGGCCCTGTTCAAAGGCCTGACATCAGTGACACAAGTTCAAAACAAAAGTCAGAGCTGGCTGCGCTCCAAGGATTCATCCTGCTGATGTCTCAGCCGTGCCAGTTGGAGTTAGTTACGGAGGAAGAGCAGAAGGGATTGGGAACACCATGTATGGAGTAAACAGGAACTACACAGTTGTGGCAGGACCTGCTTGATCTTTGCGGTGTGGGAGAAGACGTGACATGATTTGCTTCAACACATCTTCCTCTCCCTCAGTTCAGAAAGCAACACTCAGAGACTGCTAATGCAGACAGTGCAAGAACAAAAACAGAGGCCTTTCTAAAATATTGGATGGAATTGCTGTCTCCTGACAAAATGGGCAGGCTTCTCTCCAGTTATATTCTCTCTGACCTAGACCAGCTCTTTGTGCCTTAATCTGGTTCCATGGATTGTGCCGGCAGCCCAGGTTTGGGGCTCTTCTCAACCTCCACAGTTGCAACAATTAATGTGGAATCACACTAAGGAAGAGAAGATCCTGCCAACCACACACTTAGTCACAAAACAATTTTTGGGTCTCAGACACATGGTAACCCATCTCCAGGAGCTGCCTGAAACAGGCAACTTCTTCATGGTCTGCAGATTTCACTGTGACGGGACAATTCCCTGACTGATGTCTAAAGCTATTGCAAGTTCAGTTGGAGTCTTTTTCAAAGCAGGAAAATATATTCTGTGTCCTCTCCTAAGAAATTCACATGTCTTTGCTAGAAACGCTTCCAGCACAGAAAAGCAGGTTTTGGATTTCCTCATGTCTTATTTAGTGCAGTATTAACACACTCCCAAAGGAGCAGGTGAGACACAGCTCTCAGACAACTTTTGCAGCCTTTCTTCATTAGCCCAAACAAATACTCTGCAGATTCTGACAGAACTTGTGTGCCCAGAGCATCACCAGGCATCACAACATGACATGAAACTGGAACATGTTGACCTTTTGGATGCTTTAAACTCTGGTCAGCACTGGAGACAAAACATGAAAGTCAAAAATATTATCTTCTTGGGAGACCTAAGATGAAAAAGAGTAAAATGCACCATTTCAGTCCAACAGTTGTTACCAAACCCACACATCTCCTTACCTCCCCGCCACTGATTTATGAATCAGATGCCTCATCCTCTGGACAGGCACACACATGTTTCACATTGACACAGGTTTTCTTTCCCACACATCTCTGCTGTGTAAAGTGACCACTTGAACTCATTAATTCACCATACAAAGCAAGTATGTTCCCTTAGCTAGTGTCCTACAGAGCTCAGGTTAAGGGTAAGAGAGTGAAAAGCATTCCTGATTTGGGGAAAGGACAGGAGAAGGGAAGAGAGTATGTGAAAAGGTTGTAGTTTGAACCCAACACAACTTGCCTCCTCTTCACCGACAGCGTATGCTGTGCACATGATTTGATTGCAGCAAAATAGCTCACTGCACACAAACCAAGCCAAGCATATCTGTAACTCTGGTGGGTCCCAAGTCAACCTGAACTTGGAGAGACAACCACTACAGCACTTCCATACCAAAGATACCTGTAGATTTTCCAGCTCTCACACATTTCACAGTCTCAAACCCTCAGCTGAAATAGTGCTGGCCCAGATCAACCAGGTGAGAGAAGTTGAAGTAAAGCAGATTTCCCTTGGCTTAATCCTCTGCCTGACCTCCTCTGAGGGCATCTTCTCTCCCCATTGTCTGCCCAGGCAGGAGGTCCCATAAGTGGAACATCAGCAGCTTGAGAGAAACAAATGAGTCTTTTTTGCTCTACCCTTTAACAGCATGCCTTTTGGTACGAAAGAGGCGAGAAATTGTCACTAGCGTGAAGTGCAATACAGCCTTGTAGGTAAAGTGTAGATCCCACATCTTAGCCCCTATTGCTCCTTGCTCCATAGTGATGTGTCCAAGTCCCACTTGTGCTCCATCACTGTGGTACCTGGGTCCACAAAAGAACACTTTTACTCATATAAGAGGCTAAAGGACACTCGACTCATGCATAATGTTCTCCATTTCTTCTCCTAAAGAAATCAGTAATAATCTTCCAAATTTGCACCAAATTCAGACTTACCCTTGTCTATCACTAATGTTAGAGTTTGGAAATCAGTCTCTTTGTGGCAAGCAAAAAAATTGAGGGGAGGAAGAAGCAAAAGATAATTAGTAGGTGGATGTCTTTAAGGAAATAAATATGCAGTTGAAAGTAATTATATGGTCAAGGAATAAATTTTTCCTGGAACTTTAGGGGAGATGATACGCACATGATAAACCAAAGAAAGAGGCAGGGGGAAAAGAAATAAAGAAATTACACGCATACATGCATATATTTACTTCTTTGTTAAAAATTCCAATGCAAAAAGGGTGCTTCCATTTCACACTGAACTTTGGGGTTCTTTGTAATGTTTCACAAGCAACATCTGTCACCCCAAATTGTGATGGAGATGAATTACTCGTTTTAAGATGCTCAGTACTCCTGACTGCCACTGACAGCCCTCTGCAACTGCCTGAAAGGTCCATAATAAGTAGCCATACTCCAAGGATGGAAAAAATCCAGGCCAAATATTACTAGAATGCAGTAAACTTTATTTCCAAGGGGTTTTGAGATGCATCCAGAGCAAGGGAGACCTGACTCATTTCTTTTATTTTTGGCAGGAAGAAGTGAGGAAAAGGGATTAGACTGAAACTGCCAAGTAGCAAAAGAAAATGATAAAACTGCCATGCAGACATAAAAGGTCACTCACTATAGGGCATGTGGGGAAACCATTTGGGTATCCTCCTCACCACTTCACAATGCCAAAAAACTCAGTTGATGTAAATTATTGCTCCCCCTTTAACTTCAGTGGCATAGTGCCAGTTTGTAGCAGCTGAGGATGTGACACAACAGTTTTCACTCACTGTGAACGTCAACAGTTATGCAAAAATACCAGAATATAAGAATTTGAGGTCTAACATCCTGCAGAGATAATGTCACTGATGTCTCTGGTATTTACATGAGACTATAAATTAGCTTTTTAATCTTTTCTTGTCCTGACCTTGTGCTTAAGGTATTACAAGGGTGGGTGATAAACAACCAAATAAATTCTTATGGCAAACAAGCAAAGGATCATTGCTGCTGCACTGCTTCTGAGCTTGAGTATTGTCTCAGGCAACCTAAACTTTAAAGGGAAAAAAGTCAGCCGCAGCAAACCCACTGGCTCTGTGTCCTTGTGGCCATATTGCTGCAGCACACTGAGAGGGGAAATGCCTGCAGCCACTGCCACAGGCCCACACGAGGCCAATTCTCCTGGCATAGCTCTGAATTAGCAGGAAAGAAATGAGTCCTGCACAGCTCAGCACTGTTACCTTTACAAATGGAAAATCCTCCCCTGGAGAGAGGGATTAATCCTGCAGGACTCATGGGGGAGACCTCCCTTAGCACAATGCGGGCTGGAGGATCTACCATCCCCACCCTGAGAAGTTGCCATCTGTGACAGGACCCACAGTCAATCATTCTTCCAAAACTGAGGTGCTCTTGCTGTGATGCTCTGGGAAATGCTCTTTCTTTGGTAAGGCAGACACCCTTACAAACACAATGTTGAACCCAGCAATCCTAGATGAACCTTGCCATTAAATCACATCAGGAACTGATTGGCAATGAACTTACACCATTTCTTTAATTGCCTGCAAGTGAACACACTCTTCCTAATATCCACAATTTTGAATCCTTCCACTGGAAGCAAAGATAATGGTAAATATAGCAAATGTGCTGGGACAGTGGCAGGCAAGGACACAGGCACAGGTGAGATGATATAAATTGTGCTTCTCCTACTGTCCCACCAGTCCAGCCTGCTTCCTTCAGCTTACAGCACCAGGGGAATTCCTGTTGCAGCAACAAAGTTAACTGGAACTCAAAGAAGTTTAGTGTAACCGGCAAGATAACATTCAAAATTCCAAGGGAAATAAAAGCTGGGAGTTCTCCCTTCCCATTGTCAATTCATTTCAGTTGTAAAGATCCTCCATTTTACTTCTGCAGCGTCCTTATGAGGCTGCAAAGCAACCCTAAGAAAACAATAAAACCTAAGACACAAACTTCAGCATGGACTGTGTTTTCATGTGTTAGGAACAGCAAAGGTCTTTCCCTACCCTAGGAGAGGGACTATGCACTTACCCTGAAGCAAACATGTATGTATACACACACACACACTCACATATAAATATATAGATATCCACACACACTACTTATGCAGAAGGAAACCTCTAATAGTTTGTCTTACCAAACATCCCTAGTGGCTTTTATTACACCACTGCAAGTTTCCTAATGCTTTATGTCCTCAGATCCTAAAGGGAACTATTAAAGAGCCGACGTGTGATCCAGCATCCATTTGTGGATGAAGAACGCTAACGGCCAGCACTGCCATTCCATGGTGGGGAACAGGTCCTGAACGACCTCCAGACAATCAGGAGGCAGTTCAAAACATTGCTGCAGGGATGTTAATCCCTTCTCAGCCTGCAGTAAAAGCTCCCTGTGCCATTTTGCAATGCAGCAAGTGTTTGCCCTCCTTAGAGCAGCAATTTCTTCTCCTCTCAGTTTTCCCTTACTGCATTTAACATCAGTGCCAAGGCTCCCTCTACAAAATCTCTTAAACACAGCCAGAATACTTGCCAGATGTCTGGGGGAACCACTGAATTAATACAGTGAACACACGGAAAAAGTTCTGCCTTTTAAAAAGAATATTTAAATTCCTTAGAACTTCCCCCTCCCCCTTCCGCTCCCCACCAAGAAACAACTGTCAGCTACTTGATATCTCAGCTGGACAAAACCCACAGAGCTGGGACAAAAGTGCTGGGCAGAGGAGTTTTCTATGCAGAAAGGATGAAGGATCTGGTGGTCCAAGGGGGCAGCTTGATCTGTGGGTTTTCATTTCAGAGTTATGTACGATCACCTCCGCTCCAGAGTCTGAATCCTCAGCCAGCAGATGCTTATTTGACTCATGGCAAGATCTTGGCAGGAAGTCTGACATTTTCAGAAGATAACTGTAGTTAATAGCACAGATTTACTTAATCACTTCAGCCAGGACAGAATGACCCAGTGTCATCTTCTGATCTGATTTATGAAATTATGGCATCAAATAGGATAAAGCAACTGGCTGCTACAGTGTTCTTGAAAAGATGTTCCTGCAGTGCTGAAACACATGGTTTTGGGGAGAGGCAGAAGGAGGTCTAATGAAGCTGTAGAGACAGAGGATCTTCTTCAAGGGCCCCAGCCTGGCATGTTAGCATCCCACGAAACAACAGCTGGAACACATTTTTTCCCACAAGGCAAAATTTGGGCTTGGAAACCTGCATATAATCCCCCTAAAAGACAGCATGGATGTGAAAAGGAATAAGTAAAAGGGGAGATGCAGTTGTGATTTCCAGTCCCTCCTTCCTTCTAATTCTCCTTAGCTACTGTCCCCTCTCACCAGGGAGGCCACCACCCCTACAGAGCTCAGCACCATCACCACACTGACAGTCAAAAACCAGAGCAGGCTCCTTACTGCAACCACCCTGGTCACCCTCAGGCCAGCTCTTTCAAAGGAGTCACCTCATCAGTTACCCTATACCCTCTGAGATTCCCTTCCCATAGTCCAATCCTCAGACATCTGCCAAAACAGAGATTTGTAGCCTGTAAGTATGGACCAACCAGTGATGGACTGGAACTGGTCTGTGGAACTGGAAATGGGTCTGTGAAGTGCTTCAAGACTCACATGTGGCTTTCAAAAAAAACCAACAATCAACCAACCAACAAAAATTATCATTCTAACTGGATTTTTCTGACAGGAACAATGTACTATTTTGACGTACTCAGACAAATTCAAAGACCACAGTCACCAGGAAATTATCTAAATGAAGTTCTGTATAATGAGGATCATGTCATGTCAACAATCATCTTATTAGTGAAACAAAAGAGAGCTGCAAAAATAGTTTCCACTGCAGTCAAAATAACGCCCTAGAATGGGAATGACCTTTTTGTGTTCTTGTTGCTGAATCTTCAGGTTTTGTCTCATGAAAAACCATGTGCCAAGGTCTCTGCACAAGATGCCAGGCATTTCCGGCAAACCATACCGACTGCAGTATTATTAATTTAATCTTTCACTACTTGACTCTTCTCCTGACTGAAAAATCAATGCTAATAAGGAGCTTTGGGAAAAGACTGTGTTGATGCCTCATCTTGTATGGACTAATTTTAACCTGCTATCAAATGACTAAGTGGCTTTAAAGAACCTATAAACTGAACAAAGAGATTTTTAAATGTCTCTTTCCCAAACAGTGCTCTGTGCTGATGAAGACATCTAAATGCATGAGGATGGGTTTATGTGCTACCTCAGCCTCTCTATCAGGAATGCTGGGAATGGAGGCCAAATCCTTTTACTTCCACTGAATCAGCCCCTACACTTGTAGAGACTGAGACACCCTCAACTGACAGTTTCACAATTCCCTCTTGAACACAGTAATACATTATAATAATGCCTGCTATTCATGCAAATGAGAGGGAAAAAAGCCTGACTGCAGAATACAGTAAGGTATTTATCCCTACTAACCACCACTGTCTTATCACTGTGATAGGGGTGGGAAGGAAACCAAACTCCGCTACATCAAACCAGCTTTTAACACTGAAATCCATCCTGATGATATCACAGCAGCTAGTTTATCAACAGGATCTCATCCATCACTAACTCCAAACAGGGAGTCTGTGATGAGGTTATCATCCCACCAGAACCTTGTTTCATTCCCCGGTGTCTTGCTTTCATCCCAGTAACAGCATGCCTGTCAGAGGCACCAGTCCAGCCCCCACAGGGCTGATCCCAGAGGGACCAAGGTGTTCCAGAAGAGCTCTATGCTCTAATGAGGTGGCAGCTGCAGTGAACCACCATCACTTCATACCTTGAGACTGTAATGAGGCTGCTGATGCCGTGAGAGAATCCAAAACCAGGACTCTGAGTCAAGTTAGTGTGGGATAAGATAAAAAGGTAGATTCTTTAATGTCCAGGCTTAGGGCTTTTTAGGAATACATGATGACATCTTCCCCCTGAACACTGATTTCCATGGTTTTTATAATATTGCCCACCCAATTCCCAGTTCACACATCTCTCGGTCCAGCGCCTGCTTACACCTCCTGAAGATTTGAGTCTGGGATCTCTGGGACCCTCTGTCTTCATCAGTTCTTCCCTTCCTCTGGTTTCTGGAGTTCTTCCAATGTTCTGAGTCTCAAGGTTGTTTGCTTATGTTTATGTCTTGTTCTGCAGGCCTTCCGATGTTCTTTAGCCCTTTACCTTGAAGAGAGTCTAAATAACTAAAAGAATTTGAGCTACTGATAAATGGCAGAGGTTAGGATGTATAAACAATGAACTTACGCTGGTACAAATATGAACACACTACATTTGCTTTTTTACTACAAGTACTTCTAAAATCTATAAAAAATCAAAAATCAAAAACCCCTTCGGTATCAGACCCCAACCACCTGAAATGACTGGAGATAACTGGAACGACACAAAATGTAAATCTAGGGATAAAATCTGATGGCATGATGAGCTCCCATCTAGGAAGAAATATACATGTCAGTCTGCTCTTTGAATTAAATGCGCACGGGAAACTTACAGGCTCAATATCCTATTGGAAGCTACCAGTAGAATTAGGAAAAGAATGATAAAGCAACATAAAATAGAATAAAACTAAATGGCAATTCCTATCTAAGCTGCTCTTTTCACACTTGCAGGGTTAAAATAAATAACCGATGTACTTGGGAATCTCATTAAAAAGTCATACAACATTCAGTAATGAAGGTAATTAAATTATATAGAGTTTGTTCTCTAAGACATTTGAAGTTATAGGTAGATTTGATGATTAAAATGTCCCTATCCATTTATTAGTGTAATATTCCCAAAAAATGGTTATTATATTTAAAAAATTTACCAATGCTATTTATGAAAGTTGCAATGCAGCAGGCCTGGTTTATGATTTCAATCTGCCCCATTGGTTAATGTGACATAAAGTGGAAGCTGTGCGGAAGGAGGGAAAAATTAAACATACAGCAAAAGAAAACAGTTACTGTTCTCAGAGCCAGTGGGTGGTCTCAAATGAATTCTAAGTAAAAGATTTTCAGTTTCCAATCAAGAACCTGAGAAGCAGGGAATTTTCTCAACTATGCAAATATATAGTTATTTTTTATTACTTTTGTCACATCCATCTTGATACCACCCAGCATAATTGTTGCCTATGCCACACTTAATCCAAAAGTATTCTGTGGCCCTAAATAAATCATGAGCTTCCCACATGTTATACTTTTGGCTTTACTTTTAGCTAGGCCTCAGTTTAGCAGGCCCAGAGAGTATGATGTGGATTGAAGGGGACAAGCATCACTTGACTTATGAAACCAAAGAGATATTTCATATCATTATGATGTCAAATCAAGTATAAAAGGTGTAGGAGGTGTGTAGCTCTCTGTTCCCTTCATGGCCAATGCTGAGTGAACATGTTGTTACAGTGCTGGGAGACTTAGGCCTTGTCACCAACTCACAGCTGTTTGGATAGGGAAGTACACATTTTTTGTTATTGTTTTTACTCCTCTCTTTCCAGGTGTCCTTTGAGGGGAGTCTGTTTGGGTGTTTTTGTGGGCTGAGGTCGTGGAGGTCTGTGCTGTTTGGGTGGGCGACCAGTGGTTGTT
>JAOXXN010000395.1:144346019-144362270 GCA_026770055.1 Myrmophylax atrothorax
AAAGAGTAACAACAAAATGTTTCTACTTCCCTGAACTCAAACAAAATGCAAGTAGCGGCAGCAAGAGCAGCAGGGCCAACTCCAACAAGACAGGAGCTGCACCATGTCCAGCTTGTACTTCGGCTATGATGGAACTGAGAAAAAACACCTCGTACTCTTGTATCACATCTTAGGTTTGCGTCATCTGGTATGAAATATTTCCTTGGTTACCCAGTCAGGTGAGAGCTGTCTGTCCCAGTCCACGTAGATTCTCTGAGCCTACTTTGAGGCCTAGCTAAAACCACTACAGAGTGAAAAACAATCCCAAAATGTATTATTGTGCTTTTGTGCTCCTGCTACAGCATGTTACATGAAATGGAAAACTCTATAAAGTTTATTGTTTTCCAGTAATTTCCCCAAACTCTTACCATTTTTTATTTGGTCATTCTACAGATCGTTCCTCTCACCCATCCTTAGATCATCATGCAACAGGAAAATGGGATGAAGCTGAAAGATAAAAAAGCCCTGGCAAGACTCCAACCATGATTAGACATTTTGATTAGTAATGAGCATGACCAGAGTTACAGCAGTAAATATTCAAAGTTATTTTTTGAAATGAAGTCTCAGGAAAGATGTAAACTCTCATGATTTGAGAGGCATTAGCTAACTTTTAATTGCAAAGGGAAGGGGAGGAATGGAAACTTTTCTGAGATAAAAAATAACCTAACTGCTTGTTGCAGGGTTTCTTGGAACACCCTTGGTCTGCCCTGTTCTGGTCATTGTCAAAATCCTGGGCTAGAAGACTTGCAGGTCTGAGTTAGCTTAGCAGCTCCTAAATTCCTTGAAAAACAATTGCAACTTATACTTTGTCTGCTACAAACATTTTATTTTCTACACTAATTATAGAAATATATTCTTATCTAAAATCAGATATTTTGTTACAGGCAAAACAGTACCATAGATACCTTCCCCTGCCCCCTCTCAGGAGCTACAGTTAATACTTTGTCTATTATAAATAACTGGGGTTTATTTACATATTATATATTTTGTGTATATATATATATACACACACACATATACACACAAATTAGGTGCTGTAAATTATTTGTTAAAGTGTTTTTCTGGCACATGAGAAAGCTAGAATGAGAAAACAGCTTCCCAATGCTGGAGACTTAAGCTCAAACACTTTTACACATAAACTGTTAAAGAAAATAAGTGAAGACCATAGTACTCATTGATACACAATATGATCTATTCAATTAATGAAATTTTAATTATTATGTGCAGGCTGCTTTACTTCCCTTTCCTCCATATTGTGTTAAATCCAGTCCTTGTTTCTTCTTTTTGGAAACTCATTTTCACCACTCATTTTGCAATGATCAAAGCAATAGCCTCCAACTTTGACTGCGTCCCCCAATACAAAGGTCTCACAACATATATCACTGTGTGTGCTCAGGTTACTGTCCCTTCTGCTTTCACTCTGACAAGGCAGAAGTGTGGGGAGTGGTTTGCTGTGGAAGTGATGGGGGTTTGATGTTGCACAGAGAAGGGCCAAGAGATGCTCCATACAGCTGTGAAGGTTGGTTGAGGCCCTCAGATACACAACCTCAATGCAGGAACATTTCACCTCCTGTCCAAACATGGGGGTTTTTGCTGTAGCATGTCACCAAAGGAATATAATGGTAAACTCCAACCTTCTGTCCCCAACACCTACCGATTTTTTCAACATTATGGGCTCAGGCGCACCAATTCCCTGGAAAAGGTATCAGATGACGAATACCACGGAAATGCAGAGAGGTGCCCAGAGAGCTTGTGGACTCCCCATCTCTGGAGGTGTTCAAGACCAGGCTGGATGGGGCTCTGAAAAACCTGGTCTTGTGAAAGGTGCATGTGTACATGACAGCAGGGTTGAACTAGATGAACTTTAAGATCCCTTCCAATCCAAAGTATTCTATGATTCTGTGATGAGGCAGCACACAGGGAGGAACCAGAACACATGTGCTGGAGCAGCCAATGCTGGTCCAGTGATACACAGCACCATTTTGGACTAGTGAGAGCCCCTCACATGGTGCAGGCTGTGCCAGATTTACCCTACAGCCACAGTCTCACCAAAGGTGAGTCTGTTCTTTCTGCAAGGAGGAGATACAGAAACACCACAGCCTGTGCTGATACAGGGAGCAGGCAAGCCTCAGCAGGGATGCTCAGTCGAATGTGCAGGTTTGAGCTCCTTTTGGGGCCTTCCTGAGCTGAATCAGAGGAGAACAGGAGTGGACAGGTTTCTTTGGGATGTACCAAACCCATGAAGCTGATCAAAGCATGGGAAGTAAAACACAATGCCATGACCAACAGACCAGGGGTGCAACGGCAGCACCGACAAACATTGATTATGCCACCATGAATTGCCACTATCTCCAAAACAGTGGTGTCAGCCAGCTGGGGCTGTGCACACCCACTCACAAGCCAAAATGCTGGAAGCAATGGCCAGTCTTTGGTACAGACCACCCTACAAAATACCCAACCATTGCACCCCTTGCGTCCAGGCTGAGCCCGCCTAATGGGCTCCTCTAGTGTCTGCATGCAGACAGCAAAACAAAAACGTGAGAAGAGGGTGATTCCTGTAGGACTTGGCAAGGTAAGCAACACCAACCCTGGGCAGCCCATTTAGTGTTGCTGTTCACTGCCTGAGCCTCCCTATGAAAAATTCGAATTTTTTTGTGCAATTTCCCTGAAACATTTCTCCTCTGCGAGACAGCACCTAATGGTCAGTAGCACTAACAGATATTGACGGGGTGGGAAGTAGCATTTAACTCTGCATCCTGATTGGTTTGATCTTCCAGTGATGCTGCTAAAGAGTTATGAGTCCTTTCTTCTGGCCTGAATCCAAAACTCGTGCTTAAAACCTGAGGTTCAGCAAGCACTGATGTTGTTTGCCTGCTGAGGAATGGGCATTTCTGGCAATAGACTGCGGATTAGAAAAGGTGACAGGACTGCTGAGTGGCTGAATCACTCCTGAAGAATACAATTTGATTAGCATCCCCAGAAACTCCCCAAATGCACATTTGTCTGCTTTCCCCATTTACAGCCGGCACTGCACCTATCAGCATATACATCATCCTTGCAAAAAAATCTCCTTATAAAGGTTTTTCAAAATCTGTGAGTTGGTCACACAGACATTACTCGAGGTACAGAGCCCTGCTCCTCAATGCTCATACACTGCTTGTTTTATCAAAGCATCAGGCTACATCTGAAGTAGGGCTCAACATGCATGCTACCCACTGCCACTCCTCCGGCATGTCCCCAAAACCCAGCCCAGTGCTCAGCTCCGGGCAGCCCTCCTCCATCTCCAACGCCTTGCTGAAGAGGAAGCGGCGCAGACTGACCAAATTCCGATCCCCTTACACAGCCCCTCGGAGTTGCTCTCTGGACGTCTCAGTACAGCCTTGGCTGCTTGCTCAGACCTGAAAATAAAATGAAGATTCAGAGAGCCAAAGTCTTCCTTTACAGGAGAAATCGAGTGTGGCATATTCCTATCCTCAGGCTAATCAGACCCCAGGATTTTCCCTGCATTAGATGTAGTCTCAAGCTGTGTCTGTTGTTACTAACATTATTTTAAAAAAAATCCCCAACAACACAAACAACCCCCCAGAACCCCAAACCAACAGTTTTGGGGAAGAAGAATGCAGAAGACTGAAGAAATCCCTATAGTGCCCAGTGTCAGCTTCTCCCTTACCTGCAGCAAAGGTTTAATTGCAGCCTTACAGCACTGACAGTAGTGATGCAGAAGGTGATGAGAGAGAGACGTACAGACACAGATGCACAAAGCCCTTCATAGCAATAGCTGTAAATGCTGATCTAGGTTCAGACCACATAAACTTCCCCTGGTCTGATGTCCAGCTCCCCTAGACTCCAGAAGAAATCTACCCCCAGAGCAGATGGGGTGGGCTTCATCTCCCATCAGATCTGTCTTTTAATGGTTTCCAGATCCAAGCCCCAGATGAGCCATCCCTGTGCTGGGAAGCTGTTTGGGGCTGCAGAGACCAGGGCTCAGACCTGAAGAGTAAAACTGAGTCCAAAACATGGGAGGGGGCCATGAGCTGGCCAAGCATGGAGCAACATTCAGCTGGACGAAAGCAGCTGATGCTGCCCCTGTGAACAGCATCATTCCCAAAGCCTCACTGATGAGAGACAGCTCTCTCTGCTAAAGAGGGACAGACACTGAGGATGATGACACCTGTAAGGCTGAAGGTCCTTCAGCAAAGCAACTGAGTGAAACCCTCCTGCTCTACTCTACCTGCTTGACTCCCTGAGCAAGAGCTTCCCATGGCAAAGACCTAGACAGAGCCTTCCTTAACCAAATCCACCCTGTAAAAACTAATTAAAACATTTAATTAGCTTTTGATTAACAGCATATTTCAAAATCCTTTAGAGACTTGCAGATCAGTAGAGGCACAACTTTGGAGTCTAGGGCTGTTCAGTTTTGAAACACATTCCCTCCTTGAGAGTAGACATGCAATTATGCTGCTGCATCAATTGCTTCTCATTTACAAAGCCAGAGCATGAAGAAAGTTGTGTTAATGTGTCGAAATGGGGGGAGAAATAAAGAGAGCAATGGATCACTGAATCTTTGAAGGGAAAAGTAATATTGCAGTAATTTATAGAAGGGAGAGTCTGCGGGTACGACAGTCGCTGTCAAAGAACAGCAGCGCTCAGCCAGTAAATATGGCTTGTTTGAGAAGAGCATCACTGCCATCTGCAGGACAGCCACTTTCTCTTTCCCAACACTCCCAACACACAGCAGCTTCCCTGAGAGTGTTTATTTGTTTATGCAATACAAAAGAAAGTTTTCTGCAACTCCAGCCAAAGTTATATTTCTAGTTGGTATGGATGATCTGCAGAGGATGCTTTGGTCCAATGCCTTCCAGCTTCTGGATTTTGACACCTCAAACAGCCTACACAGGAACATCTCATAAACATTATCTCCAGTGCACCCTTCAGTTGATGGAAAAGTCACTTGGGCCCATTTCAGTTCAGTAACATCTCCTAATGGACCTCTCTGGCCCTTTATTAGTCTAGCTGAAATGTCTCCAAGAAGCCACCCTCTTCCACTTTTCTTGTAAGTTGCTTACATTAGCATAAGAGAAGAGTTAGGAAACTCTTCGTACCATCAGCCAACTTTCCTTCCAATGACATTAAATCATCATTCTTCTAGCCAGGATATGGTCAATCAGCTGCCACACACAGAAAGCATCCCTAGCCTGGGCCTCACTGGCATTTCACTCTCAAGAATTACAAGCCATTTCAAAGAAGCACAGTGCTGAATGGAGAATCTATCACCTTAGAAACAATAGAAGGATACTAAAGATGATAAAGGGAATTGCTTTACAGGTAGGAAATAGCACAGTTAGAATGCCCATATTACTTAAGCCCATGTGTTTCTGCAATGCACTCCCACACTGTGTTTAATTACACCCATGCTGGTCAGGAGTCACATATCTGTTTATGAGGACATCAGTTTTATATGCAATGTCTCCCTCCACCCTGCAATTGGACACATCTCATGTGCCCCTTCGCATGATGGATGTGTTTCCAGCCCATGGAATGAGCTGGATGCGCACACAGACTTTTTTCTCAAGCCTGGACACGGGCCCATCATTTGGCCAATGTTCAAGCCTCACTTTGACACAATGGGCACATGTGTCAAATGCAATGCAGGAATATGGGGAGCCACGACTAAATAAGCAGCTCAGTTGCTTCTTTGCCTGCATCCAAGGAAGAGATGGGCCAGGCCAGATAGATCCTCTTGCCAGGCCAGCTCTGACTTGGGGTTGCCTTAGACTCCCATGATCATAGAGACCACCTTTTCTCTGCTCCAGTCAGTTCATGGTGTACGTGGCTACCAGCAAGAAACAAAGCCATCAAGGACATACAGATGTCACCTGCAGCAGGAGCTCTCCCTTCCTCTGAGGATGGGACATCAGTGACACACCCTGAATGGTGAGGAAGGGGAGAATGTGCAGAAACACTCCTCTGGAGACCTTGGAATCAAAAGGGATTTGCCATCTCTAATGAGGAAACCCCATGGCAGGAACCAGGGCAGGGCACAGCTCTTGTATGTCCCACTTTATTATCATGGTCACCAGGTGCTTGTAACTCCTCACCTCAATTATTGGACACCTCTGACCCCTGCAGTAACGTGTTGGCTTCTGGACAGGGCTGAAGTGTGAGCAGAGAATGCAGAGCCCCAGGGCAGGAGCCTGCAGGGGGTAGCAGACTGCTGCAGTTCACAGCAGACTGCTACAGGGGACAAGTCAAATAGACCCCCAGAATTTCTTCAACTCCTGTTGCACAAAGTGAGGTTCCAGAAGCCAACCTAGAAACTGCCCTGAGTTACTTCTAATCATAGCAGCACATGGAATATAACTGACAGCACCAACACACTTCCGTATATAAGACAGAGAAAATTAATTATTTCAAAAGGAAAACAAGGGTCCTGTGAGAAGATGTGCCTGTGACACAGAGACATGACTGAGAAGGGCAGCTGTGGAAAAACTGCAGGTAAGCGTGGCCCTGGGAGCTCCAAGACCACTCACATAAAAGGGCAACCTAAGTAAGCATGTTCATGACCACCTAAGTCTGTGTAACTTGTTACCAGCCTATCACGCACTCAAGCATTTGCTGGTGAAATAATTACAGCACTTTGAAAGCTCAACTCTATCACTTGGCCAAGTCTTGTAACACCCCTAGATGTTAGGGGCAACATCACCACTGCCCCACACAATCCCACAAATGCCCACTTTACACTGGTATAGCTGTGACAAAAAGGGTCCATGACATTGCACAGATGTGAGACAGGGTCAGCTTCTACCTGGCTAGATTCACTCACCAGATACAGCTCTTCTTGTGTTTTAACCCTGACAGAAGCGGTAACCCTGTCGAGGCACCTTTGTATCATCACAGTAATAAAACTGAAGGATGAGACCAGCCTGAAAGGGTCATTAGCACGGGGGGAAGTAGATCCCCAGCCAGATCCAGAGCAGACAGTTGGTTGCAATCATTTGGTTTTTAACTACCCCATGTGCTAGCAATTCATTACAAAATTCATATGCAAATTGATACCATGAACTTTATACTGGGATTGCTTTAGTTCTCATCCCACTGCTCCCAGATGGGGAGCTGCTACTGCAAATCAGCCAGCAGGCACTACACTGGGCTTGGAAGAAGGGGTGAAAAAACTTAGGCCAGTAAAATCATAAAAAAGGGTGAGCAAGAGCAGACAGCCTGGTAATTCAGAGCCAGCTCTCTGTTTTGACAAAAGTAGCTGCTTCACAGATGCATTGCACAAAATTTTGAGAAACAAGCAACCCCCATCACCACAGCCAGGAAGGGCACCCTCAAGGATGGCTCCTGCCTCAAGCAGGACTTGAGACTTTTGCCTGCAGCACTCAGGGAACATCACAGTGAGCTTGCACACTGACACACTCTTGAAATGCCACAACTAACTACACTGCATAAATTACTCTTTGTTAGTTATTTCACAGGTCTGAAGTCTTTTTAGGGACAGAAAGACAACACTAAGCTCAGAAAACACGATAAAAAGGAGGATGAGTGTCCCCCTAGTGAAGCAGCAGTCTCAAGAATAATCATATTCCCGCTGCAGAAGACATGCTAGCATTAGTCTTGTAAGCCAGGACTAAACAGCTAGAGCACAGTGCATTCAGAATGAGATTTCTGTACAGGAATACTCAAAGTCCATGTGCAACAAACCATTTCAGATCTGCTCCAAATGTAAGAAAACCATGTGGAAATAGGCAGCAGTTCTGGCAAAGTGAACCCTTGATGTGGTTTATAAGCAGAAGACAGACAAGAAAGGACACTTTTAGGAGAGACAATTTCATAATTTACTTTTTATGGGAAATTTAAAGAACCAAATCACTACCACTAAAGCAAGCTGGTACTAAAGAACTGCAGAAAGATTCCAGAGCTTGGGAGTGCCACATGCTGTTAGCCATGCAGCCTCTTTACTGTCTGTGACATACATCACACACACCACTGTGGATCTGCTTCCCCCAGAGACCCATCTGTGCCAAGAATCTGAGACTCACAAGAACGGAGCAATAACATTTACACTGAGACACAGAACCATGAGAAGGCCTTTCACCCACAATAGCTACAGGGTGGGTACACCAGCTCACAGCACAGTGAAGATGGCTAATTTGAGCAGAGCATTTATTTAAACCATTGAGTAGCACCCAGCCCAGGACCCCAAGCTTCCAGGTATCACGTGCACCAGCTTAGTGCCATCCAATCATCCCATTTTTCCCACAAAACTTGCATAAAGGCTGTTTAGTGGACAATACTTAGTGCTGGGCCTGACAGTTGCTATCTTGCCCACTACCACAGAAAGAGCCAAAACAAAGTGGATAAGACTGAAGAGTGGTTTTGCAAGGAACAAGCACCAAAGCTTGAGTGGGAACATAAAGCAGTTTCAGTTCAAAACTGCAAACAGCTCATGCCTGGTACACCAGGAGGGTCTGTTTTCTTCTCTGGGAAAGCTCATGAGTGGGGAAGCCTGTGGAGCTGTGGGCCAGCCAACTCAAGGCAGGCCAGCTCTAATCTCCCTTCCCAGCTGCATAGACAGAAACTGCACAACACAAACACTGGAAGAAAAAAAAGGAAAGCTCCAATTATTCTTAGACCACAAGAACAACAATCTTTAAAAGCAAAGATGCTGGCAGGACAGCAGAAAGGAAGAGCTGTCCAAAACAGTCGACTGAAGAAATTGTGTTTAGTTGGCAGCCACTGAGGCAAGACAAAGAAGAAATCTGCTGTATGGCTGGTTCTTCCATAACAGCACCCAGGCTAGATTTACTGTTTCAAGTGTTTTCTAATAAGATCAGAAGTAAAAACTGTCAACTACACAAGTTGTGCTTAAAATCCATTCTCTGTAAATTAGGTTTCCTTTAGAAAGCTCTACTTTGAAAAAATAACACTGGACAGGAGGATGATTTGCTCCTCCTGGGATTACTGTTCCTTAACTGCATTCACAGTAACAAGGCTGACACTAAATTGTTGGTTTTTCCTCAGGGTAATGAACCAGAGGACAGTTTCCCTTTCAGATCCATACAGAAGGGTCAGTTGTATACTGTCTGTAACACTCATATGATTCCGGGAAAGATTTTTTTTTTCTTTGTAAAAAAACCTAAACAAATCCATTTTTGTCCTTTTTCAGCCTGATACAATTGTGATATTGCCAAAAGGACTATAGAGCAGTATCACATCAAAGTTTGAATATTTTACTCCTGCTGAAAGCATTGCACTTGGGTTGGTTTTCTGAGGCAGAGACCTCTGCTAATTATCGTTGGCAGGAAAGAAAAAAATGTCTTGCCCTGCCTAACAGAGATCAACATACAGGTACCCACACTACACACTTAAACCTCCTTCAAACTCTAAGTGTCATGATTTACAATTTTGCAGATATCATCTTTCCAAAAGTAAGCGAACAAAAGATAAAATGAGTATTTCTTAATGGTGTAGAAGGGGTACCCACAGGAAATACAGCATGATCACACCAGTACCTTGTACTTGGAGCCAGCATGCTATGTAAAGTTACAAAATATTTGCCCAGAAAAATAAAGCTGAGGGGTTCACACTTGCCTAGAGGTTTCAAGTCTCCTTTCCAGAACTCATGTTAGTTGTAATCACAACAGCACCATGCACATGAGGTGCACTAAAATGTTACCTCTTTGAGGCAAAACATGCCACTTCCCAGAGACTGTCTAGTAATTCTAAATTCTTGTTTTCACAGAATGTAGAATGGGTCGGGTTGGAAAGGACCACAGGATGTCAACCTGGTCCAACATCCCTGCTCAAGCAGGGTTATGCCAGAGCAGATAGCACAGGATTGCATCCAGATACTTCTTCAGTAACTCCAGTGGGGGAGACTCCACAATCTCTGTGGGCAATCTGTTCCAGTGCCTGGTCACCCACACAAGAAAGAAGTTCATCATATTCAGACAAAACTTCCTGGGCATCAGTTTCTGCCCATTGCCTCTCATTCTATTACTTAGCCCCGCCAAGCAGAGCCTAGTCCATCCTCCTGACACCCTCCCTTCAGATGCTGATAGGCACTGTGAGGTCCCTTCTCAGTCATCTCTTCTCGAGGCTGAACAGGCCCAGCTTCCTCAGCCTTTCCTCATAAGAAAGATGTTCCAGTCCCTTAGTCATCTTAGTTGCCATTGGCTAGACCCACTCCAGGTGCTCCATGTCCCTCTTGCCCTGAGGAGCCCAGCACTCCAGGTGAGGCCTCATGAGGTCCGAGTACAGCAGTAGGATCACATCCCTCAACCTGCAGGCAATGCTCCTCCTCCTAAGGCACCCCAGGACACCACTGACCTTCTTGGCCACAAGGGCACTGCTGGCTCATGGACAGCTTGTTGTCCACCAGGACCCTCAGGGCCTTCTCCCCAGAGCTGCTTCCCAGCAGATCAGCCGCCAGCCTGTCCTGGTGGAGGGGGTTATTCTTCCCCAGGTGCAAGACCCTGCACTTGCCTTTGCTGAATTTCAGTCAGTTCTCTACTCAACTCTCCAATCTGCCAAGGTCTTTCTTACAAGCCGCACATTTTCCCCTTCAATTCTTTCCCTGACAAAAGAGCTTTAATTTCTTCACCAATCTATTCAACCATTGTTGCTATAAAGTGATACCTAATGAAGAAACATTTAGTACTGAGATTATTCAGATTTTATACAGTTCAAATATCTAGTTCAAAAAGAGTACACACTAGAAGAGAGCAAGGGAAGTTCCACTCCGCACCACTGGTATGAGAAGAGCTTAATCTGGTATTCCATTCCTGATGATTGCACTGAGGAGCCAGCATGGGCCAAGATGCAGGTCCTTCAGCAACATCCTAAAACTGAGTTCTTTATGGATTGCACATAGTTCATCCCCACAAACACCATCCAAGTAATATTTCTGGGGACAGGGAAACAGCACAGAGTGGAAAGGAAGAACCCTAAAACACAACAGGCTTAAATCAGTGGATTAGGCTAGTGGTTACTGGTAATGAAACAGCAGAGTTTTCACTATATAAAATTTATAAATTTATTTTTTTTGTAAAAATTCGAAGAGCACGAAGACATCTCACTCAAAATACTGGTAAATCAAACCACACTTAGAAAAATGAAAGCTGATTTTATTATCTTATCCACAGCCAATCATTTGACATGAACATGCATACGTAATTTTGCTACGCACACACCACAGTTCAACGTTAGTTATTAAAGGTTAAACATACAACACACATCCTTACAAAAATGAGTCAAAATGCAAACGTAACTTTTAAACAAAACAGTTTTTACTCATTTAAAAAAACTTTTGTGTTGGGTACCATTTTGTACAAACACAGTTAATTTAAACAAATCTGCTTTTAGTTTCCTCATGGTTGCACATGAAAATAAGCTGCAATAGAAAATGAAGTCATCAAGGGATTTTTAAATAGCAGAAGTAGGCAGTCTTGCCATGCAGAAGAAGCAATATTAAATATTAGTTTTTCAAAAAAAGAAAAAAACCACAAGTTTAAAAATATTTAGTTCAAGTCACAAATCTTTCCCCAGTACAGAGAAATCCAAATGCAACGCATAATTAGCTGCCACTTAGGATGGCTATTCTGAAAAGTAGACCTACTTTCCAGAATTGATAAATTTCATTGATTTGGCACAGAAAAGAAGTCTGAGCTTACGTAGGAACAAGAAAGTGATTAAAAAAAAGGGTAAACAGGAAGAGAGAAAATAAAAAGCAAGAATGAACGAGATAGTAGTTGCAATCACTAAAAAAAAAATAAATCTGTGCATCTCAGTCATTGCAGAATACTGTCTACAGCAGGTGCGAATTCCAGGTAATTGTTATTGCAACATGGATTTAATTTGCTTGGAGGTAGTCTCATCATTCAAATGCTTTGTTGTGTACCTAAACACAGAAATAAAAGTTGAGATAAGCATAGATGCTATTGCGCTTTCATGTAACAAATATGTAATTTCTTTGTTTATGGCTCAAACTGACTGTACCAGAGCAAAACCCTCACAGCCATGGATCACCACCCAGTCAACAGTTACCCAGAACACAAATCACACATTCTGATCAGAAAATGCTGTGATCAATCAGAATTATAACCCAGCAGCCTTGCACCAAGGCCATAGGCCATTTCATAGTAAAGTCATATTACCACTTGTGAGAGGCGATTATCCATCAGACTAACTCAGGTCTCTGTCCACAGGAAACATCTTCAAATGAAACAACTTCAGAAACCTTTCTTCAAAACCTCCTAAACCTTCTTAAAATCCCTCAATGACAGACAATGGATTCAACCACTTTTCAGTCTAATTTCCTCCTTATTTAAGTGACTTCTGCTAAAACTGAGAACACACCCATGTGCTGATTTCAGCCCCTTCCCCCTTCAAAATTCTCTAGGACAATAACTTATTTTTAAATCTATATGAAGCTTAGTTACCTCTATTTTTAAAAGGGAGTAATGTATATCCTCAATGCTGACTTCTTTGTAAAAATAACCTGATCTTCCTTCCCAACTAATCTAAAAACAAATGAAAACTTATTCCATACTGTAACAAGTTAAATTAGCACTTTCATTATTTCAAAGCTGCGGTGATATTTACTTGCTCACTCGAAGGATATATAATGACTTTTTTTTTTGGAAATTAATATCTATGTAGATTTCAGCATTTTTTGGTAATTTATATTGCCCACAAACAAGTGGCCTAAGGGTTTCTGAAATCCTGAAAAGTGTTTGCACTTGGCATTCTGCCCATGACAGAAAAAGGTGAACATGATTACAATGCTCATAAGAATTTCAAATTACAAACAGCTGATCTCCCTCCAAAATCCACACCATCTTCCATTTGCTTTTGAAACACATTATCTATCTTTTGAGAAAACATGAGATTTCTAACACTCCTCCAGAATCAAACACCCAGATTTGGACTTAACTTGTCATGACATCACCTTGAACCTGGCTTTCACTACACAAGCACACAGCAGCTCACCCCTGCATCTCTTCCTTACATTTCCAAATATTGATTTATAAAACATTTAAATATGCTAGACAAATGACTAATCAAATGCATGAAACCAGGGCTGTCAAAACATCCATGAATGGAAAGGATTGGTGCAGGGAAAGGTCAGCATGACAGCACTGACTGAATTTACACTGCTAACCCACAAAGTAAGGGAGTGAGAACCTGAAATACACCTTCCATGGAATTAAATAGTGTCAACAATAATGGGGAAAAAATGGGGTACCCATAAAGACTGGTGCTCATTTGCAGTTGTAATCACAATAAACTAGTCAGAAAATAAAAGCTCATGTGGAGCATTTTCCTTCTGGAACACTGATCACCATCTCAAAGACTGATCATGTACAGCAAGTTCAGAAATAATCAACAACAAGATTTTAGCATGGAAATACTCATATGAAGTCTCAAATTAAATGTAGATTTTTTTTTTTGTTTAACAAATAATCTGAAACAACTTTGCAAATGAACCCACTTACAATACCATAGTATTTCACTTCTTACCATATCATAACACAAAAAAAATAAAAAGAATGGCAAATGAAATTAAAGCAGTTTCACTACAGATAAGAAAAAGCAATCCCAAATTCACATTCTAAGGCAAGACAAACCTAAGGCTTCCACATTCCAAAGCAAGTGCATGAGTAACGACATCCAGTTACAGTTATCTGTTGCCAAAATAGTATGATACTTTTCCAGTTAAGGACAAGAACAAAGACTTGATCTGCCTATCACATTTTGGCATTTTTTGTCACTTCTCCTATGCTGGACACCGACACAAAGAACATGTTTCTGACTATAGATAGAGCTTTATGACCCAGATTAGCAGGTTTTAGATTAATATACTGAATTATTAACTTTTTTTACTGCTCTAATTATTATGGCAAGTCCTTGTCTCATCTATTCTATAGCAAAAGCACTGAGACTTGTGCCTTAAGTGCTTTCTGAAAGAGGAACAATCTCTAATTACTTACGACACCATACTGACTTGTTCTTAACCTGCATGCAGGTAATCTATGCAACAAATTATCTTAGAATGACAACTGCAAGTTTACAAGTTAAAACCGGCTTCTTCATGGATCCTTGTCTCAAGACACATTGGAAGAAAACCTGCAATAATTCACCTTTCCCTGTAACAGTGACTGAATACTTTGCTGTTGAAAACAATTAATGGAATTCATGGAAGACAATGCCCCAGACAATTAATGAAATTTCATATCAAAATACTAAAAAATCCCAAACAAAAAAAGAGTACCTGAGAGCATTTAGAAGGCCTTCTACACTGTTAGGAGGCTGGTCCTTAAGAACTTTGATGCATCCTTTCATCTAGGAGTTAAAAAAATTACACAGTTTTTTTCATGGTAGTACCTTCTGAGTTTACAGAGACGTTTAATGTTCAGTTCGACAAAGAGAAAAGATAAGTATGTAAAAATAGCAGCAGTGTAAAGACATTTTCCGGATATTAGAAAGGAATTAAGCTTTCAGTATTGTATTTTCCTATGACAGACAAGCTTAGTTTCTTAAAAAGCTGCATTCTAAGTACACTCAGCAAGTTTGTGGATGACACCAAGCTGCGTGGTGAGGCTGACACACTGGAGGGAAGAGAAGGATGTGGACATACTGGAGAAGTGGGCCCATTTAAACCTCACGAAGCTCAGCAAGCAACTCCACGTGCAAGGTCCTGGACCTGGGTCAGGGCAATGCCAAACACAAATACAGGCTAGGTGGAGAATGGCTTGGGAGCTGCCCTGAGGAGAAGGACTTGGGGTGTTGGTGGACAAACAGTACAACACAACACCACAATGTGCACTCACAACCCAGAAACCCAAACTGTCCTGGGCTGCATCCAAAGCAGCATAGGCAGCAGGTGGAGGGAGGCGATTCTTGTCATCTACTCTGCTCTTGTGAGACCCCATCTGGACCTAGCTCTGGGGACCCCAACAGAAGAATGACATGGACCTGCTGGAGTGAGTCCAGGAGGCCACGAGGATGCTCCCAGCGCTGAAGCACCTCTCCTATGGAGACAGGCTGAGAGAACTGGTGCTGTTCAGCCTGGAGAAGGGAAGGCTCTGGGAAGACCTCCCTTCCCGTACCTAAAGGGAGCTACAAGAGAGCTGGAAAGAGACTTTTTACATGGGCACGGAGTGATGAGGGAGAATGGCTTTAAACTCAAAGTTGTGGCTACCCCATCCCTGGAAGTGTTCAAGGCCAGGCTGGACAGGGCCTTAAGCAAGCTGGTCTAGAGGAAGGTGGTCCCGCCCATGGCAGAGGGGTTGGCACCAGGTGATCTTTAACATCCCTTTCAGCCCAAACCATCATATTACAACTTTAGACAATGCAACTTTCATGTCAAACTCTGCTTTATCAACCTTAAGGAAAAAAAAGGGAACTGTGAACAAAAACACTTATCATAAATCCTTTAAGAATTATTACATTCAGCTAGTGAAATAATGACTACCTCTATAGTTAATACAATGGGGTAATAGACGATTTTAAACAACCAGGAAGCCGTGCACAGCAACAGCATGTATTCCACAGACTTACTAACAACAGCAAAAAGTTAAAAACTGGAAGGCTGGTGTTTAATGAACTGACCTATTCACTAGACAGTAAGGGACAAGCCAATTACCATTGTTAATTTTCAGTCATTCTGTTTAGGATCTTTAAACACAACCACTGTTTACAAGTATTTCAAGACGCTACCTGAATTCCATAAAACTAGATTTTGCATGACCTAACAATGACCATTTACATGCCTGAAGGCCTAGTTTGTATTTCTCACTACTTAAATACATATTTTTGCTTGCAGTTACCACTACATATTTAGCATCAATCCAGCATCTGCTACTAGAACCTGGCAGACAGAAAAGGAGCTTACACACAATTTAAACACTTGAGCAACAATAAACTTACATCAATTTTTGAAGTTTTGGCAAAAGCGCCCACTGGATGCACGTGGTCATAGAGTATGATGACACCCACCATTACCCTCAGACAGAACGATACTGTTTCCTCATTTGTAAACCTGCTTCTATATTCACTGTAATTTGAAAATGCAGGTTATTATCTATTAAAGACAGCATAAGAGTACATACTAGTGACACCCAAATAAGAGTAAAGAGAAAAATTCTACTATAAAAGCTCTAAGAAAAAAAGAGACCCCCCCCCCCACCCCCCAAAAAAAACCCCAAA
>JAOXXN010000395.1:144378418-144396186 GCA_026770055.1 Myrmophylax atrothorax
CAGTGTGAACTCAGAACAAATTGTCAGGCAAAACTAATTTTCAGAACCTGTGTTGATAGATTTCTTGAATTCCCTAAGAAAAATGCAACTGGTTGGTGAGGGGAAAAAGCAAACTAAGAACAGCACATGATTTATTTTTCGGGATCCACAAGGTTCAATGACCCACATCAACAGAAAAAGCTAGAGAAGAAAGGGTGAATTAATTACAAATTGTTGAAAATTACTCAGTCTTTGCTCCAACAACTTCTATAGAATGACCAAATGACTGTAAAGATATCTCCAGTTTCAGAACAGTGACTTTGAGTGTAACCCAGCTGACCAGTGGGGACTCTGCACACTGAACTTATCAGCAGGCATAGGCTCACTTTTTCACACATTCAGCTTTCTCCTTGAAACTCAAGGAAATGCAAGACATGCTTCCTAAGCATTTGAACACAGTTCCTGGAATAACAGATCAGACTTCTAAGCCTGTGAGAAACACTCATTATTTCAAGGAATTTTTAAATTAGGACGTCCAGTCTAGAGGCTCTTCTTAAAAACTAAACCATGTTTCTTCAAAGAGGCAGCTTTTCCAGAACCTTCTCTTCCATAGCTGAATAAACTCTTTAAATGCTATGTATGCACCAATGCTGTATAAACACACATCTTTTTCCAAATTATGCATGTCCTCTTGCTGAGGAGTGGACAGAGGTATTCTTAAACAAATATTTTAAACAGGGCCAATAAAAAGGCAAAAGTAGAAGCTGCATGATGATCCAGGCCACAGATTCAGATTTAAGCCCTACACCTCAATCTCAGAACAGTGTATTCCATATTTCAGTTCCATCATTAACAAACAAGCATCAAACACATGGCAGTGAATAGTGTTAATGGCCCAAAGAGAACTCCTGTACCTACAATTATTGCTTAAGGTGTACCATCCTCTCCTCCACTGAAATATTTCCCATATCTCAAAAAAATGCCGCTGTAGGTTTTGCCTTTGATATTAAGCAGCCTCCTAGGAGTTTACAGGCTCATGCATGAGGCTTAAATATTGGATAACATTACCACAGAAGGTCACAGTAGGGGCATGCTTATAGGGTTGAATATTCTGAAGCTAAGTGTACAGGAGAGCATATAGCCACGGCAGAAGAGATTGCTTCTTAACTAAGCCCCTACTACCTCCTAAAATGAGTAGGGGATTGGGGACTCAGTTTTGCAATACAAATACCTTAATCTCTCAGAAAGGTTTACTAGGAAGAATATATGGTTTCTTTTCTGGGAGCTAAATTTAACAAATAGAGAAGCACAACAAAAGGTTTGGCACTACAATGGAATAGGTAATGTGATACTGAGGCAGAAGATGCAACTGACCTCAAGGTAAAAGCTTGGTGAAGAGCCTCCTTGAGCAAAGGAGAGAAACTGAAGATGATGATAGTGGATTAATTCAACTACAACAGCAGCAAAATGACAAGATGGGATACAGGAATGTATTTCAATTTACATGAATAGAAAGCTGCCTGAACACTTGCGCATAATGAAGTTCCTAACACACCTTTTTCCCTGAGTGTTCAGTGTACTGAAAAAACTCTTGATAAACCTTAGTCACATCAGTTTTGCACACACAATGTCCAATCATATCTGCTTCCTTAGCATCAAAACATTCACTGTATATTCAGTTTTTATGGAGTGCATGGAAATCTAGCAGAAGCTGAACAAACCGTTTTTGAAACTTGAATCAAGACGAACTGTAACAGTTACTGAAGGATCTGAAGCATTCCTTATACCAGTAGGCCTGCTGTGTTTTAAAAATTGTAAAAATGATCATTTCTCCAAGTTGTAATCCAGAAAGACTTTAAAAAGCTTTAAAAATCTTGAAAACTCAATCTATACAAATATTGAGAACATATAATTTCTCTCATCTTTTTGGGGAGGACACTTTCTCTCATCTTTGCATTCAAGGCAAGAGCCACCAGGTCAGAAATTAGTCTTCTGTCAAGGCTAAGTACTCCCCTCTTGAGCTCTGAAATGGCCTTTTAGAAACGAGACCATGGTGCCACCTGTGGAACTTCCCAGATACATGGAAGCAGCTGCAGGTCAACATGCCATGGCTAAGGTTACATGGCTCTATTTCCCTTCGAAAGGTAGAGCTGAGAAGCAAGCAGAGCTGACCTGTTGCACTCAGGTATAAAACCATAAAGGGGAAAATGACATCTGACCTTTCTGAGAAGCTGTTGGGTCAACAGAATACCTGGATCACTCCAGAGCAAAGCAACCTAGCTCAGAGATATATCAGGACCCTGATAAAGATTTACTAGACATTCTTGTTTTGTTCGAGATGGCTCATCATTTGCATTTCTTCTGGGCCCAAAACACATGGAAGGATCAATATTCAAGATGATGACTATTTGCATGTAGCATGAGAAGCAGTCTATAAACCCAGCCACTACCTACCACAACCTCTACCGACCTCTTCTGCTATTTGATGCCCTGTTTAAAAGCATCATTAGCATGAAGACTTTGGTAGTTCTACGAATTACCTTGGCGATGAACCACCATAGTGGCATGCCTAATCAGTATTACTTTCCCAAGCACTCCAATTTCCTGAAAAGTCCACAACTTCAGCTGAAGTAAAATTACTGGTTTACAAAGTCAGATGTGGTTCCAGTTAGATAGCCCTGAAATTAAGCTACCATTTTCTAGTCAAGGACATCTACCAGCACTAACTGCATCCTTCTTGAGCATGTTGCCCCATCAATCAGCCCAATTCAAGAAAGACTTCAGTCTGTATGAAGACCAAAGGCAACAGCAAACACTACCACTGACTTCAATGTCCTACCAAACACTTGATTCATAACACTGACTGGAGGTGACTTAGGTGGATGCTAACATCTTCTGACCCACAACTCTTCCAGCACAATTGGAACAAAGTGCACACTGAAGCTGTAATCCTCATCAAGAAGAATTCTGCATATTGCAATCACTAATATCAAAATATTCACATGTCCAGCCTTAGATACCCTTTAGATCACTACCTATTTGTTCTTTCTCGGCTTCAGGATTGTCAACCTCTGTCCAATTTGACTTGGTATTCTCATTCAGAATATAGTACACTTCAAAACCTGCAAACCAATTTTTCTCGCAAGGGTCTTACTGGTTTTAAGATTTTGTAGTGCAGTGTCCAGAGGCAACTCATTCGGTAAACTAACAGTCTAGGACTCAGTAAAAGCACACATTAGAGCACTGACGTTTTCTCCTGCCACAAATCCAACACCATAAAATCAGAGCAGAATGAAAACCCTAGTTTCTGTCCAAAAACTGACTGTCCCTGTGAGGCTGCTTAGAATCCCTGCTGGCATGCTCTGTATTGCATGGCAATACTCAAGCCACGTGGAACAGGTTATGGGAAATCGGAGCACGAGCCAAGAACATGGTTTAAACTTGACCTACTTGCAGAGGAAGACATACGGAATGCCACATTTGATTAAAATGATTCGGCCCATTACAGCCTTATGGGGTTGTATGATGTTGCGTGTACTGTCATGATCAGACAAGCGGAAAGCAAAGGCATATTTTCAAAACAAGTCTTGCACGCATGCCCTTCCTGCTGAAAACATCCCTGACACACTTCAGCTCCCCCTCACCCCTCCGGGCTAAGCCCAGGGGAAATATAATAGAAATACACAATGCAAGGAGCACCAAAGAAATTTCCCCTCTCGCACCTGAAGGAAAAACTGTACATGAACAAGGATTTTGCTGGTGATTGGTGAGCAGCTGGAGAACTTACTCTCATTAAAGATAAAATATTACAAAGGTGTTCCTAAGTGATATTTTTCATTTTGTTTGGTTCTATCGGAAGAATAGTATGTTTTCAAACTAGTTTAAAAAAATAGATAAAAAAATGTGTTTGTGACCACTGAAGAAAGTCTGCTTCCAGAAAGCATCAGCTCACCTTTGGAAAAGTATATGCTGTTCCCAATACTGACATCCAGAGTATGAAAGCACTACTCCTCGAACCCCTGGTATCCATGGCTCTGGAGGCCAGAGCAGGAAGTTAAGCACAACACTATATGGAAAGTACATCTAATGAAAGAACAAACATTTTCTTCCCAGGATTTGAGTTTTAAATATTCATTTAGTCATGTAAATGTGGCACAAATCTCCAATTCAGAGATATTTTGGCAAAAAAGGTAAGTGAAAAGCATTTATAGAATTAAAAGTATAACATTACAGTGGAATACAACAGTGTTATAACACAGCATTACTACATAAACAAAACCCTCGCTGAACATCTCCCTATACTATTTTTCCAGAATGATAATCCCATCAGCCTGGCAACTGTTTCATGGTTTACTGAACATTTTCTGCCTGCAGTATCTGGCCATAAACAGGGAGAGAAAAAAAATAAAAAGAAAAGAGGCAGTGAATAGGTGGCTGCCCACATCAGCTGAATCCAAGGCAGCCCTTAGCAACACACAGCATCACAGAGCCGGCAGCCTATGGGATCCAGCAGCACTTTCTCTCCCAATGAAGCAGTTAAGCTTCACAACCAGTGAGAATGTATCTGCCCTAAACCCTAAAAGCTAGAGACTGCTGCAGAGATGGAAACAGGCTTGTAAAATACACTGTAAGAACCTCTCTTTTCAGAGAGATGTAACATTTTCCCTGGATGCAAATATGTTTTTTTCTGGCCTAATGCACATTCACTTCTCTTCTGAATATTGCTAGCAAAGCAGAGATGCCTTCTGACACATTCTTATTCCTATTATTGATATCAGTGGTGTTTAAAGCAATAAAGATTTGTAATTATACAAAATCCCAAAGTAATAAAATACATTGTCCAGAAAATAAATAATTAGAATCAATATTTAAAAAAATAGTAGTTATCACTCATAGTGTGGAAAGGAGACCAACACAGAAATAATCACCTTTAGATTTAGGAAGGAGAAGTCAGTGCTATTAGCTTAAAACAAGTCACATATTGGATAATCTGGTTTCATTTTCAAGACTCACCATAGCTCTAGCAACATTACTAATAGTAAAGGTAACAGTTCAGAGCATGTCACCCCAATGCTGAATCAAACACATAAACAAAGTGCCAGAGCAGCCACCAGCTGTGCATAAAGCACGCAATTTCATTCATAGATGGACAAGTTGTTCAAGCAAGTGTTAAGATTTCATCGGTTTTCATGGACACTTTTGGGACACAGTTCCCAGTCCAACCCCATGCCCAGACCTGCTCACAGCTCTGCACTGCTGACACCCAGTGGCCACAAACCAGGGACTGCAATCAACCACAATAAGAATAAAAAATATGCAGGTCAAAATTAAAACAAACAAACAAACAAAAAACCCAACAAACAAACCCCAACCACATAAACCTTATACTATTGACTATTTGGGGCTTCAATCATTAATATCTTATCTGAAGAGTGGAAAAACAAAGTATACGGCAGAAACATTTCAGACAGAAAATGTTTTTGTAGAAGAATGTAAGTATTTGGGCTACCAAAAAGCTGTTTAAAGTTGCCTCAGTTCATCTGGCTAAACTGACCTCAATACAATACACTGGTTTAGTTGAAACTGAAGGGGGGTTTTGGTTTTTTTTTTTTTTTTTTTGAGATGACACATCATCAATAAAGTCTCCTTTACGAACAAAACTGAATTCAAAACTTGTCATATCAGGAAGATGGAGGTCTGCCAGGGAAAACAGACTAGTGAATAGACCCACATTCCTCAAACCCAGAATTGTAAAGTATGGTCAGGTCAGTGTTTATTCAGTCCACTTTTCCTCTAAGAGGAATCAAAGGAAAGGCACTGAAGAATCCACAGTTCCTTCAGAGGAGCAGTCTTAGAGTCTTGTTAATCTGAGAACATTTTAGTGGCACAGCTGACACTGAATAATGTATTTGACAGGGGCTACAATAAAATGCTCACACAAGTCTGGAATAAAACCAATTTGTCTGGAAGAATTGCGCTTGTTTTTAAAACAGAACTTGTATTGAATAGGGGAGAGACTATGCTCCAAAAATCTGCTGTGAATTATCCTTCAACAAGTAACTGCACAATTTTTCAAAGAGTGAATCTGGGGCTAAAAACCAATTAACTATGCTTTCTTCTTTCAAAATGACACTAGCTCAACATGCATTAACTTAATTCTGCAAAATGCTCTTTTTACCTCCACTACATTGCAACCATCAGGAAAAAACACCTTTTTCACTTCAGGGACATTTCCACTGGAATGCAATTTACACTTTGTTTTCTCCTTCAAAATTTGAAATCTGCAGAGGCTTCTGCAGTTCTGTAATTCCTCCAACAGAGGCCGCTGCCCTACCGCTGGATCTTGCAAAGACAGGGAAGCTGGAACCAAACGTGCCCAAGATATCTTAGAGCTCAACCAGCTCAGAACCAGCAATGTCCTTCTAGCCCAAACACTGCTTATTGTGTCATTATCATGGAAAGAGCGGCTGACCTTGAAGTCTGTCTTTTTTCAAATTAAACTGAGAATGTTTTTATCAGGTACATAAATACACAAAACCTCCCACTTAAGAAGAGCTATGGGAGATTTACATATAGGGTTTTTTTATTCTTTCAGAGAAAAGCTGCTTACTTTACAAAAGACAGAATGCCTACTAAAACTCTGCTATACTACCACATTACTAAGAAAGTTTCATATTTCAAGGATGTCAGCCTGTAATTTAACAACCCTCAAGCTCTTTTCTCCAAAAAAAAAAGAAAAAAATCAAACACAATAATCTGTTTGCTAAGTCCTTCTTCTGCCAGCTTTTCACTTCAGTGTAAAGAAAAACACCAAACCCCAACTAAAAAACCCTAAACTAACAGGAAAAAAAAGTAACCAAACAACCCACCAAATCTTCAAGTTTTATCTAAATGCCAAAAAAAAAATATTTCAATTCCCAACTTCACTATAGTGTCTAGTCCAATTGATGGTGCCACTTTTCATTTGCTATTCCACATGTGAAACAGCACTCCTCCTTAAGCCTACTTTGATTTGCAAAAGGTTTTCTTTCAGAGTAGCAGAATTCCCATCTCCCATATTGACACACATTTCAGTACTGAGCTGGATGAAACTGCACTGAGTGTCCAACAGGCTTGGCATTGCTGCCATCTAATGCACCAGAAGGAGGAGTACAAGCATCTGCATCGCTCTGCAACACTCAGGTAAAATGTTTTCTTCTAATCGGGCTCTGAAATTGTTGCATTCCTTCAGTGCCCTGGCTTGTAATCCTACACTAAGAGGGCCATGACAAATTATCTAGTCATCAAGCTGATGGATATTAATAGTCATTGACACATCCCATCTCAAGGCATTTTTTTCCACAATGTCACAGTGCTAAAACACAAATCCTGTATGTATGAACCTGACACTGACTGTCCATCTGCAAATTCAGTTCAGTGACACACCAGCTCTGAAACATCAAGGAGGAAGGGAAGTCCTACGGCCTTCCAAATCACAGAGCTGGAAGGCTGGGTTTCTATATTTCAGGATAGCTTTCTGATTATTTGTGGACTTCCCTTTTTCCAAGACACCAGTTAGACAAAGTATGTTTGCAGAATAGAGAAGGCTAATGAAGCACACCCAGATGATGATGGTACAACAGAGGATGACTAGCAGGATGTTGCTCCTTCCCATCCCATCTGTTTTTGGAAACAGTAACAGACAGGCATTAGGCAGGGCAGAAGGATAAAATTGGTCTCTACATGGTTGTTGATGTATGTGGAGTTTCATAAGAGATTTCTTGCAAGATCAAGGCTCTACAAGCAATCTTTGTTACATCCAGCTCCTTTTTCAGAGTCCCTCATGAAACTCAGCATCAACTTGTATTGAACATGGATAGTTTTTCTTGTTAGAAAACAAGCATTAAAAAAATCCCACCTAAACAACAACAACAAAAACACCTCGACCACATTGGTCCAGATTCCTCTAGCTGAATAAATATCGTAATTTTTTATCTCATTTTCCATCCCTCCCAACACAACTCAAATTTTCTTTTAATCTTAAAATCAAACTAACCATGTCCTGTAAGCCTAAGATATCATAAGACAATTTATTTTCATCCACCTGTTGGAAATATGGATGAACATTTGATATTCTTCAGTGGCATTATACAACCTGCAATTCATGAAGATCAGTAACAAACATACAGAATATCATGCAGAGTTATGATTTCCTGCACTGGCCCATCTGTGAACTCTAGAAGCCCATCTCATCCCATCTCACAAGGAGTTTGCAGCAGTTCTTGGGAAAACCAGGTATATATGCAGAACAGAAAACAATCCAAGAATACTGAATACAATGAATAAACACATCTGGCTCTGAAAAATACTTGACCTGAAAATACTTACATACTGGAAGAACCATATGGGTCTCCCTGTTCCCATTCTTCCCCAGGCATCTGCTCACATTTGAAGGCTCAGGTTTTACTGGATATTGAGTTTTTTCAAGTTTTAACTCTATTCAGACAGCAACATCTAGTTAGGTTTGTCTCATTCTTTGAAGCTTAAAGTTTTCAGTAGTCTCCAGTTCTTTTCTGGCGTTCAGTTACCTTACTAGGTAATGTGACTTCAACAGATGCTTTCCTATTGAATGCATTTCTCAGGTAGGGCTTCTGCCATCCCTTCCAACCCTTCACATTGGTGATTCCCTGTTGGTTTCTGATGCTGTCAAGCATTTGGTACCTACTTTGTCTCAGTATAGCTGGAGAAGTTGAAAGCATCAGGAGCCTGACACCCAAACTTCTGCTGGAGCATACACCACACCACTTTAATTTATAAACATTTTCCCTTCACTGCCTGAAATACTGTTGGTTCAGTTTCTTCAAGGGAAATAGAAGTTATTGTCCATGTGCTGTAGCCATTTTCTGGGCAGTGTTTCCTTCCTTCTGGCAGTAGCATTCCCAGCAATGCTCCTTGAGTTTTGCTAGCTTTTCTGGATGACTGTCCCCTTCCCAAGCAGAAGCAGCACTGCTATAGCAGAGGAGTAAACGGACGGTGTGAAAGGATGTGCAAAATCAAATGCACACACGCAGAGAGGAGTAAGATGGTGGTCCTGGACCTTTACTTGGCTAGATGGACTCACTTTAGTGACTTTTACAATGTATCCTTTGCAAATGCACAAAATGCTATAAATTAAAAGTCTGCACTAATTCCAACTGCAAATTTAACAACACACTTACTCAATGACATTGCAAGTAATAGCTACTCAATGAAAAAGGTACTACTCCTGCTGGCACTGGATGTTTTTCCATTGTCTTTCCATTAGTTTATTGTAGATTTGGAAAACATTCCTGCATGCATCCCCAGTTCCTAGATTCATTCCATAACCCAGCAAGTCAAGACGGTAAAGCAATAAGGACTGTGGGTCTGAGGCACCAATATCATAAACTCTCCTAAGAATAACAAAACCGTGGTATCTCATCAAACCCAGAAATTCTGAAAAATCAGCATTTTAAAATATAAATTATGCACTAAAGCAAGGATAATTACTTTAGTAACATTTATAGTGACATACATACTTAATTCTGATTGGAGTACTCACATAGTTATGGACACAGCACTTGGAAATGTTTTCTACTCTTGTCAACAAAATTGGAAGACAAATTGCATTGGGTTTGCATGACAAGGCTGTGATGGCGGGGGCACAACAGGGAGGACACCTCTGTGTGAAGCTGTCAGAGGCTTTCCCCATATCCAACTGAGCCAATTCCCTCAGCTCCAGGATGGAGCCACCGCTGTCCAAGACAGAGCCCATCACTGACTGTGGTAGTGCCTTTGGGATAAGGTATTTAAGAAGGAAAAAAAAAAATTCTGGCACAAAAGTAATTGTGGCCAGAGAAGGGAGGAGGGAGAATATGTGGGAGACACCAAGGATGTGGTGCAGACACCAAGGCCAGCAAGAAAGGAGGTGGAGGAGGTGCTCCAGATGCCAGAGCAGAGGCTCCCCTGCAGCCCATGGGGCAGCCCATGTCGAGGCAGCTGTGCCCCTGCAGCCCATGGAGGTCCCTGGTGGAGCAGAGATCCACCTACGGCCCATGGAGGATCCCACACTGGAGCAGGTGGATGCCTAGAGGAGGCTGTGACCCCATGGGAAGCCCATGCTTGAGCAGGGTCCTTGTCAGGACCTGTGGCCCTGTGAAGAGAGGAGCCTGTGCTGAAGCAGGTTTGCTGGTGGGCAGGACTTGTGACCCTGTGGGATAACCCACGCTGGAGCAGCCTGTTCCTGAAGCACTGCACGTTGTGCGAGGGACCAACACTGCAGCTATTTGTGAAGAACAGCCCTTGGGAAGGACTCATGCTGGAGAAGTTTGAGGAGGCCTGTCTCCTGTAGGGGGGACCCTATACTGGAGGAGGGTAAGGACTGCCCTCCCTGAGGAGGAAGCAGAGGCAGAAACAACATGTGATGAACTGACTGTAACCTCCATTCTCCATCTCCCTATGCTGAGACTTGAAGAAAGAAGAAAATGAAGCCTGGTAAGGAATGAGAAGTGGGGGAAGGTGTTTTTTAAGATTTGTTTTACTTCTCATTATCCTGCTCTGGTTTGATTGGTGATAAATTCAATGAATTTCCCTAAGCAAGTCTGTTTTGCCCATGACTGTAACTGATGAGTGATGTCTCCCCTATCTCAACTCATGAGCCTTTTGCTCTATTTTCTCTCCCCTGTCCAGCTGTGGAGGGGAGTGATGGACCTGGTGGGCACCTGGCAATCAGCCCAGGTCAACACACCACACAAATCAATTTCATCAGCTCCCCAGAATTCAAAGGGCTTCCTGATGATTAATTAAAAACAGAAGGAAAAAACCTCCCTACCTCACATTTGGCACCATTGCCCTCCCAGTCTGACAGAAGATGGATAGTTATGCTGGCAAAGCACAATAAACGTGAAGTATAACACAGACACTGCCGTAGGTCTAATAACAAGCAGCAGGTTAAAAAACCTAAGAGCTAAAACCTTCACAAGAGCATGTGCTACCTCTTCAGTCTTACAAATTGGTTGAGAGTACTAGTTTCTGGCATAAGGCATCTAGTTCAGAAGCAAAATTACACAGTAGCTTTACAAAAGAGGCTGAGAAAGAAAAAAACACCAAAATATTCTCTCTTCATTCAAATCTCTCAAGAAATTGCACCATCTTCCAGGATGCATTCACAAATGTGGCCAAACTACTATAACTCTGTGCACACTGAAAACACCTTCATTGAAACACTGCTATGGGGAAGAGCTTTCAAAATCATTACCAGCCTGTGGTGTGGTGCTGTGCAAGCAAAACCCAAACCCCTGCAGCCTGGTTTAGCAACTTTAATCAGAAAGGCATAAATTCAGCTAGAGATCAGGACTTCTTAGAGAACACCACAAAACTTCAAAAGTCATAGAAGGAAATGAGGGAGAATGAGTTCTTGAAGAGAAAATTGCTAATATGCAAACAGTCCCATTTTCTGCCCTTTAACATACTACAATTTTGCTTATTTTTCAGGAGAGTTTTCAAGCAGGTTCAGTTTCAATTCTTACCTACAGCCAGTGCTGCACTCTGTTCTTGGCCTCCAGTCTGTTTTAAAAGAAAAGAGAGATTATGAAAATTTATTCTTTTGCACCAAAAGTCTTAAATTAAATGTTGCTTGACCTTGAAAAGCAAACACACCTCTCTTCCTCATATACTGTTTATGTAGATCTACTTCATAGTCATAGTTCTGGGTCTATATACCACTGTGACTTTTGAAAAATATGTTAAAAAATGGAATGCAGAGCTGTGTTTTATCTCTAAGCATACAAATAAATAGAGAACACATTATTTGGCAACAAATGTGTTTCCAGGGTAAAAGGCTGCCATGTTAAATAATCCATAAGCACACATTTCAGAATAAATTTAATTACTAAAGCTCCAAAGCTGCAATAAAATACCAGTGGCAAATTGTTCCACTTGCATATTACTTTGCTTTAACAAGAAAATCACACAAGATTCTAACTCAACCACTCAAGTATGCGCTTGAAAAAATTCAAGTCTTGCATGCTAACCTCCAGAGAAGGCATTTTCAAGTGACCACCGAAAACCATTTGCTTAACAAAGAAAACTAGTGTTCTTGGACAGCCTCAGTGGGCTGTACACATCATTAGCCACTGTCTGAAGGCTGGGGAAATAATGACGTTAATAGTACAGATTAAAGGAGAGGATACGGAATATCACAGTATCTCATAAAGGCTTCATGGGAAATAATAGTGTAACATCTTCTAGCGAAGGCTCTGAAGATCTACAGCACCACAGGCAAGAAGCAGAGTGGAGAACATCATGAGAATGACTTCAGAGCCCAGAGGACTCATCATAAGCAAAAAGATGACTGTCAGACACTGTTACAACTGCAGAAATTTAACTCTCCGTTCTTTCCAGCACATGCATCTCTTTCAGAGAAGCTATCCCCTTGACCAGGGTTCTTTAAGCTTGAGTAGTATCTGCTTTTCCTTTGTGTGTTGACTTCAGCTTCCCCTTGCTCTCTCAAAAGCAACCACCAGTACTTCAGGACAAAAAGATGGGTTACAGCACTATCTTTGTCAGAGCTGCTGCAATTTCCTAAAACTCGCATACTCATTAGTTGGATTATAAATATAGTTCTGGTTTTTCCCTTCTCATGACTTCAAAAGGCTCAATTTGTGCTTTGACACAAAGTAACCAAAAAAAAAAAAAATCAAACACAGACTACACAGCACTGGTCCCCTGCAGGTCAGGGCTGACATTGAAAAAAGAGAAACCTAAACCAAAGTTAGACCAAACACTACTGTGAGAAGCTAATTTCCTGAAGACTGAAAATCATTTAGAACAAAGCATTCAAAAACTGTAAAAAATTCTACCTAAAAATAATATTTTTGGGGGTAGTCAAGAGCTCTGGCTAAGATTGTTTTGAATGCAAGTCCAATTTAATTCACTGAGCTATAAACAAAACAAGAGGAAACAAAAGGACTATAAATATTGAAATGAGAGAAAAAAACCCACTACAGCAGCAAAACTAATGAACTTTTAAAAATGTGCCCTAACAGTACTAGTTCATTACTAAACAAAAATATCCATATTTCCAATTGATAAAATTATTAGATAAAAGCTGAGCAATGCTTAGGTCTTTCCATCTTTCTGGACATAATTCTGCCCAGAGACACAGGCACTTGCCACCTGCAAGAACAGTGTGCTGATGCTCAGGTGGCTTGTCCTGAAGGCTTCAATGACTGAGTGAAAATTAATAATTAACGAAGTCTTGCAGGACTCTTGTGGTAATGAAGGCACAAAGAGAGATGAGGCAAAGCAGAACCATTAGGCAGACAGGAAAGCTGAGAATTATAGGTCAGCTGGACTATCATTAAAAACTGGCAGAGAGAGGGCAGCACTGGAATCCATTAACTGGATTCCTATCTTTCACTACCCACGAGCATCATGCAAAACACATCAGACAGCATAGCTGATGCTTGGCTTGATTGGTTTGGTTTACACTGGCACGCTGATAGGTATTTGATTTATTTTTTGGCACAGTGTGACTTCACACCACATGGTATTTTATATTTAGAGGTTAGCACTAAGCAATATAATAAAGCACTGTCTAAATGGATTAAGAAATAGACTTGCAGATCTCTATCAGTCAGTGAGCAACATCAGTAAAGATGCATTAAAAATGGCCAGATGTGAAATTAGTGGTGTGATGGATCCTTCACAAGAACTAATTTGTGCACTTTGGATGCACATAACTCAGACACGAGTACGTAAATGGACAACTGCCTATTGTTGGGTTCAAAGTGCACAGCCCGGGTTCTCCCTCTGAGCTTCCTTCTCCCTATTCTTAAGGTTTGGATCTGCAGATTAATACAGAAATACCACCAAGAGGCACAAGATGAGACATGTATATTATACAAACTAACAGGTACTGAAAATTGAATAATACAGACCCAGAATTTTTCAATTGCTTTTGATTCTGAGGCAGTCAAGCATTTAATATTATATTACAGAGAAAAGCAGATCTAGGCAGGAAAATTACCTTTATTCAACGGGTTAACAGCTCACATATTTTGCTTAGGTTTGGGGTTTGGGTGGTTTTTTCTGGTTTGTTTCCCTTCCCCCCCCACACTTTTTACACCATTTTATGGAGTCAAACAGCAGAAAGTTTAATGCATCCCACCCTAGGGGGATCTCATTTACACAAACTCTCACTCCCCTTGACTTGCAGCCTAACTTCACCAAGCAGAAATAGGCCAAAGTACATGCCAATATCTCAGGCCAGATACAACAGAAATTCAAAGAATGGTCACAACAGTTGGAGAACAGAAAACCATCTACAGCCATCACAGAGGGCCAGTGAAGCATCAGAATTGAAGCTATTTGTTTTCAGAACATAACCAAGCATCAGTTTGTCAGAGGAAAAGCCTTAAGTTGACACAAGTCAAATGATACCCAAATATAAAAGATGCACTAAGTAAATGTGGATAATGCAACTTGGGGAAAAAAAACACCAAAAAACCCAACAAAAATTGTCTAGCCACTGAATAAGCCCCATATTTTGGTTATCCATCTCACACTGAACTGATGCTGCTTAATTCAGCAGCACATGAAAACAGATTTCAGATAAGAACAGCTAATCATTAACTTCCAGTATGAAACCAATGTCTACTGCCCAACCCTGACTGAATTAATTAAGCCTCTACACTCAAGCATAGACTTGTCAGTGACTGTCACTCAAGATTTTCCATGTGAACAGTGTTTTTTCAGGCTTTCCAACAGTCAGGTTCTTCTGTCTATTAAGAACTGAAAACACCAAGCAGTAAGAAATAATTGAAAACAATTTTGCACAAAGAATCTAAATAACTTCCTGTGTACTCAATGGGTGCCTCAGCTCATCAGGGAACTTCAGAAATAATTACTTCACAAAGCTTACTTATTAGTGAAAACTTGCACAGGATCCATGTACTCCATGTGAAATATTGGGCTAAAGTCATCTTCAAAACACAATCCACTGCTGCTTTCACAGAGGAAATGTTTAAATTGCTTGTTTTAAGTTCAAGCTTACACTAGGATTCCCCTTGGTAAGCATCACCAGCTTGAAATCCAAGTGAACCAGCAGTGGACTCCAGCACACACTTTCTCAGTCCACGAACCCTAACTGACCTTGGATACTGCTGAACAGGACAGGACTTGATTCAAAGACTACCTACTCTGGAGATTTTTAGATGCTCCTGCTCTCTTGCTTCAGTTAGACTCAAAATTTGAGCAAATGGTTAAAAAAACTTATTACCCTCAGAAGCACAAATGAAAACCAAGGTCAGTTCAAAACAGAATGGCAAATCAAACATATCCTACATCTTGTGGGTAATAAAAAAAGAGAGCAAAGAAATATTTAGTAATAAAACTTGATTTTTACTTTAGTAACAATAACTAACTAGATGGCTAAGCTATAAAAAATAAATCATAGCAAAGATCATGTTTCAAAGAAGTTTCAGGGCATCTGCAGATGAAACCATGGTTCAATGCTAAATGGATGTGAACATCAGTGATTCCAAACAAAGATTCTTCTATGTCTATTTGGCAATCATAGACTAAGACAGGCAAAGGTAGTCTATCACTACTGCAAAGTGAACTTAATTCTTTATCAAGAGCAAAAGAACTAGTTGGCGGCTATAAAACCATTTTTTTTGACTTCTGGCTTTAAAGCCTCAGCTCAAATCCAGCCCTTTTCATTTATCCTTTTGAAGCTAAATTGTATCTTCAAACTTCGTGTGTTATATTAAGTCTTTCCCCAGCCTATATAATTTCTCAGTGCTGTCACAGTACCTCTTTAATTGCTATATTCAAACTCATGTTTTAAATTTAAAATTTAATTAGAGAAATGGTCTGTGAATGTATCAAAGGGCCTACTGTTCCATCATCATTTTCATGCTTATTTCATTTTTCATAATCCATTTCATATGATACATTCTCTAAACTGCTAGCATTGTATACCAGCTTCATTTTATGTGATCTTAATTACAAGATTTTTTTTTTCCAATACCTTTTGTAGTTAAAGTATTGGACCATACTGTTCTGGACTTGGCAGTGCTGGGTTAGTGTTTGGACTTCATGATCTTCCAGGTCTGTTCCAACCTAAAAGATTCCTTGAAAGCTTTCTTGTAGTTCTTGACCAGTGTTAGACACCTGCCAAAAGCACACATTATGCTGTCTGTCCTTTATGCACAGATTAAAATCCATTTATGTCAATATAAATCATATTCTACACAGCACTGTTCCAGTTTCTTCAAAGTTTCGTCTGGAGATTTGGCTACAAGAGGAACTCAGCAAAGAACCATCATGTTGGCTTTGAAAAAAATATTTCAAATTAGTTTTGATGTTGCATTATAGACTAACAAAAGGGGGAAAGGTTATATACACATACCCCTTTTATCGCTTTAAAAAAAAGGAAAAACTAAAAGATACTTGAGAGGCTCATAGGGCATAAAAGAATATTCACACATACACAACATTAGTATTCAGCATAAAAACTTGTATTTCATCCACTTACAGATGTTTTCCACAACAAAATGGCTTAGTGAAAACACTAAAACTATCATAATCGTCATTTCTGCATCTTGAAGTTCTACACTGAAAAATTAAAAAGAGCTTCAAGTTGAACACTAAGAAGTTTTTTAACAAAACCAAAAAGTTAATTTAAATATTTCCAAATAAATCTTTTCACTTCTCAAAGCAAGTTGAGAATAATAAATGTTGGGTAACAAGAAGACAAATAAGGAATTTTAGGAAAACAGAGATGGGACTTCTTAGATTGTTTAATTAGGAGTTGGGGTTTGTTTTGTTTGTGGTTGTTGCTTTTTTTGATAATGCGGTAGGGGGTAGAACTGTGGTATTTTAGTCCAAGGTACACAACTTCTGGTCTTCATGCAAGATCAAAAATAATAAAGAAGCCTGCAAGTATTATTAAAGCAACTCCTGTGTCTAATAGTCCATTAGTCAAGCAACTAAACTTGCTATTTTTGGTAGCATATTATCTTCTGTATTTCTTTTGAACCTTCATCAATCCAGATCCTGAAGTGATTTAGTATGGCGTATATAACACGAGCAGAGTTTTTAAGAACTCTCTAGAATTCAGGCTTTCACTCCTCAAAAAAAGTACTGAAGTAATCTTAAACTAGAAAGATATATGGAACACCTTTACATCTTTAAATGATACTGCCATTTGCTCTCCAGTGCATGTTTAACTTCCCCATGACTACCTGGCATTGCTATTTTTCCACAGTGGATGCTTCCTTTTGTTATGACCCTGTTAACACCCCATTGTGAAGTGTTCCTGAAAACCAACCAAGTGATTCATCATCCTTTTTATTTAAGCTATACAAGTGATATCATTTATTAGGAATATGGCAGTTTAACACAGTTCTCACTCAGTATAACAGAAACGAAACCATACCCTGTCCCAGGAAGTTTGCATCATCCACTCGTGCAATAAAAACAGTAAGACAAGGAAAGGTCAGCAGAGCTTTCCCATTGAACATTATTAGTGGTGTATTAGCAGCTCTGAGCAACCCCAAGACCTTCAGTCCTATTGAGCAACAGTTTAACAGAGGAGCCCTTATTTCTTATAATCTAGATTTCCATGCTCAGGGTAAACCGCTCTTCTCAGGACTATACTAAGTCATATGACAGCAAGGAACTTCTATCATTAAAGGAAACCAAACAAAGAAGAGTTACAGTAACTTACCACCTAAAAGTTCTTTTCACTGGTTTTAGCAAGTTCTAACCATCAACTGTTCCTCAAT
>JAOXXN010000395.1:144396833-144411936 GCA_026770055.1 Myrmophylax atrothorax
TAGCACTCTGATAGGTAAAACTCTAAGATGAACTTAGGCCTGAGCTGATTATGCTACAGCTATGGAACTATCCCAGACAGCAGCATCCCTGCTGCTCAGAGACAATGGATTTCTTCATTCCAGATTTCAATGAACACAGATCAGATTTTTAAACGCTCCAAAACCCCTTCCTATGGAAACCAGCAGCACAAAGTTTCACCACATGCTCCTCTCAGACTCAGGGCTGAGCAGGTTTGTGGGACACCCGAGCAGCTCACGTTAACTCCTTCTCCCCAGGGTGGTCCCCAGTGCTGCCCCACTAAGCAAGTCTCAGCAGAGGCTGCTCCTCCATGGAGTAACTCATCAACAGGCCAGGAAAACACTTTCCAAACACAGGGGAGCTCTGCTCTGGCCAGAGGAACTGTCACAGAGCACTGACATTCTGGAAAGTGCCTCCAGCTCACCCAGCTAGAGGAAAGCAAACTGCATTTGAGGAACTTCTGACAGGACATTAGGAAAAGCTTCTTCACTGAAATGGTGGTTGGGCACCATTGGAACAGGCTCCCCAGGGAAGTGGTCATGGCACTGAGCCTGTCAGGGCTCAAGGACCATCTGGATGATGCTCTTAGTAATATGGTTTAGTGCTAGATAGTCCTGCAAGGAGCAGGGATCTGGACTTGATGACCTCTGTGCGTCCTTTCCAACTTGAGATTCTACAATTCTAAACAATAAAGCTGCAGTCGAGCAATAAGCTGAATACTAACCAGACATGAAGGACTGCATGTTTACAGTTCAAGTCCCTACAGATTTAAAAAAACCCAATAACCTCCACTCCACAAAGCCTAGAATTGTCCTTTAATAAGCATTTAAGTCTTTCTCTATGTCAGGAAGTGAATTAAGTAACATCTGACATTAACCTAATAGAACAGACCACATAACACTTAATATGAGAGTCCAGTCACCTCTCTCAACAAGGACAGCTTTTCAGGTCAAATGTCCTTCTGATGAGAAAAGTTTACATATTTTGCTAGCCTGTTTAAAAGTGACTTTTCAAAAAGTCAAAACAACGCTTAAATTAATGCCTCTGATTTGAAGGCTTATTGGACAAACAGAATTAAACAGTTCACGTTGTCCTGAGCAACTATTTACAGGTAGAGACAAATAGCAGCTTTACCTTCATAAACAAATCCACATGGCTGAAGTTTCAAGGAGAACACAGTTTAAAAAATGAGCCTTTCAACCAAGTGCAAAACTCACTTCTTTTTAAACTTACTCTCTTAACTGTTGCAGTAGGATTACTACACGTAAAGGAAGAATATTTTGGAAGACCTCTGCATTGAAATCTGCTTGATTACAGTAAAAAAAATCCTGTCGATCATTTGCAGATCAATACGATCTTCATTCGAGGTTTAAAGTACTTTTACATCTACTATAGAAGAAAAGATATCACGTTATGTTGCCTCAACACAGGCAGATTATTTACATCGATAATACATATTATTAGACTTTATAAAACACAGAATTGCATAAAGCTTTTATCCTCTCAATCTATTCCTGTGCTATTTCAGTGAGCCACATTAAGCAAGCCCCAAGATAAAACACAGCAAATAAATAGAAGACTGATCAGTTTTGCCTAAAAGAAGTCAGCTGTTCCTCTTCCTTACCTTAGATACCAGCACTAATACAAAATAAATGCATGTTGGTAGAATATTGGTAACATCACCAGAATTTCTACCACAACACTTTCCGTGTCAAAAACATAGGAAGTACTTAACCTCCAAGTACTAAGAACCATTTCCACAAACCCACTTTCACGTGGGTGACAAATCAATTCAAAGAGGCTCTGCTCAATTTACAGGCAAACCTACAACAATATATTTACAGCAATGCTACAAAAGGAGATTGTTTTTAACTAGTGGCACAAATGAGAAGTAAAAGTGGTTTCACTTGTCAGAGAGACATTAATTTTTCTTCATGTATTGACAGTCTATAACCTCATTGCGGTGGATTCTTCTCTTACCCCTGAAGTTCCCACATTACCCTGCTGCTCCTATCTGGTAGGCTTTACACTGAAAGCTTCTCAAGTTGCTCTGAAGCATTTGTAACTTCAGCACTTTCTATGTTGGTTAAATAGGTTTCCTCAAACAAACAAACAAACAAAATAATACTTCTGAAAACACCCATGAAAAGCTGCACATTTATAACACCTATTTCCTTGTTTAATAGAGGAAACATTTAGCAAAACAAAACACAAGTTTGTTTTATATTTCTTGCAGCACATTGGTCTTTATATCAACTTCCCTCACAGTCAAAGTCTGTAAACACATGCAATAAAGCCTTACTCAATACAGTATCTCTTCTGAATGAATCCTTCACTTCTGACCTTTTGTAGGCCAAGTATGGGGACAACAAACTTTCCAGCTCTTTTTAAATTTCACACATATTAAGGGCTTTGCACTCAGAGACTTACATTCTTACTGGTGAGATTTTAAAGATTCTTCCCAAGATAAAATATTTAAAGATGTGTCAGACAGGCAAATGCTACTTTTACAAGAGCTATACAAGCCACAACAAAGAGTCCTCAACATTAATAAAATTACAGGTATGCATTTGCTTCCACTTTGCAAACATAATACTGAAGGTGTTTTCATATTTATTAAAATTAGCATAAATGCAAAACCTGTTAATCCACCAAGTCTGCAATATTAGTCCTGGAACAGAGACTCCACAACATGTTAATCAGTTTGCTTAAAACATCTCCCCATCAGCACTACAGGGGAACAATTCTAAGTTGTATGGAAAGATTTTTAAATCTTCAAGGATGCAAACAAGTTCAAGCTGCATGTAAGAGATACCACTACAAAATTAATGAATAATTATCAGAGATTATATGTGAAAGCAGGAGACAATTACCAAGATCTTTTCCGAATGACTGATACTCTGCAAAATAATCCCATACAAGTAGGTTAGCAGAATGAAAAAGAACAACTAATACATTAAAAAAAAGAAAAAAACAACTAATACATTAAAAAAAAGAAAAAAACAACTAATACATTAAAAAAAGGGCAAACACTAAAATATTACATGTCCTTCAGTGTCTGTGATAATGGACAGTTGAAACACCAGAAGAAATGCCACCTGGATAAAAAGTGCATGCATGTCTTTCACAACCATTTGGGATATTCCGCACCACATCAAGGCCCAGGCACACTCTGCCCCAAGGGACGCAGCATCCATATCTCATATTCTTTTTTCAGCACGTTCCCAGAGTTGGGGGCCTGAGCTGAGACCTGGGTCATGCCTAAAATGTACTAGAGCTCAGCAGGCTCTCAGCTCCCGCCTTCCCAGACCAAAGTCAATGATGGAAACAGTGAAATCCAGTTTGTGCAGCACAAACTGAGTTGAATTAAGACAAATACTTTACCGCAGTTACAGACCAAGAATTACTTTACAGAACTACCCAGTTTCACTAAGAATTGCCATTTTGTTAAACTCTTCTCTCTAAGAGAGATGGGGAGATGATGAGGTAGGAAAGGAAGCTGAAGTAGGGAAAAGGACAGAAGATCCTTTGCTTCTAGGCTAATGAGCTTTTCAGTCTTCTGAACAGGGCAAGTTAAGTACCAAAATTTAGTGACAGACATACACTACTTATTCACATCATACACCATCAGAATAATACAAAGTATTAAACTAAAAATTACTATCAGATAATAATAATGTGGTTCAAAACTTATGTTGGCAATGCATTGCTTTGGAACTTCAAATGGTGCCACACTACACACCACAAGTTCTCTCTCCTGTAAGTTCAAGGACATGCACTTTCAAACTAGGTATTTGGGAATGAGTCTCATAAGCATTTTAGCTTCAGGAGCTGCAATTTTACAAGGCCAGGAAACAAAGCTGTTGGAATTACCACTCACAAATAGCTGCACTATGCCAGTCATCTTTATAGTAAAAGAAAGTAAAAACAATGCCTGACTTTTTAGTCTTTGTAATTTCTGACAGATGCTCATTATTGACCACTTTAAGCCTTCAAAATTTTCCTATTATTAATCTAAGTTTAGCAGAGCAGCAGAGTAACAGAACAAAGTATTTTAATATTCTCTGTAACAGCCACACAATACAACTTCATACAGTTATCCTCAATTGCTTACAAAATTTAGGCAAATTAACTGACAAGTGAAGATTAATAAAGCATCTGTAAATACTTAAGTCATAAAAGTTTCATGTTTTCTTACTGACTAGGATGCTGCTTCTTTCCACGTTCATCCTTGAATCCAGCTGCATCACTCCATTCTAGGCTAAGAATCCTCTTGACACAAGTTTACTAAGCCCTGGAGCTCACGTGCAATCAATAAACACAAAGGTAGAATTCAAGTTTTATAGAAGGTAGATAGTAAGGTATAGCTACAGAGGAAAACTGCTGCTTCATCTGTAACATTAATTATTTGAGAACTGAGCTGTAAATCTCTTACCCACTATCAACATCAAGACATATTGAAATGTCCTAAGTCCTGATGTTTTCTTATGATTGCCTTGTAATAGTGTAGCTCAATAAATTAATTTATGGGCTGGCAAACTGCTGTAAAGTGATCACAGCTCTTCACTGACAATCCTTGTACCACTCAACCTACAGGCACCCTGCACATGACTTTAAATGCCTGGGAATTACAAGACATCCTTAGTTTTATTATCTTACATTATTTTCAGGGAAAATTATGCCTCACCAAACACCCATTGAATAATTACAAGCACATTAATGGCATCTTCCAAAGCATCTGAACTTCTGTTAAAGCTTCCTTTCTTCTCTCTCCAGACTCTGAAGCATCAGATTTGAAGTTCTACTGTTTGCATTACCACACTTCAAACAGTATTTTTATAGGACATGGTATAGTCGCATTGTATTTATCTCAGCTAAAAAGGCAAATAGACAACGTTCAACATGCCACTACAAGAAAAAGCCCAGTCTTTTTTCTCCTACTGAGAGAACAGGAATATAATCAATTCATATTCCAGTTTAAATACCCACATGTTATCCACTGCTACTGAGTCTTTTGTCTGGCAAGCTATAGTTAGGAAGAAAAAAATATTGCATGAACTACTTCTTGCTTGCACTAGATCCAAAATAGATCCAAAATCTATACAAAAATACTTTGTACTCCTTGGCCTAAAATATTGTGGAAAACAAAGAAACACTCTACAAACAAAGAAACCTAAGGAAGTGTTTACCAGCTGGTAGTATCTTCTTGCAGTCTTAATGGAGAACACCCTTCTTCAGATTATCAATGCAACAGCTCCTCTTCAGATCTGAAAAAAAAAGAAGAACCCCATTAAACATAAACAATATACAGCATTTCAATCACGTAAGCCAGTGCCTGGGGTAAATCAAAGATAATCCTGCAGTGCCAAGGAACCTACATAAATTCTTCAGGAATGCAAATAAACCATGTAGATTTCAAAAACGTTTGTGATTATATGGAAGTGACACTACAATCTAATGGAAAGGCATCCTTACAAACTCTGAGTCAGTAAGGCCATTAGCTAGCCATGATCACAAGCATCAGAAATAGAGCATTGCATCTCAGCATTACCAAGTTACATATAGTTACAGCACAAAAAATAGAGCATTACATCTCTGCATTACAGAGCCAAGTTACACATAATTGCAGCAGAAAAAAGTAGGTCTCAGTTCAAGCTTTATTTACAGTGTTACATATATTGCACACAGGGAAAAATGCTTCATTGCTACAGTTTTCAACAGTTAAAGAAAAATGTGGTCAATGAGGGTTTTTACCTTTCTGAACTTTCTATACATTGACTAGGATTTCCTGCTTCAAAACTAATCTTCTAATTTAGAAAAAAAAATACTATTTGTATGATCAGACAAAACAGCATTTCCTATGGAAAGGCAGCACAGATTCTATTGCAAGCATTTGAAGGGCATTTATTTAGATATATATAGCAAAGAGTCTGCTTTTTTTAGTACTGGCCAAAACTGGCACCTTTCTGTTGGTGAAAGGTTTATAAGCCTTTTTTTCCCTTTGAGGTTTTGTAGGCTGCTTCTGTTTGAGGGATTTCAGCTAATTTAAATATTTGAGTGTTGTCACTTAATGTGTCTCCAGTAAAATCACTGCTGCTCCTGCTTCAGTGTTCCTGGTACTAGAATCCACCCTTCTAATATGTCACATCTCAAGGTTCCTTTTAAAGAGTGATCTTCCCATTTTGTAATCCAATTCATTTTTTGCCTCTACAGCAAAGTCAAGCATATTTTGCAACACATCTGTTTTTAGCACAAACTTGTTTTAGAAATACAAAATCCCTGTCTCATGCCATTTCAAATCCAGCTGAAGAGGCATGAAAAATTCAGCGTTAATTTGTATTTAATCAGCTATCAGCAGTTCCTCTTTCATCAGGTAATCCTGATTAACAAGCATTTAACAAAAAATATGCTGCTTTGCAGTGAAATTTCCAATTACAAAGGCCGTAACATCACTGATTTGTCCCATCTTGGGAAGGGTAGAGGGAAGGCGAAGAGCTGTGAAGTATTGAGGCTGGGGAATGATTTTAGTCACAATGAAAAGCATCATTAAAAGATACCACCCATTGCCTCCTGCCCTCTCCACGAAGGAAAAACTTGCAAATCTGAAGAACACACCTAGGAGAAGAGAAGGCAAGGACTTTGAGATACTGTGCAAAATTTAATTGAAAAATAAAACCAAGGGATCCTATTCACAGCTACACTGAAGCAAATAGTTGCAATAGACAGCTGAAAAGCAAAACCAAACAGAGAATAATGTTAACCAATTATAACTTTTGCCAGTACATGTCAAGGCAGCACCTAAGATAAGCATATTAATGCATTGGGGTTTTTTTATTCTTTCTGCAAATGTTGTAAGAAGCACTACTTCTCTCTTTTGCATAAGGAGAAATCTAAAAAACACCCAAACACCTTATTCACTCTGTTAAAGCACAGGCTTTGTTTCAACAATTGTTCCACTACCCTATTTCAGTCCCTTTCATTCATAGTCCTCTTGCCAGGCAACACTAAAGTTAACAATTCCCTTAAAAACTTCTGAATGGAAGCCATAAGGTCCTTCCACTCACGCTGCTTGGCAACAGCTGAGCAGAGGAGTTCTGTCACTGCCTACAGCCTGCAACAGGAATGAAAGTCCTGCTGCCTGACTGACCATTTTATGCAACGCAACATGTGCAAGTTCCTTCAACGTGTTGAGCAAAAGCACTTCCTTCTACCCTGCTGCACTACAGTATGAAAAGCTTCCTATTCAGTACCACAAAATGGACTTTTTTCCAAGCATGATTGATCATTTCATTAAACAGAAAAATTGTTACATTTCCACTGGACCAACACACATAGGATCGTGTTGCCAAAATTCCAATGGTTACATTTCCTCATAAGTACCTGAAGTCACATGCAAGATTTTGGTCTACTAAAAGCAATACCACAGCCCACTGGAGACTCTTCTGATGCTCCAGTTCTGCACTGCTCCTGCTCCTGGCTGCTCAGCTGCAGATCCTCCTTCCTGACAACCCATTCCTGCAGACTGGCCTTCGGGTGAGAAAGGAAAGCAAGTGGCAGCAGCAATAGCTGTGGAGCAATTCTGGATGAGAAAGGTTGATCAGGCAGAACAGCTGTAACACTGGACTGGAGAGATCATAGAAACATCCACAAGCAGTGGAACTGCATCTGCCTGTGCTGGGCAAAGAATAAAGCCTGGTGTGACAGGAGGAACTGGAAAGAGGCTGCTGCACAGGCACGCTGGCCAGGAACAGCACTGCACATGGAAAGGACAAGAATGCTGGACTGTGAGCACACAGAAAGCTGCAGATATGTGATCCCTTTGGAAAATTTCTACAGCTCTCAAGGCAATAATTCTGTATACATGACCTAGATTAGTCCAGTTCAGTCCATAAAACCTGTCAAGATAGCTTTTTTTTAAACAAGAAATCCTCAAAGAGTAACCTGTGGTATAAATACCACAGCTGAGAAAAACCCAAGTTAGCTGCCATCTTAGTTTGCAGATGCAATTTGTTCACAAACTAATTTTCTTAACTTCACTAGACCTTCGTGGAGTAACTTAACACAGTTTCTTTGACAGGGTAATGAGAATAGCAGGTGAACAACAAAAGAGTAAGCTCATTCCCAGGAGATATCCTTGCTTGCCCTCCACACACTGTATTGGCACAGCTTTATAGGATGGTGAGTTCTAAAGAAGGAAGCAGACAATAAACCCACTTGTTACTGCTAAATTAGGGAGACTTCATCTGTTCATTAGGTGACCATCCCTTACTTCATTAGTTTTGTCACTTAAGGGGAAGGTGGAATTAAACTCTAAAGCGCAGAACCTGATTAAATCTCATTCTCCATACAAAATTCATGCTCAAGAAAACCATTAACCATGAAGATGCAAAGAGCCCTCTGTGAATCGCAGTGTTCGCTCTTCTCGCGTGTACATGTTTCAACAGGCAGAGTCACCTCCACTGCTTCTCAGGTCTCCAAGTTTTGCACTCATTTAAGCTACAAGGAAGAAGACTCCTGAGAAAGTTATTAATGGCTGTGTCCTCAGGAGAGAAGGATAAAGCCACTAACACAGGAGGTAATAGCTTTTACTGAGAGATTCAGGGTACTCCATGCAAGGCAGTTTGCTGAAATACTGTGGCAAAACAGGCCGTTTCTATGTAGGGGCTTCAAGTTAACCAAAGTAACTGCAGTCTTTGCCACCATTAAAGCAAGACTGCCACTCAGCCCAGGTAAGCCCTGTGTCAGAGCTGGCTACAAGTCTTCACAAGCAGGTTACAGGGATGACTCAGGGCTGAGATGCAGAGGAAAACAGGTCAAAGTCTGTCCTGAAATTCTGCCCAAACCCTCAACTGGCGACCCAAAAACGCACTCCAGGACTCTGCTTTGCTCCAGTCGAACACTTGCCTCCCAAGGACACTGCTGAAGGGACTGACCATCTGGAGTGGCCTGAGATGCCATTTCACTTCCTCTGCAATTGGTAACACACACAGTATCTTCAAAAGCCCAGACAAATGTAGATTTCACAACTTAACAGGCAGGTTATTTCAACTCAAAAGCTTTGTCTGAAGTACATTTAGGAGGAACTCCACCTAGCCTGTACACCCAACACTGTTGTATAGATATTAACCACAGTTAAAAATCTCATTACACACATCCTCTTTGCCTGTGCTTGATTTTGCTCAGCTCAAAGCATAGGATGCACATAAGAGACAGCAATGTGGATTTAAGGTGATATATCCTCCCCAACACATCACAACAGACTGCTAGAGACAGCAGCCTATTATAAGAGATATCTGAAAAGCAGAGTATACAAAACGAGTTAAAGAAAAAATAAGCCATAAAGATAAATAAGTGTCAGAAGGCTTATGGTGGCTTACAAACAATTCTGTTGTCAGACATAACACAGCACACACATTGAGCAGTCAAAATAATCCCTGCAGAGATTCTGGCAGGCTACTTTTCATAGTAAGGCAGCCACAAAAGCAGAGGCAGAAAGCAAAGCAATCAGTGTCCTACAAAAACAGGAAAACCTACAAATACCAGAATTCAAAGATAGTTCCACAGCAAGCAAAATTCAAGAATTTTACACCCCACTAAAATGATACAGACTACTTTTTCCCTTATGAACATATCTTGCCAAAACTTTAATTTTCAGTTGAAAGAGGAAATTTCTCCTGGGATTTGAGGAACTGGTAGATAGAGAACTATTAAAAAAATCCCCAAGTTTACTTCTACACAGCTGAGAAAGTAAGTTCTCATTCCTTTATTTCCAGGACAGAAATGAAATCAAGTGTTCAAGATCAAAATAATTACACTAAAACTCAATAGTTTGATCTTCAACTGTACATCATACAGTTAATAACACTGATGGCAAGACACATTGCAGAGTTAAAACTATTGGTCTCCTGAAGACCACAGTTCTGTTTCCATATAACATTATGGCACTCTAGTGGCACCCTGACCATTTTCAACATCAAAGTACTACTTTTCTTCACTCACCAGAACAGCATCAGTTACAGGATTTAAGCATGCTATTCCTTATAGGTTTGATCCACAAAACAACAAATCATATTATTGTACTAGTAGCTAATTTTGTGCGTAAATGATGATCATCCAGTTCATTGAGTTGCAAAGACAGAGATGGAAAAGACTCACTTGTCCCACAGCACACAAGTACCACAGGTTTAAAGTATTATCAGCCCTACACAATGCATTCACCGAAGTATAATTTACCAAATAGAACACTGACCAGCTTTTCCTCTGGAAAACTACTCCAAAGTCATAGAAAGGATTTCCAGCTGTGAATACTTTCTCCTGTCAGTGCCAGATCGCAGCTTTCAAACACTGGACTTGGTATTTTGAGCTCAGTACTGTGGCATGGTTTAGCAACTTACCTTAAAAATACAGGCTTTTCAAAATAACTCTAAATACCACAGAAGGACTGAATCCCAGCAGATGACTACCCTTACAAACTTTTAAAAAAATATTTATTATTACAATTCAGAATGTTTGCTCCAGTTCCAGTAGAGTTTGCTCACACTGAAGAGGTTCTGACTATCACCAGACCATTACTTACCTTCAAGCCCTTTTTCACACCCAGCTTCTTGGAGCACAGGGACATACCACTGTATTTAATGTAAATGCAGCAATAAGAAAGTAGCTCCTACATAAAAAAAAACAATCAAACTAAAATTGCTAACTAAAAACTTATTCCATTTAGCAATACAATGAGCATATTCATCTGTTTCAAAGACAAATGTAGAACTGTAGTGATGCCAATCATTTGAATACTCTTGTACAGGACAGGCCTAAAGTTTAACTATGGGCAGAGAAGAATATACTTGATGCCAGACTTGAAACAACATGATGAGTATTTCCTCCAGTTTCCTTTTAAAACAGAGGTACTCCTTAGAGAGTGACTAAAGCCCTTAGAGTGACTCAACTTAGAGATGAAGAGGAAGCACATAGCTGACATGTTCTCCAGATTAGTTATAGAGCAGATTCCCATAGCAGGCTGAAAAGGGCACATACTGACAGTTACAGAGAGACTGAAACAGGACTAATCTTTTCCTACTTCTAGTGAGAGGATATTCTTGGTACAATACAAAGGAGGAGGACAATTGAGTTCAGATCATGTAACTTACAGAAACTTGGTCAGAAATGTCAGGAGCAATTTATTTTTTGCCATACAGAGAAACAGGCACGTGCTTCCTTCACTCTCAAACACAGGCACCACACATCTTTTGACCCCAGATCTCAGTTAATGTATGTTTTCTCCTTGGATACACAATACTCGACCAAAGCACTGAATTACATTGTATAAACCAGGAACTAACCCATGGAATCAACATCAGACCAGTCCTATCCACAGAAGCGCAATAAAAGAAGGTCCCTGTGTGACCAGAACCATCAGACCAGGTGTTCTGCTTTCTAAGAGTTTTAACTGTTCAACTTATGAATAAACTCTTCAATAAGTTAAGGCTTGTAACCACAGGGTAGAAGCTGTATATCTCAACTCCAAGAACAGTTATAGATTTCCACTGGATAGCGATCTATTGTAAGCAAAGATTAAACACAAAAGACTTTCCCACTGCATAAAAATTCCTTCTCACCAGGCTCTGCTGTGCTTAGTCTTCCCTGGATCCACACATTAAACCTTTTCTTGGATTCTCACCTTAAACCCCTATTCACAACATGTCCCAGCTTCAGTGTCCTTCATGGTTTTACTCATAAAATGTTCCGGCTTCAACTGGAAGAGAGGCATCAGCCCAGCTCATAATGAATTCACAAGTAAACAATGAACTCCTCAAAGAGAGGGTAGAGTCAGGTGTCCCTTATCAGTAGGTTATTAGGCCAGAGTCTGCCATTTAAAAACTCTGAAAAAGGGGGGAAAGGGCAGAGGAAAGATGATATGAAGCCCTGGCTCTGGATAGTTGGTCAAAGTGTCTTTTTTTTTCCCTGTGTCCTATTCATCTGGATTTAGACAAGCATGTTATCTAGTCCACAGAGAGGCAGGCATTAGTTGCAGCTCTTAGGGATGTTTACAGTACCTGACTTTATCTGATGAGTAAATAGTTTAAGCTCTTGGCTTAAGCAGTCTGAATGATCTTTTTAGCACCCAATATTTGCTTAAAAAAATAAAATTACTGCAAAGCTTTGTTTTGAGACCTGGAATAGGAAGTTTTACTCCCAGAAGTTTGTTTGCAGACTATCTTAGCTTTTACATCTGCTTCTCACTAGTGAGCCATTAAAGGCAAATGGACTCCTGTTTCTGCACAGGAAAGCTGATGAATTTTAAGCCATTCTTACACTCCCACATCCTCCCATTTAGTCTGTACTGAGAGAGCACAAGATCTTTGTTCAAAGGGTCCTTGCAGATGGCATCATCTCCAGAGGCATTTTCCCTACATTTAATGTACATGTTACAACCTCAGTCAAAACAGGAGCACAACAATTTTTCTATGTTTCCCTGTATTTGGAGTAACAAAGGAAGCATTTAAGAACAAATCTTGCTTTTTTCTGCTTAAGCAAAATAACAAACACCAACACTGAAATAGTCACATACATGTTCTAGACACTGCAACAAGGAAGTCAGTTCATGCTTTTCAACTCAAACTTTATCCTTGAACAGCAGTCAAATTGAACAACAACAAAAACCAAAACAAAACACAAAACTATTTTGATTTAGAGACTCATCACACTACAAAGCTTTTTTGCTACTCTAAGGCTAAAAAGACTTACTTGAAGATGAACAGATTCTGACATACAGTTTTTTAAAAAGAAATGCAGCCACAAAACTCAATTTAAAAATACACAAGACACAGGGTTGCTATACGTAAGTAAAACCAACAACAGACATGCATATACAGCAGCTTCCCTTCACCCACTTACCATTAATTCACGAGTGCATGCACACACAACAGGAGTGTCAGCGGGGTAAGCCCTTCTTCAGTCATCACACAAAAGTCCTGGGATCACCAGTTGCAAGAGTACCATTGAACAACAGGGATAAATTGTACTAAAAAGTGTAACTAGACTAGAAATTAAGGTGCCTGGCTTTCACAATCTCCAAATTTAGATCAGGGACTCCATCAAACCACACGATGAGAGAGTTGCTCTACAGGCAGATCATGCTTTCGACTGCTCCTTCAGGAGAAACCCACAGGGCCCTTCCCACACTGTGCAATCAGAGCATGGGCAGCACCAGGTATGAGGTTAATGTCCAACCAAATGAAAGGCAGAGGATCCTGAGCTCTTCAGAAACACAGTAACCGGAAAAGTGTGACAGGAATTGTGTAACAGACGCCCAGAAGAGACTCCAGCCTGGCGAGAGGTATAAATGAAAGCGCATGCACACGTACCATCGATGCCTTCTAGGAAGAAACTGGAACTATCACGTGGTGCTGTAGTACTCATCTGTTCAAGGACTATGATTCAGTGCCTACAGGGCGTCTTGGATGTGGTACAGATGCACAGATTAATTGCACACCACATACGTGTCTGGCTGCTGACAGGAAAAGGCTACACACACACACACACACACACACACACACACACACACTCTCTTAAGAGAACTTAAATCATCTGCTATAACAGGACTGACTGAAGCCTTATTGGCTTCACTCTGTGCAACTACAGAAAGCTTCCCTATCATCTCTGTTGGAAGGAGTCTCAGAATAATTGAGGCGAGTCAACTTTCACAACAGACAGGGTTTAGTTTGAGGGTCGCCATGCCCAGCATGGGCTAGAACAAACATTACCTACTATGGAATTATTTGCATTGCTACACATGAACTTACAGAACTTATCAGGGACATCACTTGTGGCAAAGACAGTGCCAAAGAACTTGATGATTTACGAGTATTCTTATAGCAGAACCTCCTGTAGCAGGAACTTTCCACCACAGCAGACATTTTCCAGCAATCTCTGAATACCGGAATATGACAAAAACAAGACAGAGGAAGTGAGAAGACTTACATAATGATAAATTTCCTTAATAAAGATATGCTTGTCACTGTGGCTGAACTAGAAAATTACTTTTGCCTTATGGTACTGTCATAAGCACCACAGAAAGCACAGTAACAGAGGGAGGCTGACTTCATAAAGAGCAATGCAAAACCCCTCTGGCTGATCAAGAGGCTTCCAGCAGCTTTTTTTTGTCTTTCAATAAATATTAATCTGGCTTTCAAGGATTAAGACATGATAAATAATGACTTATTCATTATCTTATCACTCAAATCCAGAAATGGATTTTTGCCTTCTCAGCCTCCATCTCTCATATTTTTGTGGAAATTCAGTTATTTGTTTAAAAATATAAGTATAGCAAAATAGTATTGAAGAAAAGCCACCACCAAGGACTAAGATCTTCCAGAGCAGACAGTTTTCTGCTTTGATGTAGTTTCAATTAATGTATCATTGCAGAGAAATTAAAGGAGTTCCACAGGCTATTACTAACCTTGCTTCTATCTTATAAAGATGTTTTATTAGGAGTCATGCAACTACAGAAACTCTGTCTGATGTTGCAGTAACAGAGAAACATGCATTTGATCCCTGTTTTTACTACAGACTTCCTATTTGCTTCCAGGTAATTAACGCTGCTGTACCTCAGTCTCTTATCTTATCTTTCTTAGTGATGTGGCAAAACATCCAGCGCTTAGCACAGCAGGACTTTAGCCAGGTGTGTAGTGCTTGAATTCTGCTACAGCCAGAGTTGGTAAGGGCAGAAATGGCTGAATCTTTAAGGGGATAGAAGAGGCTCTTTAGTGACCCTCCAGGCAGTCAGTGAGGATACCCTGGGTGAAGCACTCAGCAGAATAGCTCAAAAAATCTCTGCACTACATCACATTACAGACAGAAGCTGTTGAAGCAGTACAGACTACAAAAATCAGATACTACATTCCTACCTAAGATGTTCATGTTAAACTCTCATCCATCAGCTTGAAAAATAATGGAAATTACTGTTTTACTGCTGAAAGCTTGAGCTTCTTAAGCCTTAAGTTAAGGCCTTACAGACAGTAAGAAGTTAACTAATCATTTGAGACAGTCCAGTCAAATCCTGGACATAACAAACAGTAACTTCACTTC
>JAOXXN010000395.1:144436293-144455788 GCA_026770055.1 Myrmophylax atrothorax
AAAGATTAGGAAAAAAAGGGTGGAAAGTTCCGTCCCGCAGTGGGCGCGGGCAGAGACACAGCTGGTCCTGCACTGCTCTGCGTCCCCATCGCCCCGAAAACAAGAAAGATGCGCAAAAATGGGTTAAACCCACGTGTGGCTGTGGGGGGGCTCAGCCCGGAGGGGACGAGGCTCCGGGGAGACCGCCCGGCCCTCCCAGCGCCCTGCAGGGCCAGGCGGGGTCGGGCTCTGCTCCCGGGGAGCAAGGGGCAGCAGGAGGGGAAGTGGCCTCAGGGGGCACCAGGGGAGGATGAGATTGGATTTAGGGGAAATTTCTTCTCGGAGAGGGTTGCCAAGCACAGAACAGGCTCCCAGGGAAGTGGTGGAGGCACCACCCCTGGAGGGGTTTAGCAGATGTGGCACTGAGGGACATGTCAGTGCTGGGCTGGGCTCCAACTTTATGGATGGGCTCAATGGTCTGAAGGATCTTTTCCAACGTAAATGATTCTAAATGACTCTAATCACAGAAACATTTTGAGGATATTTCAGGGATGTAATGGTTTTCCTCTCCGTGTGTACATCCCATTTATGAAGGTTTCCCCTTTTCTTTGCCCATATCACAACCTGGATTTTGGTGTCATTGCACTGGGACAATGCACACCCTGAACTGCTTCTCCTTCTGCTGTGGGTTTAATTTGCCAAAGCAAAGGGATTGCAAAATACCATGTTGTGGGCCTTGCTGGTTTAGTAAAACTACACACAGACATACTGAGAAAGAAAAAAATTAAACTCTTTTTTTTCCTTTTTTTTTTTTCCCTTAAAGTAACATGGAATCTAGGCAACGATTTTCAAAATTTTGCCAAGTCTCACCTGGCCTTCCTGCTGAGTTGTTCTGATGCCAAGGGAATCTCACACTGGTGAAACCGCACTGGGAGCAGTTCAGAGACTGAGCAGGACAGCCAGGCAGGAGCACACCGATACTGCCAAGACAAAACTTGCAGCCTCAAACAGTAAAACATTATCAGTAGAGCAATAATCCAAGGTGACCATTCAATCTGAAAGATGCAAACCAACCACCTCAAAGTCTAAACACTTCTGATACTTTCTTTTTAGAAGCCTGATTAGCAGTTTATTAAGCACCAAATATAGATGAATACCAGGTACCCACAAACCCACTTTGAGAAAGAACAAAACTGGAATGTATCTCTGAGATTTTATTGTATGTCAATGTATTTCTCTTTTTATTTTCTTACTTAGATATGGGTTGAAAATCTGATAAATTTGGTTCCTTTTGTAACTTGTTAGGATTCAAGATTTATGGATTGGCTACACTAGTAACTTTACAGTATTCTAGCTAAAAGAATATCTGGGATAAAGGCAAGTCATTCATGCATATAGTTCAGCTGCAAAACCTGCTTGATGTACTTAAAGGAAATCATTGCACTTGAGTTTTGGTCCTTGGGAAACAGTGAGGCAAGACTAGAGCTGGTGCACCACATACCTGCCTGCTGCCTTCACCCAAGCAGGGAAAAGGGAGTGCTTAGGCAAGCCCTGGAGGCTCCGAGGAGTTTGTACAGACTGGAGCAAACAGAAGAATTGTCCAAGAAGACATAAGATTTTCACAGAAGCACCTTGAGCAGAATGACGAAAGTCCCAGTTCTGCTTGTGTATGATTTGTGTAAGTGGCTGAACTAACTGCTTGATGTGACCTTTCACTTCTGCTAGAGAAAGGACCTTTGCAACTAGTGGATACAAATTTTGAGGTGTAGATCAATGCACTCTCCTCCCTGAGATAATGGAAGGTCACTTCCACATCCTCTTCTTCTCTAAAGCCTATCAAGCCTTGAAAGTCCGTATCCAGGCAGGGAGCAACCCAGGTCCCACTGAATTGAATTCAGGGGAAGCAGAATTATGCTCTGAGTTGATATTGGACTCATTACCGTGTGGACTTAATAGAAACCTGAGGGTCTCATCTGTCATGCTACAGAACTTTGTGCTGCTACTCAGAGCCAAAGAAACCACACAGCCAGCCTCAGAGATGGATGATTTTTGTTGCTCAAAGCATTATAAGCCACCCGGTCTTGGTAGGGTGGTATTAGGTACGGGAAATTTCCTACTGAAACCATGAGCAGGTTTATCATTATATTTACTCCTTAGAGTCCTCTAAAGTTGTACAATACTTTGATTTTACCTTCTTCTTTTTTCTTTTTTTAATTCTCCTGGGCAACTAGCAATTGGACAAGAGGATACAGTCTGGAGCAGGAAGGAGTTCCTCACAGAAAGGGTAATTGGGCACTGGAATGGGCTGCCCAGGGAGGTGCTGGAGTCACCATCCCTGGAGGTGTTTAAGAACAGACTGATGTGGCACTCAGTGCTGTGATCTGGTTGACATGGTGGTGTTTGTTTGGTCATAGGTTGGACTTGACAATCTCAGAGGTCTTTTCCAAACTAAATGATTCTGTGATTCTGTGATATGGATCTCACATCTTGCAAAAGTGCAAGAATGCTCAGACCCTGAGCATCACTGATGCTTTAACAGCAGCTGCACACTAAGGCATCCACATCCCACATAACAATTGAAGCATAAAAAATTATTGAACACTGTGGAAAATGCTGCATGACTAAACAACCCAGCAATTCTCTATTAGTTCTGCCCTCACTTTTAATTTCTTAATTGCTTCTTGTGAATACAAAGTTATTTTACCAGGCTATTACTGCAATAAATATTAAAAATATTTTTTTTAAATTTAAAAACTAAAGGTTATATTTGCCAGTATAATAAAATAAAAGAGTGGTAACAGGGCATAACTCCTTCTATGCTCCTAAATGCCTGAGGATTATCTTGTTAGGAGGAGCGTTGGTGCCAGGCAGGTATGGCTGACAGGAAAGAAAACAGACCAGAGTGTTTCCATCAAGAAAAGATTAATAAGCTCCAAAGGATGTATATGTATTATATATGTGTGTGTGTATATACCAGTGACAAAAGATGACTTTATTTTACAAATGGATGGCCAGATGGGTAAATAAAACTACAGAAGCAAAGCTGCCCTTAGGTGCCATGCACTGTTGGGACATTTGGGCTGCTTTTCAGCCTTAATGGTAGCCTAGGGGAGAGAGTCCAAAGGGAAGAGGAAGTCACTGTCACCCTCTGCCCTGTGTACTCAGCAGGGACAGCAGAGCTCTCTGGCCACTGACAACAGCCTTGTTTGCCCGGGGCGTTGGACACCAACAACTCTTCCATTACATGTATAAGAAAGAAAGTAAGCATCCTATGCCCAAAGATTATTCTTTTTAAAACATTGTTTATAGAGGTGGAATTTCTTACAGAAAACATCAAGCATGGAAGAAAGACAGCTTTGCAGAGTTCCCTTGTTACACCATTGTGGTTCAAAGCATCTTTCAGTTTGGATAACGATGACATCAGGTTTTGCCCCTACCCCATGTCCAGATTTCCCCACCTTCTCAAGTGTCCTGCCCGTAGGTGAGGGAATGCAGAAACAGTCACATTCACACTACAGAGTCCTTCGGGGCTTTCATTTTGGATAGTACAAATCCTCTGATATAAATGTTGCTTTTCAGAAATATAAACAGTCGTGACAAAATATGAACAATCTACAGAAACCTGAAAGTGCAGACAAAACAAAAAGCCAAGGTCAAATCACTGGACACTCACAAGGATCCCTGAAGTGCTTCCAGATAGTGTAATGCCAAATAATTACAATGTTTTACGCTTGCATGGAGACAGGCAATCACAATCTCAGAATGTCTTTCCCCCTCCAAAAAAAAGGTCATTTTGATATTTAGGTGGCAAGTGGGGAAACTGAGGTGCTTCTGGAGTTCAATCTTTTTACCCTGCCAGACCTGGTGAAAGCCTGTCATCTCCTCTTGCTGTGCCCCAGTCACTTCACATGACTAATTACATCAGTCATATCTCCTCTTCTGCCATTACAAAGTCTGAGATTATTTCCAGGTTCACTCATCTGGTGATGCAGAGGCTCCCTACAAATGATTAGTACAGCCTCTTCATGTGGGGAGCCTCAGCTAACATGTACTGCACACTCTCAATCAATGAACCCTTCTCTAAGTCAAATGACACAAGAGAGTTCGGTGTTGGACTGTGATCAAGAATAATGGAGATTTTACAATATAAAGCTCTTTTCACGTTTTGCTGCCTTTCCTGAAAAGTACAGTTTACCTGTATGAGAGAGGGAAGCAAAAAGAGGAATAAAGAGAAAATGTCAGGTGTTACGCCTGCGCTATAAGAGGATTGCAGACCAGTAAGCACAGGGGAAGGTGGAAAGCGGAACTGCAGCTATTTTAATCATGTTTTATCTCGACTGGAAAATAGATTAATTAGAGTAGTAGACCTACAGAATAGAGCAGAACACAGTATAAGACACTAAGATCTTTAAGCTGCTTATAACAGTTTTTCAAATACAGAATTTCTTCATTGATCACTGCATAACCATTGCACTGACAAGTACTTTGGGCAGTTGCTGTGGTAAACCTGCACCGGTATCAAACAGGTGAGAGAAGAGGCCTGCCAAGTAATTGAGATCATCCAGCCTTACCAAGTTTAGGAGGTCATGGCCACAGACTGTGCTTCCAAATTAATGGCACTCAGTGGAGGAAAAACCCAAGATGCACCCATTCTGCTGCAGAGTTGTACTGAGTGTAGTGCAAAAGCTGCAATGACCTGGGCAGGTGCTGGGTCATCACCTTTGCTCATACAAAGGCACCTTTCTCCAGCAAGGCTCCTAAGAGTCACTGGATTTATTCACTCTGGGTAGCAGTGAGTGCCTTTAAGGGCTTCACCAAGTCAGAGCAGGCTGTGAATCGGGCGTGATGTAGAGTGGCAGAGTTTCACTTGACCTCCCATTAGCTCCAGTCGAGCCAGTTTATTAAACAAAGGAAACCACCAGGACCACAGGAGGAAATGAACCATATACCTGAATGGGAACTTTCTCACAAACATATTTTCTTTTTTTCGCTTCCCCACAAAATGTTTCAGATCAATCAGCAGCATAATAGTATTCCAGTTAATGGACAGAATCAATGTTTCAGAGAACAGGGAAGGCAATATCTAAGAGGGCTAGACTGTCTCATTGTTCTCTGTAAGAGAACCCAGTGTTTTGTTTTGGGTTTTTTGACCAAACATAATTGTGCTGCCCTAATGGAAACAAATATTCATCAATTTCAGTAAGATTTCTGTCTACTTCAGGAGCATGAGACTGGCATTTTAGGTTGATCACATCTTTTGTAATGGAGGAGGTTTGTTTACTGGTGTTTTTTTCTTTTTCTTTTTTTTTAATCTTTTCCCCCAAAGTGCTTAATTCATTTGCTATTAGAAGCCCTTAGAATAGCACTTGGCTCGTAAGTGATTTTTGGGCTGTGTCTAGGTGTTGCCAAGGCACATTGCCAAGAGACCATTTCACTTTGGCTCAGCTGTTCCCTTTGCTACAGCAGTGCTTAGTTACCTCTTCACATCACAGAGGAAGCTGCAATCTTTTGTTGAGGAAATAGGTAACTTAACTAAAGCACCTCAGGGGAGGCCTCTGCAGAGTATCAGTCTCAGGGTGCAATTTCAAAATTCAGTGAACAAACATGGACTTCACAAAATAAAGTCTTGCCTCTGCTGGGAAAGACATGAGCAAGGACAAGCATCTCAGGCTGCCTCCCATAGGATGTGTTCCTTGACCTCCAGTGGCACAACCACGAGCTGAGGGTGCTCAGGATGCCACAGGACTGCAGTGTTCCTGTTGCAACTGTTCTTCCCTTCCATCACTAGTTTGCTTTGAAAGGAGTTGGCTGTTTAGTCTCATCTGAAAAGTAGAATTCAATTGAGTTGATAAAAACCTGAACTGGTTTTGCAACATTCATTTGAACTGCTATAAACCAAATTTATCTTTGTGTGTGATCTAAGTAATACTGAGTAAAAGGCTACTGAATAATGAGGGGAAAAAGACTAGGATTTAGTTATTGGCTCACCAACTACATCTACCTCATTACAATAACACTGCTACGATGCAGTCATCTGTTGTATCCCATTATCCTGCTACCTTCATGCAATTCCATCAATAAGCTCCAAAGAGCAGCAGACATTAAAATTATTTTAGTGTACCTGATGGCTGAATGTAAAAACTTTGAAGCAACCCTTTCCCCATCAGTACACACATCCTTTAGGCTCTCCTGTGGCCTCAGATGAAGTGGTTAGGTAGCGCTCTTTGTCAGTCATTCATCACCTACGTGGTAGGTATAATTGTGTTATGAAGTAAAGTCTTTGAGAGCCACTGTTTTAAGAAGCTTTGGTAGAAACAGTCTTTACTGCTCACATAAGCACAAGTCTGTCCAAGTGCAAGGAAGAGTTTGCAAGCAGAGGAAATGGAAAACCAGGACTTTTCCCCATGCTGTAATCTGTGAGGGACAGACTGGGTGCAGATGAAGGCTGCCATGAAACAAAGCATTTAGGCATGCACTTAAACACTTCCTTTGCTGAGCAACTGTAACACTGCACACCATACTTCTTTCTCTTCCTTTTTCCTGAGCATGAATGTGGCACTTAGGGCTAAATCTAGCACCAGATACAGCAGTTTAATATTCAATTAGAAAGAAAACAGAGTAAAGCTCATATTGCACATTGGTATTGCTTAAACTTATTCTGAGTTTTCCCAACTGATTAAAAGATTGTATTTTTTATGTCCAGCTGATAAACCCCACACATGAGCTGGGAAACATTCTGTGCCTGTTTATACCAATCTGGATACAGTCCCATCTGAGACATCTGGGTTTCTGGAGTCAGAGCTTCTGTGCCTGTTATGTTAATGATCAGACTAGAGCAGGAAGCTTTTCCCCAGGACCACGCCACCTCTGCAGGATTGCATCACAAACCAGTGAGATTTTTAAATACATGGTAATATTCTCCTGAATCTAAATGAGTCCCATCTCAGGCAGTGAACAAGCTAAAAAGTGGACAGAAGCAAAATAGTCTTCTCTTGTGAGGTACTCTGAAGCTTAGATCATGTTTCTGACCTCAGACTTCTTGTAAGATGTTAAGCGAGAAGGCCGTGTAGCCTGTCGGTGGTACCTCCCATCCTGACAAGCCCTAAGTGCCTAAAGTGACACCATTGAACTTCAGTAACTTTATATATAAAAAATTAAGTTGAAAATATTTGTTGAATGCTTTACAGAAACACTGGTGCAATTCGTGTTCCAAGCAGCTCACAGACTAAATCACAGACGAGAGGAAAATAGATACTGAGATCTGCTGTACACATTGCCTTTCTACTGCCAAGCTAGCCCTAAGCCAACTAACCTGAGTACAAAAGATGGAGCACTAGAGCATCTCTACCACATGTTTTCCCAGTGAGGCTGATCACTCAGAACTGTTTTCTAGCTTGGCTGTGAGCCCTTGGCCTGTGCAAGGTAGCCATTCTCCCTGTCCCAGGACATACAGCCTGCACTCCCACGGAAATCTGTTTTATGATGCTGGACACTCAACAGCATGTGTATACTGCCCAATCAGCCTGCACGTGTCATCTCCTGCCCAGCTGGCAAGATGTAAGAGAGAGGCTGGGGGAGCTGCTAGAGGAGGCACCGGGAACATGGAAGGGAAGAGGAGAGCTGGAAATGGAGGAGCCCAGAAATTTTGTACTGAGAAAGCTGCAATGGGAAATGCAGGGCACACAAAAGCCATCAGGAGAAAATTGCAATTTGTTAGTTACACTGTTCACAGAACTCAATTTTTCATTTATATTTTCTTCCAAGAAGAGGCAAATGGTACCTGCTTCTTCTCCCTTTATGTTCCCATTATTATTATTTTAATCTTATTTTTTTATCTGTTTAATTTTACTTTAAAAGGCTAGTAGGGGCAGATGTAGAGAATATAACATTTCTGTGGTTTGCTCAAAGACCAGCTTAAGCAGGGATGTGAGAGGGCCTGGGGAACCATGTGAGAGCAGGGAGCAGCATAAGGGCAGCGAGACATTCATAAGTGTGTATGCTTCTAAATGGTTTTAATGGGGTCACTTCTGTCCTAAGGCACAACACACTGCTGCTCGGATGACAGACTCTGCCCCTGAGCTTCTGAAAGGTTTTGCAGCTCAGTGTGACAAGCTTGGGTTTAGTGCAGAGGGGGCTGCACTCAGGACTTGAACGTGGCCAGATGGCAAAGAGGGGGCACGTGTCCACACTGGATGACTGAATGGCTACCAAGAAATAAGGCTTAGAGTAGAAGACCATGGTGTGGAAAAAGATGTCATGTCGTACTGAAGCTTGGACAAAGGTTTTAGAAGAAATGGATGGTTTGGGAAAGGCTGCAAAGAGACAACATTACAATATAATGCCTGTCAGTGAGAAGGAATGGCTGCAGGTTTATTCTTCAATAGACCTTTAATTTCTTCAATGGAGAATGTTTTAAAACCTTCCTCATCCTCCACAAGTACAGCTGTTCACCCAGTGATTCTGTTTTCTCTTTTCAGTGTTATGTTCTTCTGTTATTGCAGAGAAATAGAAAATATACTTTTAAATGAAGAAATTGTGATTAAGTAGACAATAAACAACATGGGTGGTTCAAACATGTAGCAGTTTGGAACTCTGCTTGTTTAGAGACTTTCTTACAGAGCATTTATCAAAGACTGTTCTCTCTGCACTACAGTCCATCCCTGCCACGAGATATCACAGGCAGCCCTTTGAGAATTTCGTTAGAATTAATCACTGATCAACTCCTTATAAAGGCTTTATTTAATTCTGGAAGGTGCTAAGGGAAAAGCACACACAAACAAATGTGCATCCAGACATTTAGGACAAAAGAAGTAAAAATGTGGTCATACTGAGTTTCTCTCTAAGGAAAAAGAAATACAGGCATTTAGTAGTCAATAAGGGGGTTTTTGTTGTTGTTTGTTGGGGGGTGGTTGTTTGTTTGCTTTTAGTAATCTTTAAAAATGCTTAATACATTTCTTGTGAGCTGTATATTTCACTTAAATGCAGAGTTAACCCTTGTAATTCATTAATTGACTTTACATTGAATTAAATGTTGAAATCAATTCAGTCTCAATATTCTACGTTTGTATCTCTGCTATAAAAAAGCTCTACTAGCTTTAGTTGGCTCAAAACCAATACAGTGAACTACTCTTAATTATTAATAATCTGTTTCCCCTTCAATAAAACTTTTTAGACTTTTACTACAGTAGGACGATATATTCATTTGGTGTGTAGGGTTCAGAGCAATACAGTGCACTCTCTCTGGGAAAGAATCCAAAAATAACTATCTACTTGATATCAACCCAAGGGATTTCCTAAGGGAATGGGAGTATCATTTCAGGGCAGATCATCAGTGGTTTAGGAGAATTAGACAAATTTGTGTCTGGGGAACAGATGCCTCAGGGTTAGTAAATGTGTGAGAGAACCTTTCCCCCTCGGTCACAAGTTCAGGTCCATCCAGCACAGCAGTAACTGGAAGCTATTAAACATCTGATGAACTTCTGGGGCCTCCTGAAACAGGGAGTGGGATTCTTAACAGACACTTGCTTACATCTTGGAGCTGCTCCTACCCAAACTGCAATCTCAACAGCAATACACAGACACAGAACCTGGGGATAAGCATGGTGGAGTGAAGAACATTTTATCTGCAAAATGCAGTAAGCAGGCTGCTTCTGGGCTGGCAATCCAGCTTTAGATTTACTGCTGGCACTTTCCTGTCCTCTGAAAGAAAGAAAATGCTGTATTACAAAGCACTATGTGTTATATAACCTTTCTTCACAACCTCCATCAGAAGGGCCCAGAAACCTTACAAACCCACACTTGCAGTGTCTCAGAAATTGGGGAAGAGAAAGGGGTAAAGAAGGATTTGATTTCATGCTTGGGGGCCAGTTCTGGGAGTTCAGGGACGCACAGACTGCTACATGCTGCACATCCAGCTTTGGTACAGGTCTGCTAGGAGAAAGAGGAGACAAATGCTGAGCATTGCAACCACAAACCACAGCTGTTGATGGGAGTTGGCAGGAGATCAGGGAATGCTGGGAAGCATAGATGGCCTGCAGCAGAAGGTAGGGCTGAGCAGGGCTCTCTGACACTTGAAGCTTTTTTTATTCAGCTCCTGGTGCTTTTCCATCCTGGCATCTGGTTTCTGTGATAGTGCAAGGGAGGGACAGTATGGTGCAATTTTATGGTATGTTCTCCTAGGTTATGTTGGCACTTCCTCTGGTAAACATGCCTCAGCACAGGCTCAGGTTCACTGTGCCCCTGGGTTCAGATTATTTGCAGTGCTTTAGTTTGCTGATAAGCTCGGTCCAGTTGCCTCCATATTTCATTTGAGGAGGAGAGGATTGAGATTTGCCAACTGTCCTCCTGCTCCCTCAGGACAGAGCCGCGCTGAGGGGCAGACAAGCTGTGGCAAAGACCTGTCCATCAGCACAGCTGCCACCAGAAGAGCATGTGATGGGGCTCATAGGTCTGTGGTCCAGCACAGGAACTGGTGAAGCTGGAGCCAGGATTTATGTTACAAGACCTTGGATGTACCCTTGTGCTCTCATTTCCTCACACCATTTTGATTGGAAGATCTTCAGGGCTCTCTTTATCCACTCCTGTGGTACATGACTAAGCTGTGCCCAAATTCAGGCACAAGCTTCTGAGTAGTGCAGTAATATAAACTGCACAGAGCATTCAAGTTTTAATGGCTGAAAAATGAGAAGGGGAAAAAAAAAAAAGAGGAAAGATTTTCTGTAATGGGATCTGCTGCTCACCCACTTTTGTTAACAGGATGTGCAAATCTTGCTGTTCCGGTCCATTATATTCAACTATCTGATACTCAGTGGCAGGTGAAATGTCATACCTCGGGGTAAATTTTCTCTGCAGTAGGCAGAGAATTTGTCCTTTAAACACCCTTAGTACTAATGAGACATTGATCCAGCAATTTAAACTCCAAGAGATACAGATGTCTCGTGTGGGACCATTTTCAAATGTGTTGACATTTTGATTCACAAAATGAGACACTTCTAGAAACACAAGCAAATTCATTTCATTCTAGATTTGAGGTCAGCTGGATACTGGAAGAAAAATGTGCAATGAATGTTTAGTATGCTCATCAACTATCTTTTAATCTCTGTACACTCAAGGGATAAAAGTGACATCAGAGAGAGGAAGGACAATTTCTAAAGTTCTCTGTATTAACTAGTACAACCTCTCATGGGGCTGGAACCTAAATTCACCTATTGCACTTGCAATAATAGTGTCTAGGGAAAAAGAAGTCCTTGGGATAAGGGACAGAGTTTCAGTAACTTCTGAAAATACTCTGAAAATGTGTCTTTTGCACTATCAAATATACTTTCATGTCCAAAGAGCTCTGCTCCTACTGAGCTCCACCTGCAGGAGTTGTCAGTGTTTTACTGATGTCAGTAAAATGCGTGGTAGGACTGGAGCAAAAAAAAAACAGTGCAGGAAACAAAATAAACAAAAAAAATACACCAAGAGGGGATGTTGCTTAATTTCTTCCCAGGTCAATGCTCTGGCCACTCTTTCAGATTAGAAGTTATTCAGCACACTATGAGAAAGATGATCTAAACAAACATTTTGAACACATCCAACAACTGCCTGACAGATGAGTTCCTGGCAGGTCAAACCTCAACAAAACCTAGAAAAATCTGAGTGTTGATCTAGGCCCCATCCTGCAGAATAAGGTAAGGCAGATACAGAGCAACTTCAGAGAAGAACCAGTTTGGCAAGTTGCTGGGTCTCAGCTGAGTATGAACCACCACCATCTGCCCTTGGACCAAGGCTTGGGGGGCACTGCTGTGGCTGCAGGCAGGGCACTGGGGGCAGAACCATGGCTCCCCTTCCTCCTGTCCCCCTGTATTTGAGCAGGTGGTGCAGCTCCCAATAGCGAGGAGTGCCAGGCAGGGCTGGCAGGGGCTGGCTCTGGTTTCCCTCAGCAGCAAGGACACCTCTGTCTGTCCCTCAAAGTGCCCCCAGCAGCAGGGCTGATGAGAGGCTGGGGCATGCTGGACACAGGGGTAGTAATGTGGATGGGGTGTGTGCTATTACTTCACAGGGGGATTTCACAGGAAGTCCATGTCTCCTCTTGAGTGGACATGAACATCCCCTGTTGCAGAAACCCCAGCTGGTGAATGTCATATGACAGGGGGAGCATGAGGACTCAGATCATCTCATGCATGAGGAACTAGGGGAGGAATAAAAACACAGGGCAAGTTCCTTGCCAAAGTGCCCCTGCAGAGCAGCCTCTTCCCTTCCCCTTCCTCAGCAGGGCTGGTGCAGAAGGGGTTGCATTTCTGGGAGCCGCTGCCCAGGGGAAGTTACACCAGTTTAGTGTTGACTGAGAACACAACTTCCTTTGCAGACACATGTACATCAGGGCCCACCAGAGTTAAGAGGAAGAGGAAAAGCCCAAATGCTGTGCAGCATGCAAATGACTGTATTCAGCTCTATGAAAACAACTGCCCAGGAACAACTCCGTGCAGTACTGAGCAACGTGCTGATAAGGCTGGGTGGCCTTGAATCCGATGGTCCTCTCCAAGGGCTCTGGAAAGTGCTCCAGCCTGTCAGTTGGATCAGCAAGCACACAAGGTTATCAGGATCAGTCCTTTTCTACATGCTTACTTGAGCATAATGTTCTCCTTCTGGGGCCCTGGTCTCCTCTCTTGCTTCCTCAAACTGACTGACATGCTGCAGGAACCTGCAAGGGGATGAATTTACTGATCCTGTACCAGCTACATGATCTCTTGAGAGCCCCGTGCAAAAGCACATGGGAGGGCACAGTCACCACCCAGGTGACATTTTCTCACAGCACAAGAGTTCTGAGTACATCTGCTGACTGCTTCTCACATCAAGTAGTTTAAGAAAAAGATGACAGACCAAGCAGAAGATGAACAGGTTTAAAAGACCTTTTTTTTTCATATGAACAGCAGCTACAGGTCCTGGGTGCATTCATACCTCAGTACATAAATGTATGGTAGAGGAGTTGGGATTCATGTTATGTCCAGGCACACAATGGGGTAACAGCAAGCCTAGAACAGGTACAAGTGGATCTAAAGGAATTTTGCTCATAAATGCAATTATAGTAATGCCAAGTAACCAGCTGTGGATCCTGGGCACAAGAAGTCCTGGTATAAGATTTGCAAATTGGAGCCACTCCTAAAACCATCTCCTTCCAAGGCAGTAATCTTGGAAGAGAAACTTTGTTCCAACCCTTAAACAGAGATGGGGATGGCTTCTTCTCGTTTGACAGATTGCTGTAGGCCATTGCCAGTGGATATCTATGATCTGCAGACAGTACTAACATAAGAACACAAATGTACAGTAAATATTTTGTAATGCCTCAATGTAAGCAAAATGCCAGACATATCCACTAATGCACAGAAGATCGTATTTGGTCATCAGTGAGTCCTTCAGCTGGAGTCAGGATTCACAGGCAGGAGCATCTGCCCTTCTCAGGACTGCCAGAACAGTTTTGGGAAGGGTGCTTATATTTTTAATCTTTGAATTTTGTTGACTGATCCAGACCCACCACCATGAAAACCCAGATTGTCCCTGGAGTTTGTAGACCACAGGGATACTCCCCATGACACTACTCTCTGTCCCCGTGTCTCTGGTGAGACACTAAATTGGAGGGAACATAAATCATCCATCACATAACTCTGCCCCTATGGCAGTGACTGTCCACTGCCAGGGACACACTGCTGGGTGATGCCTGTGGAGATAGGCTCCAGTTGTCCCTCTGCAAGGAAGTTCAGAAGAGGTGTAATCCAGGGAAACAAGCCCCCTCCAGGTCCTCTGTTGGCTGCTGTGGTCCTCCAGAGGACAACCACGTGGCCATTCCCATATTCAGGTGGTCCCTGCCCCTGGCCTGAAGCAGTCCAAGCACCTCACAAGCCTCCAGTACAATCCCTGCCAGAGGCTTCTGGGCAGGAACATGCCTGACACAGTCCAGCCCTCCCCACTTTTGCACCCTGCATGCTCTGATGGGAGCATGGTGTGCGGAGCGTGAATCCAGCCCTGCCACCCAGGATGAAGCTCTGCAGCTACTGCTGGCTGCTGACAGCCAAACCAGAGCCCTCTCTTGCACTGTTATATGGGAGGGAGGTCAGCAGTTTAACTGCACTGGAGCAACGCCAGTCCTTTGAGTAAACTTTTCAAAGCTTCACTAAGGCATTGTTTAATTTTGATTTCCAAGTGACCTCCAATTCCTCTGGATATGCTAGGGGTGGAAGAACATTCATTCCCAGGAGTTCAACTCTGGCAGCGGGCACAGGCCCTAGCAAGGCAGTTCCCAGGAAAAGGGGGAGAGAAATTAAGGCTCTTGCTGTTCCCCCCTCCCTCAAACACACCACCCCCACTGCCAAATATGAGCAGCCCTATGTCACCTCCAGCAGAGGTGACATATCCCAGCAGAGCCAAATAACACAACCACCCTTCTGCAACTCCCTTCCCCAGCAACTCAAAATCCCTTTTTCAAATAATTTTCCCTTCTACCAGCAAGTTTCCATCCTTTCCCACTCAATCTATGGCACGTTTTAGCTTGCCCCAATGAACCTGTTTGCATGGGTCATGCTGCAAATGGAAATGACGGCAGGACGTAAAATGAAAAATAGCCTACAAAGAACCAAACCACCTGAGACTTATTCTAGTGAGGTGAATAATTCAGCAACTGGTTTTTACTGCAGCCCTGTTAACAGCAACACAATTACAGTGGAGGAAAGTAAACCACAGCTGGGGAGAGAAAACAAGTGTCTTGGGGGCTCCTATCTCACCGAGGAAACAGTGGGTGGATCTGGGCCCCAGCGAGGGACTCAGGCCACATCCAGGGCTCTGACAGCAAGTGACCTCAGCACGGCGCATCCAAAGCTGCATTCACAGCAGCTGAGCAAAGAAACTAAAGGAGTGTGTTAAAAATGCTCTGGCTGTTGCTAACACTTCACAGTGCTGAAAGTAGCACTGGTATTGGCACAAGGTTAGTGGCATCTGCACAGCTCTCTGCTAACTGCTGACTGAGCCCTGCAGGGAAGCGAAGCTGCAAGGACAGGAGTGGGACAAGGCGAAGGAAATGTGAGCTGCAAACCTCTGCTTGCCTTGCTCAGCATCAGATGAATGTTAATTCTCTGCTGGTTTGCACTTCCATAGACAGGCCTGTTCCTACTAATTTTAGCCCTTGCCTAATTTAAAACTACAGACATGCTATTTTCATGGTGGGGTTTTTTTCCTCTTTTTAACAGGTTGTAAGCTGCCAGATGCACTTCTCATGGTTAAGAAATTGGTGCTGTCCAAGGGGAGGTGAGAAACCTTTTGTTAAAAATAAGAAGCAGATAGAACAAAATTGCACATTTATTTAAACTTGGAGCTATCAAGCTCCAAGAGCAAGTCTTGGTGGCAGAGCTGCCTGCCTTGTGCTGGGCTGAGGGAGGGAGCAGGGCCTCTGGCCCAGCTCCACTGTGGTCTGGAGATGCACCTTCCTCAAACCTCAGGTGTCCCAGCCCACTGGGCCCTGCCATCTCCCAGGTGTTGTGCTGTGCCCCATCACGAGCACACACAGAACCATCTGCCCTCTCTGCCTTCACTCCCTCTACCCCTTCACCCACCCTGCTTACAAGCCCTTGCCCCTCCTGCTCAAAACTACGCCTGCACTCAGACCCCTCTCTCTGCTGCAGTGCCCTTCCCCCAACATGTGCAAGCACCTTCTCCTGACTCTGCTCCTCCTCTGGCACATGGATCTGTCCCCCATCTGCTGCAAAGGTGAACAGTACATGAAGTGCTGAGCCTGCCCGCAGCAGTAGGCAACTCTGTGCTAGAAATGGGTGTGAAAAGGTGGTGAAGTGAGGAAACATTTGTGAGAGGAAGTGAGTGGGTGGAGGGAAAAGCCTGGAGTGAACAAAAATCAACAAATAACACATTGAAACTTGAGCTCTGAGTGCCCAGGGTGGATAAAAGGACACTGAAATACAAAAAAAGAACACACAAATTACTACAGGAATGCAAGTATTCAATAGGAACATACACCTAATGTATGCTAGGGAACAAAAGTACTGCAAATAAAGAGGAGGCTCGAAATAAAAAGTCTTAAGAGCTAATGCCTGAACAGCAGCACAGGTAGCTCCCAGGAGGGTGAGCACGGAATGCATCAGACCATGTGCATGCATCTCACTGGATCTAGGTTACTAGATCTCAAAATCCAAGTGGACTGATGGTGTCTCGCTAAACACAGCCACAGATTTTAGCAGTTATCAATGGACTGTATTTTAATATAGTACTTTCATGTAAAGCACTTTAAAGATATTATAAAAAAAAATTAAAAGAAACTGTTATTTCTAGAACAATCAAAATGGAAGCCCAGCTCTGCTGCCGTTTCTGACAGAGCAGTAGTTCCTCAGTGAAGTTTTGCCCCTGACAGATGTAGCAGTGCAGGAACTTAGGAATACAATTCCCAGCTTTTCAGCCTGTTACTTGTGCATTCCTGACCTGTAAACCCTTCCTTCCTTCTCTAACCCTGCAGAGCAAGATAGGCAGTGCTATAGTTTCAGTAACATACCACAGAAGATCTTTGTTTTTCTCCTTAAAGGACAACAAACTTGACTCAAAGTGGCTGTACCAGAAGCTAGCCAGTTTGACCCTCTGACAAACAGCCCATGCAACCTCAGCTCCTGCTGGTGAGAAATTATTCAGAGAAGTCACTCCATTAACCACTCATCCAGCGAGTCAGTTGCATCCAAGTTGCTGCTGTGGTCATGGGAAATGAGCAATGAACAGGTAAACAGCTATTATGGCATGCATAGAAAACTGTCCAGTTTTGGTTGCATCTCATTTTCCTTCCCACACATTTCAAACCAGCCTGTTCCACAGGGAGTGCCTGCAAAAGAGGAGGTTCATTTCCACACATGGTAGGACTGCCCGTACCACTTTCATTTTCAAAGAATAACGAAAGTGATCTGAGAGTTGTCTGTATATTATTCCCCAAATTTGTCAGTGGAGGAGCTCAAACGTACACACTTGGCATGGCACTGCTCCCTCTGGGGCTACAACGAGCGAGCGCTCTTGGAAAGCCAGCAGTGCATCTGTGCCACGGGTTACAGTGATTGCTGCTGACAGGTTCTTCATGGTATCAAAACAAATTAGGTCACAGATTAGATTTTCATAGCACAGATTACAACTTGTGTCTATATCTTTTTGTTAAATAGAGAGGGTTGTGACCAGGAGGTTTGACCTCAAGATTGGGAACAAGGCAGATGGGGGGGCTGGGGGGCCCTATTTCTGGCTGAGACAAAGACTATCTTAGTAAGACTCAGAAAAAATGCCTGGATTTCTGCTGTCATCAAAAGATTTTGTATTTTTCCCTTTCTGTCCAGCAAATTTATGAGAAATAATGACTTTGTCCACTAGATACCCTGTGGTAGATCTTACAGCATAGTTGCAAAACAGATAGCAAACCCAGCATTTTATACAAATTGCATTTTTGATGGCAGAAAGGCAGCTTGCACCATGTGAAAAACTGCTAGGAGTGAAAACCAAGGCTACCTATTAGACTTATCCCACCTATTATCACAAGGTCACACGTACACTCAGTTTGAGCATCTCTGGTGCAGAAGGATCTTAAGGGAATAAATTCATATGTACAGTATTCAAAAACCAACTTAAAAAAAAAAAGAAAAAAACACTGGGGGAAGAGTTTTAAAATATACCCAGCAAGGACAGTAATAGAACTCAGGCACCAAAAAAAAAATCCAAGCTATATCAAGCTCCAACCAGAGTGGTGCAGAACAAAGGCTTCCAACAGCTGAGTAACTGCAGACCCCGTGCAAAGTGCTTCCTACCCACTGTGAGATACACCCCGGCTGCAGACTTGAAATCTTGCTCTAGCAACTGGGTTCCAGCAGACTGTCAGGGCTCAGCTCTGCTCCCAGCTGCCTCCTCCCTCAGAGCTGAGCTGCTGCAGAGGAGGAAAGGCACCTGGGAGCCAGCAAGCTGGATTCAGCTCCTGGTGGAACCATGCAGGTCTGCGTGGGGGCAGTGATTCAGTGGATAAGCAAGCTCACAGGCATGGTAGGCACTAAAGGAAGACCTAATCCAGAAAATTAGGAGGACATTTCTTGGACTGAGCTAACTCAGAGACAAGCCTTTCTAAGTCAGAGTTGAGAGAGTGCTGCGGGAATGACCTTCAGCTTACAGAAACAGTCCTGATACCCTCGATAGGATCTCATGTGTGCTTGGGTGTCCCAGAGACCCACACTGGCTCTCTGTTGAGTCTCTGGAGCATGTACTTAGTTCACCAGATCAGGTCTGCTTATACCTGCCAGCAAACCAACCTGTAGTCTCTAATCAAGCTTCCGAGGCTGTCTGCAGGCAGAGGATGCAGACTCTCTTCCTGTTCCCAGGGCAGCAAGAGGAGCACATGATGCCATTCTCTATCTGCAAGTTTAGACACGCTGGTGCTCAGTGCCCTCTACTCTGCCTCACAACAGCCTGGCCAGCCCCATCTCCAGGTGCCAGCACTGCTGGCCTGAGTCACTGTGTCTGTGCCTCCAGCTCTGAAATGATCCTGAACGTCACTTCAGCAGTTTTTCACAGGAAATAAGCTTTTACTTTCAAAATACTCTTGCCCTTGTTATCCTCCAGCAAGCACAGGAAGTATCTCAAACACTAGTCTTTATTTCTGTGAGCCACTATTTATTCTCTGATACCTTTGAGCACAAAAAAATAGCTTTTGAGAGTGGCTGTGCCCTCCCACACTCAGAGGTGGCATTAAGCTTTTAACTACCTTCAGTGCATCAGCTTCTCCCACTGCTCTTGCTGGGCATACTCACATTTAGAAGCACTGAATGAGGCCTAATATTTTTTTTCCTGAAGCCTGAGCTGTACTGTGCAGATTATTGAAAATCCATTGCACATGCTCCTTGCTGAGCAGTCTCAACTATCGATCCCAGTTAGAGAAACAGATGCCTTGGACTTTATTGGAGTTGTTTTTAAAAGTCCTCTTGGCATGACTGTTGCTGTTGGATGCTGAGCACTTCCTAGTCTCCCTGCAGAGCACTGCCTCAGACCTGCTCATACTCTCCTTCATGCCAGGGTACCTTTTCCTGCTGACCCATGGAGGAAACCACATCACCGACCCTGGGAGAGCCAGTGGTGACAGCTGTTGGAGAACGCACTAACAAGGCCTCCGGTGTGAGCAGTGCTGGCAGCGAGCAAGAGTGAGCAGCAGGTAGGGACTGCTGCCTGCAACAGCAGCTGGAGAGCATCCCATTGCCTGGGATCTCGGTCCCTGCTGAGCAGAAACACAGGAGCTGTGTAGCAAAGTGCTGCCTCTTGCTAAGGCAACATGACTCTGAGCAACTCTTCTGTGCAGCACCAAGCACCAAAATGACCCAGCGTGCCTGTGTGCACCCAGGAGAGTCCCTCAGCGCTCAGGTAGGCACCACGAACACACCCTGCTCTCCCTGCAGCATCAGTACTGCCTCCTTGACCTTAAACAGGCAGCAGCCATTGCCAGGTTTGATTTCAGTCAAGCACTGAAACAAAG
>JAOXXN010000395.1:144457685-144467721 GCA_026770055.1 Myrmophylax atrothorax
CCCGGTTCCCTATCGCTCCCCCACCGCTCCGCCCGCCCGGGGGGCGCGGGCAGCCCTTACCTGGGCGCAGCCTCGTCCCTCCGGCTGCCGGCGGCGTCACGGCCGCAGGTTGTGGCTGCGGGCGGCGGTGCCGCATCGATATAAAAGGAAGCGGCGCGGGGGGAGGGAGAGGCGGCCCTGGCACCTTCGCCGCGCCCGGCCCCGGTCCCCGATCCACCCCCAGCCTCCCTCCTCGCCGCCCCCGGAGCAGCTGCGGCTCCCCCCGGGCAGCCCCCGCGGGGCAGTGGCAGTCGGCGTGTTTACCCCGCCGGACCGGGCGTACAGGATGGGGCTCAGGTCAGAGTCCTCACCTCAGCCCTCACATCCATCCCGGAGAGTGAGGAGGGACCCGTCGTGAGGAGCCAGACACGGCCCTGCCCTCTGGGGGCACACACGAAGCACCGGACACAGCAAAGCACAGGCGAGGCTCTGCAGCCATGGGAAGGGTCCAGTCACACGCCAGAGCACCTCGCAGACTTCAAATGAGCATACTTCAAACCCATCCCTCTCCGCCAGTCTCCTGGCTGCAGGCTCTGCTGGGAGCTGCCCTGGCCTGGGCAGCACGTGGGGCTTGGGCTTGTGCCCAGGGAAGGCACCACAGTGACCGTCCTGGGGACGGGGCTATTGGCAGCACCAAATACAGGTGTTGGTCCCTGCTATGGTCAGGGCCTGGCAGCCAAACCACTTGAGAGAGACATTGTCTATAAAACTGTCCCAAACTAAAGAAAAAACTCATCAAGGCCAAATTTTTCTTTCAAACTCCAAGAGCTCCTTAAATCTCTAGAGTTATGCTCAGAGCCTGGAGCAGTTTTGACACCTCTGAAGCACCTTGCTCCATTTCTTCTTCATCTCCATCTTCATCTTCTCTATTCTGTTGACAACTGATGACATCTTGGTCTCAGGAGGAACGAGGGTCCCCCCAGGACATGGCTTCTCCATCTGCTCATCAGGAAGCTCTCCCTCCAGCAACAGATGCTGTTGTTCTCCTGCAACATCAATCCCTTTCAGGAAGGGACAGGGATTAGATAGGGGTAACAGGTCTTAAGGTAATTTCTTTAAATGGTATATTGCTGGCTGGCTTTACTGTCAGTCACTGATGGGGGCTGTGATGCTTCAGCTCACTCTGTCATGGCACAGGTCTTGCTGTGATGGCCACAATGGCTAGAAGTCCCATCTTTGGCACAAAGCAGATGAAGAAGACATGGGCAGAAGTACTGCAATCAGTGCCGCCTTTTAAATTCCACCAGGCAAGCAGATAAAGCTACGGGCGGAATAGCTGCCTGATACAGAGAGAGAGGGAAGCAATGGTCCCTGGCAGCCCCCCATCTAAATGAACACTACTGGGGCTACATTTTACATTAAAAATACTTAGGCAGAACACTGCCACAGGCAAGTGAGAGGAACAAAATCCTGCTCTCAAGGTTTTTAAAGCAGAGAGGGGTTTTCCATCTCCAAATTGTTTTTAACATTTTGTCTTTAATCTCAAATTTCTGTGCATCCTGGCAGGGAAGGGGTAACAATTGAGCTTTTCTGATGGGCCCAGCAGCATCTCATCCAGACAGACCTGGCTGGGAACATAGCTGCCAAGTTAAAGGATGATCCTGTGCAAAATCCATCCCTCAGCAAGGTGACAGTTCCAGACCTGCCTCAAGGAGGTGGTGGTGATGTTGGGGGGGGCCATGCCAGAACCACATCTGAGGCAGACCTGGGTCCTGAATAGGGCTGCTGCCAGGGATTGCTGTGGCAGGACAGCAGCATTACAGCCAAATGCTCCTGTTCACGGGATCCTGGGCATGGGTCCTGCCTGCATGTCTGGTGCCTTCTGCTCCTTCACAGGGCCCAGCTACTGTGGCAGGTATAATGCTGACCAGATGGCCTCACTGCCCTCCCCCCTCCAAGTATTGTTTGCTAAGATCTGGCTTCTTCTCCTGGACAAGGGACCTTCACTTCACTTGAGTTTCTGCATCCCCTTGAGCTCTGAGGTAAGTATACGGCCCATCTATAGGCAGTGCTCAAAGGAAGCTGCTGATTCCTTATTATTGATTGTCACATCAGTGATGGAGTCATTTATACTCTTTCAAAGGTGTGAAAGTTGTGGTTTGTGATGGCCCCCATCCCCTGCTCTTCTTACACCTTCACCTTGTAGTACATGTAGAGCTCAGATTTCTTCCTGTTCTCTGCAGAAGACCTGGAAGTCTTCCATCCTCCAGCATTCACTTGGTGTCAGTTCACTTCAGATGAAGCTCAGTGTTTCTTGCTCTCCAGATGTCCAAGCTGCTAGACTTCCCTTTTAGACAGGCCAGCAGCTCTGTGCGCCCTATCAAGGCAGGTTTAGCATTTGTTCTCCTGTTTCTTTCTGTAGAGGTTGGCCCAGTTCCTGTAGGGAGGACAGAGATGGAGGAATATCCTGGATCATAAATCTGCCCTTCATTCCCATGCTTCTATCCACAGAGGTCAGAACTGTGGCAATGGCCCTGAAGTTGCTCTACAAGGATTTATTCCAGCTCCTGGGTGGGTTTCCCCACAACAGAAAGTCTCAGCTGAACTGAAAGCATGGGGCTGGCTGCAGCTCACTTACTGCTCAGCTACCTGGGGCTCCTGTCTTCTTGCCTAGAGTTGCTGAAGTAGGGCTACAGCTCAGAATGGAAAACCTACAGCCACTAAAGGGAAGGCTAGGGCACATGGATATGTATGTAGGTCTGGAGCCATGGAATGAATGGCTTGCAATATGGACAGGTGATTACAGGCAGTAGAATCTTAATAATTTGTAAAAATGTCTGCTTTGTCTGTCAGGTGTCTGTAGCAGCATGTGGCCACAAGTGTCACCAGGTCACTAAGGAAGTCTGCATAAAACGACCACAAACCTCTGCTAAACCACCAAACAGCTGCTGACCTCTTCTGTGCAGGTTCAGCTCAAGGTGGCTTGTCTTTCCTTCAGTCTGAAGTTCAGGAGCACATTTCAGTCCTTTCTGATAAGTAAGTTTCTGAATTTTATTTAAACACTAAGAACTCCAGCTCAGAGGTACTGTTGACACTTAGACTTACTTTAGCAGAGATGTGAGAGCAGGGAGAAATGAAAAACATTACTAAATTAGGTTTAAGAGCAGCTTCAGACTTAAGGCTGTAAGTTTACAGGCAGCAGTAGTAAATTACTCCTAAGGCATTCCCTGGGGAAAACACTGGAGAAATTAATTAGTTACCAAGAAATCAAGTGTAATGTTACTGCTTTGAAGTGAACAAACATAAATACAATGAAACAACCTCTAACTCAGCCATTCTAGGGTAGCCAAGTTTGACTGTTCAGGGGTGATTCATCTACACGATGGGACTGTGAGAGTGAAATCAGATTCCTAAATTTCTGGTTGTAACTGAAGCACAAAAATATCTTCAAACCTTGGGGGAAAAAAATCCCATCAGGGATTGGACCCACATGGCCTTCCAGGAAAAAAGCAACAAGCACAAGGGGAAGGGATGTTTCAGATCAGAGACTACAACAACCACGGCCAAACTGGTAGGAGAAACATTAATAGAATTAACACTGGATTTAAAGTTCCAGGTAATCTTGAATCTTGTTCAAAACATTCCTCAGGTGGTGCAGCAAATGACTGATCAGCTTCTCCTCTGCTCTGACACTCTCAGCAGATGTGACAGCTGTCACAGACTGTTCCTCCCCTGCCCCCACTATTATAAAAAGACTGGAGCAGACATCCGCCTCGTGCAGACAGGAGGATCTGTTCTGTAATTTACAGAGGAACAAGGCAAAGCCTGTGCTGTGACACACTATCGTTTTTACTGTTACCCGAACAGCAGCTGACCAGAACCAGCCAAGATGTGCAAGTTTTGTTCACGAGTTGACAAACAGCACTTAGCTTATCTCAAGAAGAAACTTGAGCACTCCCTCAGCAGATGACAGAGCTGTAAATCATGTTATGTATAGCCCTAAAAGTATCCTCAAGACAACTTGAAATTGTATTAAATAAGAAAAATTTTGCCTTGCAGCTATATAGATGAAATCATCTTACAGTTTTGTGTGCATTTTGTATCCACCTGAAAAGCCTTCAGCTGTATTTCAGAATGGCTAAAGGTCTACTGAAAGCATCCCCTAAAACTCTTAAGTTGAGAAGTTAACTGTAAGAATGTAAGGTCTAAGGCTGAACTTTATTTACTTACGGATGTTTGCTTCTCTGTCATGTTCCGGTTTCATGGCATGGTAAGGTTCCAGTCTAGGGTGTGAGTGGTATGAAACTATGTAACAGTGTGGAGCATGGGGAAAGTAAAGTTGTTTTCTGTCCATCCTCAGGTGAACAGTCCCACAGAACTGGAGAGTCTGGGGAGGCGGAAGTATCTGAAAACAAATCATATTTTTAGGGCTTGACTGTTTCTGTTGTGCAGCAGGGAGCTATCTTTGAGTTTCATTCCTTGGTATTTCAGACTTGCACCACTTTCACTGGTATAGATTACCAATGTCCTGTTTGTATGGCCAGACTTCGCGAACGAAGATTTGGGCAGGGCTCTCCCCACATGGGTGTGCCCTTCCAGCCTGCGCAGTGGATTTTTTAGGTGAGGCACAGCGTGCGCAATGTCCTGTTTACCTATGAGCTTTAGGTTTGCCAGGAGAAGGGCAAGAAGACTAAAATTTTAAACAAGGGAGTTCTCTGGGCATGCATTTGTCTTATTCTCTCTTGTTCCAAACTGTATATGAGATATCCACTTCAATTTTGACTGGGGAAAGGAAATCAATACATGTCACCGAAGAACATGTAATACAAGTAGGACAGAGAACTGAGGCTGTTGGAAGCAATGCTCTCTGAATGCTCTTATCTGAAATATTATGACATGGCAGAAACTGAGCAAGAGGAGAATATTTACCAGACTTCTTTCCCTGTCCCATGTCCTTATTTCACCCTCCTCCCCCCAACATATTTAGCCAATGTAAAGTTGAAAACCCCAAACTAACCAAGCAGAATATTCTATGATGGTGGGTCATTGCTCCAGTGCTACAATTCAGTGCTGCAGAAGCTCTTACCATGGCAGTCTTCTGAGCCCTGTGCTGTGGCAGTGATTATTCTTGATACAAACCAGATCTGATAGCTCCACACTTCAGCTTTTCCTCTGGCTAAAGGATATTCTTGTTGCTTTCTAGCAATTTCAAATGACTTGTTCTTTTTAAAGTAGCTTTGGCAAGAACAGATCTTAAATGAGAAACATCCAAGAACTGAGTCAGGGATGGGGAAAAATAACCTCTGCAAGCTGGATTGGAACTGAAATTCTAAGCAACAAAGTCACTCTATCCAGGAGAGGTTGGAACTGCTCTAGTTAGTTGGGCTGGGGGATCCTGCCCCTGGACAGAGTGAGCCATGCTGAGCTGTTCCTTTCAACCCTGTGGGCCAGCTGTGGAAAACAAGACAGAGCAGGCTGGCTTCCTGCAGAGCCTGCCAAGCCAGAGAGAAAGCAATCGAAACGCATGGACAAAATGAGTGGTTTGATGCTAACTTTAGTAAGTAGTTTTCCAGATAAAGGCAATGCATCCATATTTAACAGCTGTTAAAGAGATACACATTTAATTGCATTATATAAGGAGTGCTTTTATATTCAAGAGAAAACATTTCAAGTGTCTTAGTTCTACCTGTTTGGAATCCAGACTTTCTCCCTAGAAGATATTCCAGTTGACAAAAAGGGCCTCGTTCAGATATCTGGGATCAACTGAATACATTTATTTAAAAGCAATTTTAAATATTAAAAAAGTAGAAATTAACACATACAGTACTCAAAAACTGTCACATTAAATACATGTGAATAGACATGTGTACTGATTTTTTACCTTAACATTCAATGAGAAGTCAAGATTTTAACTAGTGGCATGACCAGATCTTATTTCTGTACATGTTGATGTACTATGTAATAAAAAAATAAATAGCAACTGTTGTTCAACAGTAAATAAGACATCATCTGCAGAGCAAACTTCCCCCTCTGGGGGCACCTTCCCCTACTCCTCCCCCCAACCCTTTATCAGCTAATTTTCCATAAAGATTTAGACTTTCCAAATACTATGTCATATACAAAATTGCAGACAGTGGCTCATTGAGTTCAAATATAATACTGTACTTAAACTCAATCAATATCATACATTTTCAGATTTCTTATGACCCACAATAAGCCAGAATAAACAGAACTATTGTTCCCTATGGAACTCATTTAATTTTATAAAATGCATATGTATACTATCTTAAAGAGCGTAGAAAAGAATAGACATTTGACTCTACATAATTTTACATGCCTAGGTTTTCTTTATATGATTTGCATTTATCAGTTTATTTCAAGATCACTTAAAAATACAACTGACCACAAAAGTGAATAGGTTTTGTTCTTTAATGCAACTTAAAACATTGTAGTAATGGATAAAATGGAATGCTAAATAAATGTTAAACCTGTCTTCCTTTCCATAAAAAACAGAATAAAGTCTGAAACACTGGAGCTGGTAATACTGAAGATTGGATGCCAGCAGGCTCGCTCACCCATTGCATATTGTTTTTTGGAATCCATTTTTTATAAATGATAAAACGATTAACAGTTGATAGATGTTTTGCATTTATTTTTCCATGTGGGATTTAGACTGATACTTGTTTCTAAATTAACCACAAACAGAATTAAATATTCACTGACTACAGTCTTGTAAAACTGTATTAGAAATGAAAGCCCTCAGAAAGTCTGAGATGTGCTTCTATGAAATGAAAATCTTTCCATGCAGCCAAGACAATCTGCTTTGAAATAGCAGCACTAGGTACTGAAGCCAAAATAACACTTAAAGCAAGTAATACAAAACTACATATGAAAGTCATGGAACCAGCTACAAACCACGGAAAAAGCACAACTGCATGATGTTTCAGAAGATTAAAAATTATGTTGAAAGTGACATGGGAAATTAAAGTTTCCAGTAATACAATGAAGTGTTTTCTGGCAATGCAACTTTATATCAACTTTCAAGAAACCTCAGGTCAAATGCAGCCTTCTAAAGATTTTGTTAGACATCAGCTTTATAACAGCATGTCTGTTACTTTGCTCTTTGAGTTACAACTATTACTGTCACAGTTTAGTGAACTCTATGAAAACCAGCCTGATACTTGTGATCTGAGCTCTACCATTAACAGCCTGATCAAATGCACGAGAGATCGTCTTAGCTTCCATTTTTTAGAGCATTAAAAATAATTTAAATTTATTCTTATATCACCACTTAAAAAATTTATTTTAGGTAACTAACTTTTAGCAAGGTTGAAGACAGAGGAAAAAAATGCCACAAAATCATTTTTCAAAGAGCCAATTTAGCTATAAACAAATACTGTTGCAAGCTCACATTAATCTGAATAGCAATTAAGTTAACATGTTCTTTTCCTCAAATGTAGCTATATGACTACAGTACTACTTTTGTACAAAGGCAGGTTTCAAGTAAGCATCTAAATGCATGCACAATGTCAACAGTTAACATTTGCTAGAAGTCCTTGGTTACTAAGAATTCAGTGAAAAAACCCAGCAAATTTCACATATATCTACTAAAGAACAGTATGACTAATTTTCATTAAAATAAGTTTTCGAATGAAATAAATTTGTAACTTTTTATAGTGAGGTAATATCACAGGGGAACTGCAATCACAGTTTGGCATAGGCCCACATAATATAAACATAAAATGCTGTATGCACACCGGAAAACATTACTGTTACCTGTAAAGTCAGTGAATATTTGTCTTCATAATTACACTTAACTGAGCACTATATTAAATAAATACCGAAGTGGGTTTCATAGCTGTAAACTGCATACACTTATGAACTGCAGACTGATTTTTAAATTGTCCAAAACCATTCACTCATTCTAACTTTTCTGTTAATTTTATGTTGAGAATAGCAAGTTATAAGGAACAGTCATTTCTGTACAGGTACATGGCTGACGGAGACCACCTATGTTGGAAAGCTGGCAGTCCATACGTGTGGGACAGCACGGACAGGGATGTAAGTGCTGGATGCCGAGGATGGCTTCAACAAACCCAATAAGGCGTGCTAGGTTCCAAGGCTACCATAATACTGGCAAAGGCAGAATAACACAGTATATTTACAATACATATAATTCAACCTCATGAGGTGAAACTTAAATGAATTCTTAATTTGTAACAGCAGCTATATATACAATTGTGCACAGGATTACAGGGAGGCAGCAGCGTTCGCTTTTGCTAAAAAGCCCGTCTTGCATGAAGAATGTGCAATGCTCAAGTTTAGGATTTGTTTGTTTGTTTTTACTAGTCTGACAGAATGTGCACAAAGGACACTGGAAAGACCCCTTTCCTCTCTGGCTGTCCTTCGATGTGGCCAATCTGCAACAGAGAAGAATGTACAAATATAGATGTGCATGTGAACACACGGACTTCATAAACGGCATTTACTTCACTCAAAAGCATCAGAACTGCCCACAGAGCCTTTGCAAGCTCTTGAACAGTTTGAAGCAGACCTTATTTAACATTTGAATTTGTGTAAAGGAACAAAATGAAACTGCACAAGCGTATTAGAAATATGACAAATTTAGCCAGTTAAATCTAAAGAGAACAAAACTCCAATTTTTCTTGGAAACTTACATACATCTCTGAATTTCAAGAATCTTACCAAAACAGAAGCCCAGTTTTTCTGTTGTCTGATAGGCTGAGTTTCAGTAACGAGTCTGAAAACCATTCATCTTAGTTAACTGAATAAATCATGAACATCTTACTTATGGGAAATGTCTGCTACAATTGTGAACTTAGTTATTATAATCTGCATGTTTCCCTTCCTTAAACTGATAAAAGCCCAGCCATTTTCTTATTGAATTAGTATGATACCTAATGATTTACGTGCATACTAGTTTTCATAATAAATCACAGTATTGTTTGATTCACGTACAGCTTCTTACATGTTTTGCATAAGGATAATTTATAAGGAAATAGCTAAGAGACTTAGAAATAAAAAATAATGACATCTTTTATATCACCTTTCCATGTTTAAAATGCATAATTATCAACAACTTGCAAAACTGATAGCACTGGAATAGCAGTTCTGATTGACCACATAACCCTCTTCTCACCCTGCTACAGTGCTGCTCACTGCTTTCAGAATAATGGTGTACCTCCTTCCTCTTCCACAAGCTTAACAAAATGGGAAGGGGAAACATGCAGGGCTGGCCATTTCCTCTTGGAGAGCCAAATTTTTGAAGCATATGAGTCAACAGGCCTCGTTTCCCTTCTCAGAAACACTCAGACTGGAGCACTTCATGGAACTTGCCAGGCATGTACCCAACGGTCTCAAAAAGCCACTTCACAAAACAGATTCAGCAACTAATGCAATGGCAATCAGGGAGTGGATGACATGGAAAACAGCAGCTTTTCACTGGGCACTGCTCTTTTGATACCAGCTTTTCAACTGAAAATCTTCTACACTTAAATGATGAGTGAGAGGAAAATGCGCAGCTGGAAACAAAGCAGCAAAGGTTGTGGTGCACTTAGATTAGAAAATCACAGGCAGCATTGCAATTAGAATTTGTTTTAATTAAATGAAATCCATCTCTTTTGCACCAGTAATAATTCTTCATCGGGGAGTTACAACGTAGCAGGGCTTTAGGGACATGAAGTGGAATGTCAAGGGAAGGGCTGGAGCCTTCACATGGGATTGAGAAAAATCTGGTGCTAGCACTCGAACAATATGCAGTTCAGAAGAGGGGGAGTATGATATGAACCAGTGGCATGGGGAGGAAGAAGGGAAAGAAAATGTTATCTGCCCTTCATTTAAGGAGAAAAACCATCAGTTTATAGCACCAATTACAAATTATTTTCAGGCTTCCAGCATGATATTTTGTACCACATACAATGAGATAAATTTTGATTTTTTTTTTTTTCCAGTAACCACTGCGACAGTGTTCTTTAAAGAACAAAAACTGTGAAGTGGAGTTGTTATTAAGAACTTGGCCCTGCTTTAACAGCAATGT
>JAOXXN010000395.1:144470655-144483819 GCA_026770055.1 Myrmophylax atrothorax
AAAGAGGATACAGCCAGACCATGGAAACTGAGGCAAGATACTTTTAAGAGGAATTCTTGTACATTAAGACTTGAGCAAAAAAGACTGCACTGAACAAGAAGAGATACAAGTGTGCATGCAATAATGTGAAAAAAAAAATGGGAATATATAATAGTTTTGAGTACTGCACAACAGTGGAACTATTTAATTTACTGCACGTGTCAAAATCGCTGAGTTTGGAGAACACTGAATCTTTCCTCAGAATTTTTCTTTATAAAGTAGGGAAAGAGTTAATAAAACCCAAACCAAAACAATCTACTATTTGATCTTTTTTCTTCTCTAATAAAGTGACAAATAGCTGGGAATGTCCACCATCATTTGCTTATGTTTAAAAGTACATAAGTTAACAAACTGTACTTGCAGACACCTTTTGACCAGGTGCCAGTAATACTGAATCTCCAGAACACTCAAGAAGCCCAAGCAACAACCCTGCCATTCTCAGCTGACAGAGGAGCTTACAGGCAAGTCCATGCCAGACGCCAAGCAGAGTGATGGCTCCGGAGTGTTCTTTCCTCACACAAGCACAAGACAGAAACTCCCCCCTGCTTTCACTGCAAGAACGGAAGTCTTATTTCCTTTTACATAGAGCACTTCACATTGCGACTCTGACAAACAAAACCATCCCCTTTTTGATGCATTCTTCATGATGAAAATTTAAGAGAACTCGGGAGGTTTGATAAAGTTATTTCAATGTACATATACATGAAGAATCCTCTGTTGGAAATTGCACTGGTTAGCAAGATGAACAGCAAGATGAATTGGCAGTTGGAATCAAGTTAAAGATCCAGCTCTGCTACTACACAACATCCAGCAATGTCAATTTTGCTACTTTAGCGATATATCTGAACCTTTGTTAACCACTTAAGTACATCAACATTAAATGCTCGTGACAGGAGCATTTACTACTTTGTCACAGTTGACTTTAAATTTTGCATCTTCTGACAATAGGTGCTAACATCCCTTCTTATAGCCTACAAAAATCAATATATAAGTATTCTAGCAATCTAAGGCATTTTACTGAGCAGAGAGCAAAGGCAACAGAGAAAACCACCAACTCACTGAGAATTATGACTAGCACAGATAAAAATACCCAAGGTCCCCAATAAATCTAAATACACTGCCATGGTCCCAAGGTTTTTGTTTCATGTTACAGGTATCTGTTTCAGTATGGAGGAGGCATTGCAAACCCTCAGCATTTGCTGAAGGTGCTTGGTGGTTCACAAATGAACCCATTATTCCTCATCCCAACTCATCAAGCTATGTTGCTTTGTGTTCATAGCTCAAGGGTGCACAGAAGGTCCTATAGTAACTTTGAAGCCTTCCATGGATACTTCCATGGAAGTAGTTGGAGTAATACCTACCATATTTATTTTCCTGGGAAGTGGCACAGGGGTTTCTGGCAGGGCATGTGTGATGTCATTTGACTCTTCAGACGCTTGCCTTTGGACGGTGTCTCTAGATTGTACGTTCGGAGAAAGATCTATGGAGTGAGATTTTTGATTTGCCTCTGAGGGCTGAGGCTTCAGTGCTGCTTCTCCAACTTGAGTTTTAGCCAACAGCTCTCCTAGCTGAGGTTTGGGAGGAAGGTCCTTCATTTGTGGCTTTGGAGGTAAGTCTCCAAGCTGTGGTTTTGGTGGCAGGTCTCCTAGCTGAGGCTTTGGGGGCAGTTCTCCAGGTTTTGGGGGTAAGTCTCCTACTTGAGGTTTCTGAGTTAATTCCAGAGGCAGAGGCTTTGGGGGCAAGTCTCCAGGTTGTGGTTTATGTGGTATATCGATGGACAGTGAGGGCTTCTGAAACATTTCCATGTGCTGATGTGATTTGTCTATTGAAAGATGATGACTGGTTTCTATTTTTCTTAGTGCCACTAAAACAAAAGAGCAAAACAATGTTTTTCACCATCTCATTTCAATATTAAAGAAGTTAGGCACATAATCAAAACTGCAACTGCGTAAATGATCACATGGTCACTGAGCCCCATAACTGCCCATAAGTCTTCCTAGTCTATGACAAAAGCAAGATAATGCAACTTTACATAACCCTTGTTCACTGAGGTCTCACTGAATTGCTCCTCCTGGAGGTCAGCAGTGCTTATTTCAACAGCTAGTAGGTGTCAATTTATAGATTATCTACTTAAAATGAAATAAAGTGATGACTTTTTGGACCTAAAAAAAAATAAAAGACGTATTTTGCAAAACTACATAGAGAGCCACTGTATGTAGTCTCTGATGTAAGTGCAAAAAACTTCTTTTTAATGACAATTACTCATGGATACAGTTGAATTCCATACAAAAAAACACCTGAGTCTCAGGATTAGTACTTAAAAAATCTCATAGAAAAGAGCAAGTGAGCACGTATGTCTATGCAGTGTATAGAATAACTTCTTGTACAGACATTCAAACTAAAATTAATAAAAAATGAATATTTACAATTCAGTAAAGATAAAAAGTTTTAAAATGCGTGTTTTTCAGATTGGATGGAACAAAATTGAAAATACCTTTTCAAATAGATTTTCTCAATGTCATGTATTGTTTCCAATGCCAAGTTTGCTGAGAAAACTTGACTGAAATCTGCCTTGAAAACAAAGCTCTAAGAATACAACAATAAAAACCCCCACAACCCCCTAAACCAAACAACTCAAAAGTTAAAACAGATGAAGAGGGTCAGGAGAGGAAAGTTACAACCCGTGATGAAAGCAACATATTTTGACCAGAAGGAACAATTTCCTATTTTATTCTGCATTGCTCTGATACCATATTCTGCCAGCCCAAAAGGTGGCCTGACATTTGACTGTGAAAGCAACACCACTCCCTTTGGATATCACCCACTGCAACAACACTTCCACACTGTATCTATCATTACTTATCAAAAAAAAAATGTTTCCAAGAAAAAAATTGTATAGTTACTATCAGAAACCTCATTTTAAAAAAATGCCTGTGTTGATAGACTTACCTCGTAGCAAATGTACATGCACTGATCAACATCCGCATGGGCTTGAGACATAAGTAAATGATATGAAAAACCCTGACCAGCTCTTATCAAAGTGTTTTGATTTGGCCCATCTTAAATTCTCACCTATATCATTTAAATCAAGGAAGTGTTGACTTCCTCTGCAGTGCCACCCTAGCACGTCATTAGTGTCTCTTTCAAAAGATGATACCATGTCATAATAACTGTAACTTAATAAAGTTGAAATTTCACATTTGCATTTTCTGTTAAAATGATCTGCACTCTCAATTTCAGACATCTAACTTCAGAAGTTTGGACAAGCAGCATTTCCTGCTCTTCAGGCTCTGTTGTGATCATCCGCTGGTACAGATGTAACATGTTTGATTAATTCTGAATCAGACAGAGCTACAAAGTCTACTTTCAACTCTGTAGTCAACTGCAGCAACAACTCAAAACACCCCCAAATAAACCTGCTGTGTGAGTTTAAAGAGAGACTAGAAAAAAAAATATTTCTACAAGAAAGGGCCACAGGCATTCCCTGGGATGATTGTCTCAGCACGTTTACCACTGATATGTGAGCATGTAACAGCACCCGATTCTTTTCAAAGTAGTTATAGGGACAACCCTGATTGCCAGAACATGGCATGGACAGAGCTTGCTCTAAGGGTATCAAGAAATTTGACTTTGATATATTAGGAAGAAAAAAGAACTTACCAACAAGAGTGGTCAAAGATAGAAATGGAAGCCCAGAAAAGTTATCCATGGAGATACTTAAAATGTGATCGGACATGACTTTGAGCAACCAGCTCTCATGGCAAAAAGCTGTCCCTTCTCAGAGTGGTGGGATGGACCACACGATCTCCTGAGGTCTCCTCCAGCTTCAATGAGTTCATCATTTTTTTATTTTCCTTCCTCCATAGCTCTAACTATTTTTTTCAATTTAATAAAAACCTTTCTGACCTTCCAAAATCCTTTCAGTTTTGTGAATCTTACATGGTTTGTGGCATTTTAGAAATGAAACTTTCGCTGAGAAGACCATATATTTTAAAACAAGTATCTACTCTAACACAAAATTAAAAGATAATCATTATGAGAATAACCACAAAGAGAATTCTTACCTTTCTGAGGTAGTTTGGGAAGAACTCTAGGGCCAAGTGCAGTCTTTGCAGTCCCAGTGCTAAATCAATAGATGTGAATTATTAGTGCTTACAACTGTTATAAAATACACTTATGCCTCATTTTTTCCCCTCTACACATCCATAATTAAAAAAAAAACCCAAACAAATCCACATTTATTTTGCTGCTTTTGTATAATCACCTTGTCTGTGGATCAATCACAAAACTCAAAGCACTGTTAAGAATTAAATGGGGTTTTTTTAAGAGAAAAAGGCATACAGAACTGATACAGCTTCAACGCTATGGGGCAGATATATTCTAACAACCATGCTGTGTGTAAAATGTACTCTGAAAATAGGTGAAGCTGAAAGAGCAGCTCTGGGGGCAGATCCTGAACTTAAAGCAAAATGTGTTCCTTAAAGTAATTGTACTGAAGCATTCAAAATATAATCTATCCTTTGTCAGTGGTTTGAAGTTTGCCAGGACTGAGCCTATGCCTTTTAGCCCACTGCACATGTATTACACACACATACACACACACACACACAGAGACAGACATTGCTGCTGCAGTAGGAAACAAAGTCTCTGCTACTTCAGGGAAATATTGATGACTGTGGGAAAACAACACGCTTTTTGATCTGTCAACCTGTGTTAGCTACTCAGAGTGGTAAGCAATAAGACAAGCAGGACAGTTGCGAGTAATTTAATTAATTAATTAAATTAATAGCATAAAAATCTAAGATAGTTGCAATTGTCAAATTTTTCAATCTATGTTTTTTGTTGTAGACATTGTTTTTTTTCAGAATTAATACCAGACTGGTTCAAATTTGCAAACATGGCATATGAGGACAACATGTTACAAGTTTCAACAAATCCCACCAATTTTTTTTCCTTTAAAACCACACCTGGGTCACTTTTATAGAAAAGAACTGTGGAAGAAAAGAAAGCAAGTTGATTTAAGACATAAAAATCAAACAATAAATAAAACTCAGTATCAGCTTAAAATAATGAGTCAAAAAACATGAAAAAAGAAAAATGTATGAGAAAATTGCCAGAGCATGTTCAACAGAGCAGAGTCTTCTGCATCAACAGCCTTGATTCTGGTATTGCTTGTCTCTGTAGCCAAAATTCCCAAACGAGCATGATGAAATGCTTTTAATTTCCTATTTTTTTTTAAATTCCACAAATATGTCATCGCATGAAACTGAAAGAACAGCCAAACTCAATTTCCATTCAATAAACCATTAAACCGTAGAATCCCCTGAGCTGGAAGGGACCCGCAAAGATCATTGAAGTCCAGCTCCTACCTGGGCCTTTATCTAACACCATGGAGCATAAGTACCACATTCGTACCCTTGTCTGACAAGTACTGAGTACAGGTCCAGCTCTTTGTGCTGTGGAACATGACCACTTTTTCCCTGAATGTTCTGTGCCACCTGCATGGATTCAGTAAACATGGCAAGTCAGCTGTGCTACTGGCAACAGGTCCTTCTGCCTGTCCTGGCAAGGCAGATCACAGACTGGGGGTGTCCAGAAATTCTACCTACACATCTTCTGCTGTGATCTATTTGACGTTACACATCCCTCTCCAGTCACAGCCTGATCCCGCACACTTGTGGTCATACAAGGTCATGTGCCTGAGGCAGGAGTTCACTAGAATCACCGTGCTCTGAACCTCAGGACTTTGGAATCACAGTGCAGAGAGAGGAGTAGCAAACACTAAGTGACAGGAACGTATGGCTGTCCTTACTTCTCCAGCTATAGAAAAAGATACCGGTAATAGACAGACCTGATGAACTACGAGCTAAAAGCAGTTTGTGTTATTGCAGATTGCGTGGCAGCACATAAGCTTGACAGACTGGAAAAAAGTTAAGCTGGAAGACTGAGATGAATTCTCGCTCTTACAGAGCCATCTTCGATGCCAGCCTGTACCCAGAGTGACACTGCTGCAGCTACGGGCATGAGAGTTCACACTGAAGATAAAATGAAATGCCAGGAGACATGAAAATAAAACTTTTGTGCTGCTGGACTGCCGTCTGAGGCAGCATTCCCCAGCTCAGAGAGCACTTCTGTAGGAGCGGCAGATAGATTCGGGTACAAGACGTACTGTCCATCCCGCTCAAAGGATGGATTGTGTATGGACAGCTCGGAACAAAGCGTAGGAGGCTCAATGAAGCCAAAGTATTTGTATGCTAGTAAGGCATGCAGAAAACTAATGAAGAAACATTGCTAGGATTTTATTTCCTATGAAGGGCTTTTTTTCTTCTTTTTCTAATTTACAAATTATTATATTTATTTAAATTTTCATCTCTGCCTTCATATATGGATATTTTACCTTGACTGCTGAGACATCCCTTCAAACTTGTTTGCAGCCTTAGTTGAAGGTGGGCCCAAATCATTACCTAAGGTGAAAGAAAGGACAATTAAAACCAAAAAAACCCACATTAGAATAACTGAAATATAATCAGCAGAGGGTGCAACTTAAAGTGAAACACATCTTCCTCCACGTATCCTTTATATAACATGTCTAAAAGCTCATGTAAAGCTTCATTCTTTATTAATAATTTTGTAGCTGAAAAAGCAGCAGGGACGATAATAATCCAACATGACCTTTCATATAACACACTTTAAAAGAAGTCACTGGTAGCTCACATCTTCTGGCAAGGGAAGATTGAATGACATCGCTGTAGGGCATCTGTTTTGAAATAGTGTTTCAATTTTCTCTGAATAGAAGGAGATACTGCAGGCCAATATCAGATAAATTTATCACAGATGTTTATATTTTGTGCTATGAGGCATGTCTTTTTAAAACCACCACAAATTTGTTTGTATTCACAAAACACTAAATTTCTAAGGATTGGTATTTGATCCTACGTAAAGAACAGCCTTTGCTGATTTAATGACTAAGTCTGTATGTTCCCATTACCTGCACATCGACCGTTGGTAAAGAAAAGATCCTGGGTATATTAAACTATGTCAAAAGGCAGCAAAATCCAAACCCAAGTGCTCTGGCCTCCTTCAGCAAAAGGCTTGTCTTCCATTAACCATCACCATTTCAAGGTATAATGATATTAACACTTTGGTTTAGTGCCTTTATCATTCCCCTTTGCCTCTCCTATTACAGCATGTAACTTAACAATCTTAGAACAAACTTCAACAACCATTAGTAAATTTTGTCATTGAAATAGATGTAAAGTGACATTTAATGCTCCAAGAACACAAAATAATTTTCATATAAAAGAATGACACATTTGCCTAAATACCATTCTTAGTGCATTGAAGTCTAAATGAAACAGCAGAAAAGGCTCATGCTGATCCTTGCTAAAAATATGTTTGCATTTAGAAGTGAGTTAAAAAGGGAACAAAGGTAAAACAAGCAGCAAACCCTTCACATGTAGATCCCATGGATAAAGCAAGGAAAAATATCTCATGGTTGCTATGGAAATCCAAAATAATCTAAATGACATTTTTAGAACATCTTTGAATAGTAACTAGATTTGCTTAGATCTAAGCTAAGGATTGCTCTGCTTGAAACTTCAATTAATGCACAGATTAGAAAACAAATGCTGAAATTAACATAGCAAGAAATACAACAACACAGAAAAAAGCTTCTGAAAGGAAAAGCAGTGAACATTTGACAATATTCTTAAGCCAAAAACACAAAGGCAGAGATACAAGAAACTCCCTATTTTATAAATACAAAATGTAGTATTTTATTAAAAACCCAAATGGACTTTCAAACAAGTTTTTGTACAGATCTCAGATAAGAAACATGGGGAGAAGAGGTCCTTCTTCCATTCACTGAAGTTTAGCCTGCACTGAAGAGCAGTAAAGAGACAGAAAAAGCCATGTTCTTCTCTGGCCCTGCTCTGACAAGGTATTCTACTGCTACAGGCTTCTTCATCTTCAACTGCACACCTGCACCTTTCCCATATTTTCCTTTTCCTTTATCTGTGGTCTTAAGGCTTTTACAGAAAAGTTGGCACTAGCTTAGCCTCTGGTCTTATCACACTTTCACTACAATAGTGTTACACTATTTAGTATTCTAGTATATCGTACTTAAGGTGCTGGTTTGGACTTAAATATTTGTGATTTTTTACACTTTTAAAGTTCAGGCCTTTAAAATCTCTTCACTACTTCTAAAATTGCACAGGGCTGTTAGACTCCAGAACACAGGAAACTTCTTTTGTTCCATATCCCAGACCTCTAGGAAGTAGAGAACTGAAAATATTGACATTATTTGTATTCCTTGAGAAAAAAGTCTTTGCTTTTCATTGGACTCCGTACTTTTCTTCATATTGAATCCTAGATTCCATCATGCATATGAGTACTCCATGATTTACTGCATTTAACTCAATTTGCTGAAAAAAGTAGTGCTTTTAGGATAGCAATTTTTTTTAGGCTAGTAATTGTGTGTTTATACTAGAACAGAGAGAGGATATTCCTAAGATATAAGTAGTGCATGGATGACACCCTTACGTAAGCATTGGATTCCAGCTTAAAAATTTATGGATTCATGGAAATCCTGCCACCAAGACTAACATTACAGAAAATTACAAGGGCCTGAGATTTCTAGCTACCGTGAGAAGTTGACTGCATAGAATAATGTTTATTGAAAAGAGGAAGAATCTGAATAGGATGGGAAATAGTGTCTAAAAAACATCTGTCAGAAAGGTATCCTGCTATAAAAAAAAATAAAAAAATAAAACTTCTGCAGGTAGAAGGATGCAAACCTACTGCTCTCAGTGTATGCACAGACAACATCACAAAAGTCAAATACATATTAAGACAACACATTCCCACCAGCAAGGTGTGAACACTTTATGGGAGAGATGTGGCACAGAGCCCTCTGGCAGTTGTGAGACCTGCACAGACACAGACTCATCGGGGTCTGTCTGCCCCAAATCTACATCCACCTGGATTAACGAGCTGGTTGGAGCAGTATCAGGGGTGAGGAGGCAGAGGCAGAGTAGAGCAGCAGCTGAGGGGGCCATGGTGAGGGCAGCCTGGGCAGCTAAGGCAGAGAGAGGGAAGCAGTGGAGGAGGTTGGATTGGGCCCCAGGGGAGCATGGAATATTTTCAGCCTCCTCAAGTGAGACTCGGGTACAGCAGCCTGGGAGCCAGAGTGACAGGACAGAACTGCTGATTTATCGGAGCTGACGTTACATCAAGCTGCAATCATTGGAAAGCAATCACCAAGTAAAAAGAAACCAAAGATCATATATCATCCATCATAAAGGTTTTCCCTTGCCCTTTTACTTTGCATTTCAAAACTCACCCCAAGGAATTGGGCCCTTATTCTGGGGTCCATGAGGTAGTGGGCTTGGTGGGTCAGAGAGGGTTCTTTTGTGTCCTGGGGGTGGGGGAGGTGGTCTCTTCTTGGAAAGAGTGGAGCTGCCACTAGAGGTTTGAGTGCTTAGAGGGAGGGTTGAAGGTGGGCCTGCAAAATAACAAACAACCTTCTTACAAATACATGTGCATAAACGTCAAAGCAGCACTGAAAAATTCACAGTCAGACCCACAGCAAAGTGCAGCAAAAGACTAAAATAAAAAGACAAGCCATGCCAAAACACTGCTTAGATTAAACGACATCTTCACCACATTTTCAACCATCTCAGCTGTGGGAATATAAGGAACTTGACAATAGAATGACACATGTACTTATGTTTAAAAAATACAGAATTAATCACACTAGGATTTCTAATGTTAGGCATTGTTAAAAAAAAAGGCAGCATGAAATATTATAATTAAGTAATATTTAGCACATGGGATTAAAATTACTATTAATTTATACCAGAATGAAATAACTTTTTAGATATTCTAGTATGTGGGGAATTTTTTTCCCTTCCAGAGCATCTCATACAAATTTTTTTAATAAACTGGGGGCTAGGCAGGAAATAGAAATCTATCTGTAAACTTTCCTTGCATTTTCAAAATACATTTGGAAGCTTGAGAAGTTTTTCTCTAATTATTTTCCTTTTTTTCCAAGGCTAAAAAAATCAAATTATGCATTTTAAGAGCAATGCAAATTGCTGCACATGGTATGTATAAAATAAACATCAGAGAAGTCCTTCTGAGACTGAGATTAGATATTTCATGGCAGCATTGCTTATAAGAGCCTATCCAGTCACCCCTATGCTTAAACACTTTTATTTCTCCCTGCATTAATGTTGGCACAAGTATTACTCAACACAGTGCTTGTTTTACAGGATATAGAAACAGATACAGATTGAAAGACAAAATAACCCAGAGGAAAGACAAGAGTTTTCCCTAATCGGCTTCACCACTGACCTTCAAAAACATCTCTAATAAGAAGCTCAAGGAATCAGGCAGAGCAGGGCACAAACACACAGCGAGGGGACAACTGCTCAAGTCAGCTGCCCTTACTGCCCAAAGAAATTACTTGTAACACTAATTTAAATTAGTTCTACATTAGGTTAGAACAGCTTGAAGGGGTTTGTTGTTGGGCTTGCTTTTTTATTTTTCTTTCTCCTGCTAGTTTGTTGGTTTGTTTCACCTTTTTTTTTCTCTTTTAATCTAACCAACAACTAAGACTTCACTGCAGTCATGACCTTGCAGTAAGTTTGGCATGTCAGAGAGCTTTGCCATCACAGTCTAGATAAAGGCAGAAAATGGACATAAAAGTTTAAAAGCAAAGTCTATTTATACCTGAAACTTCAACTCTATTGTCACATATTTCATAGCACTGTAGAACCAACTAGCCTATTTTTGAAAACCTAATTTATTCAAACTGTATTTGAGACAAAAATCTTCATCCAGTTACTTGAAACATACCTCACCCTGTACACAGAACTAGAGTTTGCCTCTTTAAAAATATTTGTGACAATTTTCTATAGGTAAACTGAAAATGATCAAAGCCTGCACTCCTTCACAAATTATTACATAGCATAAAAGTATTAAAATCAGTGAAGAATAATATTAAAATTTCTTAGCTGAAATATTAAACATTAACAAAAGTAATTTCAATGATCCTATAAGCAGGGGTCTGTTTGACAAATATGGTGACCTCCCTCCTTCCTCTAAACTGCAAATTGAAAAATAATAGAACTGCCCATAATGAGTTAATAATTCAATCTACTCTCTTCCAGATTCAAGCCTGGAAGGCCTTCTGCTGCCTTGTCAACCACAAGCCCAGCAGGTACTTTGTGCAAGGCTTAATTAATTGGTTACTTTGATAAATCAAATTATATATTTTGTGATTGTTCCTCTCAATTTACTTTAAAGCTCACAAACCCAGTCATTGTCAGCAAGTCAAATGCCAGTGCAATTTAATGATTGTTCCCCAGTTTGCACCCTTATTCTGATTTCTTCCTCGAGCTAATTTAAAATGTGTACTGAGATGTTTCTGAAAGCAAACCCAACTTTCCTCATGCTAAGTTCTGACGGATGATCCCTTAGACTTCTGCAAGTTATCAATTCTTACTTTGCCTAAAGAACTATGAATCAAGGGTTCTTCCATAAACCCATACATAACTCAGAGAGTATGTAGAAATGGCGAGGGGGAAGGGAAGATTCAATATTCACTGTTAACAGTAACATTATTCCTCCCAAAGCATGCCAAAAACTGTTTGTCTCCTGTCCTGCCACCTGGCACTGGAGCTTCCCAGGGCCAGAACGCCGGGAAGCGGGAATGGCCGATCGCCCCCTGGCGGCCGCAGCCCCGCACTGCGCCGCCCGCGTCAAACCCGCCCCGACACGGCCGGACCGACCCCAAACCGGGCTCGGGGGGCAGAGAGCCCAGGGAGTGCATTGAAATAGTACTGTGCGCCTATTGCAAAAATAAACCGTCAGACATGGAAGTAAAATTTGTACTTTTAATTGCCTACAAAATGAAGAGACTTTCTCTAAAAAAATAAAATCCAGTAGACCTAAAAAGCCCTTAAAATGATGTTATATGGGCATATTTCACATTAATTGTACATAACCAGACATCACAGATGAATTGAAAAGCATCATACAGCTTTGAAAAGTTCAAGTGGCATACAAGAGTCACAAGGAAAAGGTGTTAGGTTATGGAAAATCGTGCACCCTTTCAGACTCCTAGCATTTGTTCCTTTATTAAACTCACAGAAGGAATAAATATGAATATAGAAGCCATACACTAATGATTACATGACTTAAATACAAAATAACTTCCTTTCAAATAAACAAAAAACAAGAATTTCAAAATATCTTTTTGGAAAGAGGTATAAAGTTACATCATACTTTGAACATGGAAAACATGAGAAAAGTTCTTAAATCTGAATCAGTTCATAGAAACAACTGGTAAAATAATACAATGTATGTATGAACTGTCTGTAAAATTGTTATGCAATACTATGTATCACAGATTCACTTAGGTTGAAAAAGTCCTTTAAGATCATCAAGTTGGACACTACCAAGTCCACTGCTAAACTGTGTCTCTGTTTCTGCACCTTTGGGGTTTTGTTCCTGAGGAAAGTCCAACCTTCCTGGAGTCCTTTGCCCTTCAGGACTGTTTCCCAGAGCACTCTGTCAACCAGGCTCCTAAAGATGCCCAAGTCTGTCCCTTGGCAGTCCAAGGGGGCAGTTCTGCTGATCCCCCTCCTTACTTCTTCAAGAATTCATGATCCCTGTGCCCAACAAGGCCTCCATCACCCACAAGTCCTCTGTTCACTAACACCAGGCTCAGTGGGTATCTTCCCTAGCTGACTCTCTTATCAGCTGTGTCAGGAAGTTCTCTTCCACACACTCCAGGAACATCGTAGACACTCCTCTGCTGTGTTGTATTTCCAGCAGACATCTGGTAAGCTGAATTCCCCCATGAGAATAAGGGCCAGTGATTGTGAGACTTCTCCCAGCTGCTTACAGAATATCTTGGCTTCTTCTTCATCCTGGTTGGGTGGTCTGTAACAGAGTCCCACCAGGATGTCTGCCTGTTGGCCTTTCCCCTGATTCTTACCTATCAACACTACTGTCACCATCAGTCAGCTCAGACACTCAAAACACTCCCTTGACATACAGGGCCTATCCCATGCAATCTCCATCCTTGCCTGTCCCTTCTGAAGAGTTTATAGCCATCTA
>JAOXXN010000395.1:144496057-144521050 GCA_026770055.1 Myrmophylax atrothorax
AAGACACACTGTGCTGTCCCAGGAGGGACCAGAGGCCCAAGCCCACAGCACCGGCTCACCATCATGTTATCTTAAGGAAGTAAAATGTTTGCTCTTAGTTCTTCTCTCTGCTTAAGTCTGTCTCTGGGGAATTGACTTCTCTAAAATAATTTGTAGTTAAAATGGTAGAATTTGTGCTTACTGGGGTGTGGGAGGTTATTTCTTGTTATACATAACTTGTGTAAGTGTGTGTTATATTGTAGTTTTCTTTTTATTTTCTCTTTTCTGTATAAATACCTATAGTTAGTTTCAGCATAAACCTAGTTTGGAGGGTTTTTTTCCTCTCCCTCTTCTCCGTTTTTCACTCTGTCTTGGACAGTTGGCATTTTGCCAGCTCAACCCAAGACAGAAATTTGCAATAGGTCAGAAATAGAGCTCTGAAGAAAAACTAGGGTTTACTATTGATATTTTCTATTAGAAATCTTTGTCACTATTATCTTCTAAGAATTTAAGTTCCATTTCTTAACTGAATGTTTCCTTTAGGCTTGTTGGTGACAAGGTCTTTATCCTTTTACCACAGTTCTGCTTCAAAAGCTTACTTACCATAGAGACATAAATAAAAGTGGTTAAAATAATGCAGAGAAATTTTAGGAAATCTTTATTTACCAGTTTTAAATAATGAACTTACCTAAATCAATAGTTGGCTTCCCCCTCAAAAGCAATTTCAAACACTCAGGTTTATTATACATACTGCAGTAGTGTAGAACTGTATTACCCAATGCCGTTTGCTTGTCCAGGTTTCCACTAAACACAAAAGAAAAAACCATCAACACAAGTACAGTAGCTGTGCTATTCATTTCAGACTTAGCATCCATATATACAATAACCACATAAAAATTTTACCGGACAAATATAAAGCAGAAGAAATAAATATTTTTAAACTGAACATTACTTTCAAATACTATGAAAAATAGGACATACAGGAGCTGTGATTGAAAAGGACTGCAAATCTACAGATGCTCATTTGAAAAATCAAAGAAATGAAACTCAGACGTTCCAGCTGATCCTCTGTAATGTCATGCCAGTTGTTTTCCATATGCCATTTTATTGGAATTTGTTTTTCAAACATTCTAAATTAGCTCAATAAAAATCATCCTGGTACAGTTAAAAAAGGTCAGTAAGTGCTATGTAGTCAAGGAACTATGAACAGTGTCTGTGAGAATTAACAAAAGAGCAGTAAGAAGGAATATTAGGATAGAGACTGAGTTAGAGAAAGACCAGCTGTGAAAAGAGGTTCACAGAGCTTTTCAAAAACTGTACTTCCTTCAGTTCTCAAGTTCTAAGACCAGATTTGTAAAAAAATGTCACTGACATTTTGGGATCAGTATCACATTTATAAAACAGCAAAGCAAAGCTCAGGAGATGACAGCTTTTCCCAGTGTTACCCATACTGAACAGTAAGAAACAGTGAGGGTTGCAAAGGTGTTCTTAAACTTGAGACTGAGACAAAAACGTAGACAGCAGACAGAAGCATGTACAAGATTGCAGTTGTCTGAAGAAACTATGATGCTTCATAAATAAATAATAATTTTAAGTAATTGTCAAAAATAAAAGATTCTTTAATAATGCTCAAAATAATAATTTGGACTTCTAAAAAATTTTTTAAATTACAATCTCTAACAGCTTGCAAATATTAGTGGTTTATTTTTATTTGTTACTTTAATAACACTCTACTGTAGTCAGCACACACTTTTTATTAAGGTTTTTTACTTCTATGAACACATTCCTTGACAACAAAGAATATCTTAATAAATAAACTAGATGTTGAAAATTACTAATTAAGAAGTTTATGCTCTCAATAGTTTTAATACAGTTTATTAAATAATGGAACACCTTTACTCAAAGTCTATGTAGCATCTGTTCATAATTTTTTGAGAAAGATCCTTGTTTTCTACTCTTACAATTTCATTTCATGTCTCCTGTATTTGGCACTTTTACTTGCCATCCCTCCTCTACCTGAACTATTCATCTGCACTGCTCCATGTTGTCATGTGCTCTAAATCAAAGCTCTCTTGTGCTCTGCAGAGTTTTTCCTTTCATCCTGTTTTTATGTAACTGCTTTCCATGTTTTTAATCTACATGTCTTCAAGCCCTCTCTCTACTCATTAGAAACACAAAAGTCTATCCAAAGGTACTAAATTATGCTGTTTTGGAACATATCTAAGGAGAAAGATGAAAAGTGATGAGCAAACACCATCCAAGGCACTGCCAGGATAGCTCTAAACATTTACATTCTTCATGTACAATTTAATGAAAAATGAGCAATTCATACCAGTTTTGTACAAGGAAGTCAACCAGATGGAGAGAGGTTTGGTCAGCAGTCCGGACTGCTAAATGAAGTGCTGTTTCTCCTGGCTCCTAAACACATGTAAATAGAAGTTAGATTTCTGTGCCTTACTTCTGCAAAGCTTGTAATATCAGACCTACCGAGATACATGTCATTCTCTCTTTTACAAGTCTTTCAATGGCAAAATATGATTAGGAAATTATGGTGAAAATGGTTATTTGCCTTTTAATCTCTAAAAGACACCATGTGCTTCAAAGGAAATGCCATCACACCTTCTGAGTTCATAGCTTTCTCAAACCCACTCTTCCCTTTTCCCTACTAAATGTAACAATCTTGAGGAGCCTTTAACCATTTTAGCTACTAGGGATCCTGTCAAGGAATGCTGAGTGAGTTTACAATACTTGTTGCTTTATGACATCCTGGTGAGCACCAAGTACAGCCAAAATACAAAAGCAGGGAAGAAAAAAAAAAATCACAAAAATCACTCCCACATACATGAAATCTCTTACAGACTCGCAGAACAGTTGAAGCTGGAAAGAACCTGGGAAGGTTATCTATTCCAACCTCCTTCCTACACATAGCAACCTAGGTCCAGTTTCTGAGGGACAAGTCTAGATGGCTTTGGAATATCTCCAGGGACAGAGACTCCATAACCTCCCCGGGCAACTTGTGCCAGTGTTTGGTCATTCTTCCAAAACCAAAATATTTCAGAGGGAGCCTCCTGTGCTCCAGTCTGGGTCCACTGGCTCTGGTCCTGTCACTGGGCACCACTGAAAAGATCCTGGCTCTGCCTTCTTTGCACCCTTCCTTCAGGGATTTACGCACAATGATGAGATCCCCCTGAGCCTGCTCTGAGCCGAACAGACCCAGACATCTCAGCCTTTCCTCATATGCCAGGTGCTCCAGTCTCTTACATGTTTGTGGCCCTTCATTTCACTCTCCTCAATATGTCCAAGTCTCTCTTGTTCTGGGTAGCCCACAGCTGGACACAGCACTCCAGCTGTGGCCTCATCAGTGCCGAGTAGAGGGAAGCATCGTTGTCCTTGACCTGCTGGCAATGCATCAGTGCTGTCTGGAATACCACTGCTGGTTCTTGTTCAACTTGGTGTCCATCAGGACTTCCAGGCCTTTTTAGACCAAGCTGGGTGGATCCCAGCATATACAGCATATTCCAGTGCATGGGGTGGTTCCCCCCAGATATAGGGTTTCTCATTGTTGAACTTGAACTGAGTCATACTTCATTTTCTATACATATTGTAGAGATTAATGCATTTAAATAGAAATAGAAATGCTGCTTAATTCCACTTAAGAGTTGCAAAAGAAGTTAAATCTAAATCTAGATTTCATTAACTCCTAGTGATGATAAAGGACATTTTAAAAAAGCATATTACAGCATATATACTTGGAATTAAAGTCTCAATTAAAAAAATATTACTTTATTAAACATCAGATAATTTACAGTGGAGAACACTACTATAAATGTCTTCACTGCGGACTACATTTCACTTGGTGCTCATACCTTTCTAGGTATCACAGACTATAATAGCTGAGAAACACTAAGGAGCTAATTCTGTGGTAACTGCTGTGAATGACAAACACAGAAAACACCCTGCAGTTAGAGAGAATTTGTAATGTGTTTCCATGATAAGCACTCTGTGACAGCTCAAATCCTGAGACTATACTGAACTTATCCCCTTCACGTGATACAGTCAGGCACTCTGCCCTTTGCCATGTTAGCTATTTTCACACAACTTGTTGAAAACATTCTCTGATATCTCTCCAAGTTGGGTTTGAAAGTAATGGGAGAAAACATTTCTGAGCACGTGGTTACACAGCACTGATTATAAAAACAGGTTATTTTGCTCATAAGCAACATTTCTCCATAGATAAAAGAGGTCAACCTGGACTGATTTTTTTAAAAAAAACTGTTACTGATTTCAGAAGGAAGATCAAGTATTTAGAACTCAATTAAAAAAAAAAAATCTCTTCCTGGTTGAAAGACATTGTACTTCTGTAAATGCTTCATCAGAAGTCAGGAAGGCATCAGATTTATTCTTTCCTCATTTACAGTAAATAGAGACTTGTAGAACATCAATAATGTGTTCCTTCAGAAACTGTTATGAAAGCAGGTATGATACTGGTCTGTGGTATCAGGTGACCCTGGGCTATCAATTCAAGTTCCCTTTCTCTGGGCCTTTTCCTACAAGAGATTCACTGCAGAACAGGTACTTTTCAATGCAGCAAGAACAGTGTAAGGTATCATTATTGCATTTCACAGTCCTTTAGAACAATTGATGACAAAAGATACTGTTCTTTTTCCCCTCCACAAGGATGCCACATTAAGGAAAGGAAGAAAAATCCACCATTTTCATCTGTTATGTTGCTTGCTTTAGGACCTGGGGTAGCAGACCCAAGTCCTGGGCACTTTACAAATACACATTATTTAAAATACTCTTTGTTTACCTGATAAGCTTACCTGTCCAGGCTCCAACAGTGGCTCCATCAGCTCTACCCCCTCTGCATAGACTTGAATTAGTGCAAGTAAATCCCTGGATTTGACAGCCTCAAGTAATTCATTCAGTTTAGCTGCTGCAGATGTACAAGTCTTCCTAGAGAACTTATGATCCACATATTTAGCAGTGATAAATTCTTTACGTGCAGTCCTGGGGGTGTGAAAATAGAGCTTGCTTTAGAAATTTTTAGAAAAATGGGTCAAAGATTTTAATTTAAAATCACCTTGTCTAACTTGGGAGATGACAAGGGAAGAGGAAAATTATCTGATAAAAAGGACATTATTTATTGTTATATCGCATGTTTTTCTTGCAAGCCAAGTGCAAAAGACAGTACATTGTCAAATTTATCCTGTCTTCTTGTTATATATGAAAATTGCTCTGACTCTGGGGACAAAGACCAAAGAGAAAACAGTGTCATTTAGTCCAATTGTGTTTATCACCTGAGGGGATACTGTAAAATCCTTTAAGACTCAAATAATGAATCTTGAAACCCAAAATTAAAACTTTTCTGCACTGAGAAGCCGAGGTAGCTAAAATATGGCTACATAACTCCACAGCTGGAGCAAAACCCCACAGTCTTCTGCCATTCTATCCCTTCTCTAGCTTGGTTACTGCTTAAGACACTTTGCACCACATACACATTCCACAGTAAACTTAACATTGAAGAGTTTGGAGATTCAAGACTTACATATCACTTGATGGACTGGGTTTAGGTGAAGGACTAGGTAAATTCCCTTCCATAATATCATTAAAACTAGTATTTCCTACATTCTTGGCCAGCTGCAATAAGAAAAAGAATAAGTGAGGGTGAGGGCTTTTGGGGTCAAACAGCAACTGAAAAACTGGACTATTATGTGCATTTTCCACATTATTAATAAAGGACAGAACATAGAGGACTGTAAAATTAAGAGCACAGTGACTACATGCAAACATAGAGCAACTGTAAAAATATTTAAGCGTAAATCCTATCATCTCAGAACTTGTACAAGAGACTTCAGTCACATCTAATTAATTCTTATTTCAAGACAATCTGCCTCCAATGCAAAACCTAAAACTCAAATGAGGAACCAACAGCATGAACATGCCAAACACAGTCGGGGAGAGTTAAACCTGCTACAACTGTTTCTTTTTTCTTTCCCTATATTTTTGGAGGTGGTTTTTTGTAGTTTCACATAACTTTAATATTATAGAATTTCTTCCATCAAATTAAAAGATTCTTCCAACATCTGTCAAAATTAGCAATAGTCATTCTCATATGCCAAGTTCAATTAGCTTTCCTTTTTTTCCCAAATCACATGAAATTTAAACCTGCCCTCATTTAGGGTCAAGATCAGCTATTGAGAGGCAAAATTCTAATGGCAATAATGACAACACAAGTCAATACTCATTCTGTGAAACCTCAGGAAATGAATATGAGAAGTGATAAGTCACCAAAAGCATCAATAATATATCATATTATATAACTATGCTCCTTTAAAGTACATAAAAAATATGAAGATGTTCTGCAAAAACATATTCCTTGAAAAAAATTAACGGTACATTACACATCTCAATACTTCCTATATCTCTGTCAACATTTGACTTAAAAAAAAAAAAAAAATTAAAGAAACTTACCAAGAGTTCAGATGTTCCTAATTTGTCTAATTCCAAAGACTGGATTCGAGAAATATGGACACCCATTTCTCTGTGTATTCCAGAACATTCAATGCAGGTTAAAATGCCCAAATTAGTTGATAGCCATGTTGGATCTGTAAAATTGAAAAACAACATATTTAATCAAAGTCCAAGAAAAGGTTTTCAATGGTGGTAAGAAATCCAAATGTATTCTGAAGGGATTCCTCATTTAATGTTTTAAAGAACGGAAATGTATGGAACATGCTTAGGTTTTTTCTCTAAACTGCATTAAAAATTTAACCACAAATTGCTGCCAATGAAATTCAGTTTTTCAGATTTAGGGACAGTCCCAAAGGCACTGAATTTAGACTTATAAATTCATACTGAATGAATGTATTTCAATATATTTAGGATTTTTTTCCTGTAAAAATAACATAAGGCTTTTATTTCCTGTTTTTAAAAGGAACAGAACTCCTAAATTTGATATCCTCTGAAGTTTTGAAATTTATTTCTTAAACTTTAAATAATCCTTTATAAAAGATTAACCATATCACTTTCTAGTATGTAAAACAGTAGTATGTTTTAGAAAATTTAAGGAATGCTGGCTAGTCCAGGAACAAAAAAAAAAAAAAAAAAAGGAAAAAATTGCTGTCATGGAGGAGATCTGTATGGAATATTAGAATAGATCTTATACTATGAATGCTACATAAGAAGCATGACCAATTTTTAAGGAAAAGAAAAAGTTCCAGACACACTTTGTACACACACATGTCTTCAAATTAATCTCTTCCTTGACCTTAAATAGGAACTGCTGAAGCATTAAGTCAAGAGTTTTAAAGCAGCAAGCTGGGGTGCAGGAGTGAAGCTTAAAACTTCACTATAAATTAAAGATGAATGAGAATTGTGATTTGTAGTTTCTGTAGCTTTACATAATGAAATAATTGAATGAACCAATTCCAGGATTTGATAGCATTATATCTCAGTTTGTATTTTTATCTAGCTATTTCTTATTTGAATCAGCAAGTACCTGCAAGATACATACTATCTCCTCAGTTCCAAATGAGCATCACCTTCTTGAAGTGTCTTGTTAGATGAGAAACCTGCAGCAGCTGCCAGATACCAAAGCAATTCAGTCTGGGACAAGCTGCCCCTACTCAAGCCATAAGCGACGTGTAACTGACCTGTAACTCTGTACTTCTGAAGGTATTATCTGACAGGATTCCAACTCTGGGTTTCATTCTTTGTACAAGACTACTTATTCTGCCTCTGAATAGTTCTGATAACTGCAATTCTGGTAGTCTCATGCCAAGACAAAACCTCAGAGTAAGATCCTGGACAGGTCAATTTTTCCACAATCATTGTCTAAATATTACTCACTTCTACTTAGTAGCATGCACAGGATCAGTGATGCCAAGCAACTTCCATTCAAGTGCAACAAGCATCTAGACACAGTGCAACAAGAACAGTTCAAACTCCAGAGGGGCTTGAACTGCTGGAAGTAAGCACAGACAACACACAAAAATATTTTAGTGAATTAAACGGAACTAACGTAGGAAAGTCATATTTGTTCTTTTAAAAACAGGCTATAGACTGAGAAACACATCACTTAGAAAATTAGTTTGCACTCTACAAACAATTCTTTAAAGAAATTACTTAGCTCCCAACAAGAAGTTGATGACATGAACAAATTGAGATACCTGGTGAGCCACAATCACAACAGACTTCATTTCCGGGTAATCTCTGTATGTCATCAATAATGGCTTTTGTCAGATCCTCTAAACTGTTTTCCCCTGTGCTCTGCTCTCCACGGAATGCCATATTTAATGCTTCTTCTTTGCTGTTAGTCAATACTGATATCCATCTAGCACAAGATAAAGAGCTTAATGAAGATCTGCATTTGCAAATACAAGTTAATCTACAAACTGTAGAAAGCTTGCCAGGAACAAAGGATTAGTGGGAATACAGGAAGGACTGTATTGTGGGAGAGACTCAAGAGAGGAAAAAGTGAGAGACAAAAAGGAAAGATTCAAGAAAAGGTAAGTAAGCATGAGAAGAGGCAAATAGTCTTAATTCTAATATCCCTTTGGTGACCAATCTCAAAGCCAAAGCAGTACAGTTCTCAAGTTTCTCAAATAAGCAGAAGCTGTGGAAGAAAAAGGGGGCAATTAAGATCCTGTAAATTTAACTGCTTTAAAAAGTGCCCAAAATCTTCCTGAAGTGAATCCTGTTATAAAAGAGAACGTTATAATGCCTAGTACCTCCACCACGCATCTTTCTCCACAGAGAGGAAACAGCAAGCACCCTTGTGAACGTGTTGACGTGTAGTTGCCATTTAAAATGCAGGTCTCCGTGCACTAATCAGTCAGACTGTAACGCCCAAATTAATTCCCATGGCAACCAAGAGAGTACAGAAAAGACAACGACAGGAGAGCAAGGATATCGATAGCTAGCACAAAATTTTAGGAGCAGCTGTTGACTGCAAAAAAATCAAGACTCTTTAATGATATTTCAGGCACTAGTTCCCCGACCCTGCCCAACCACTCTGCAACTTGTTGTTTACACAAAAATGTTTTCATTAAAATCAAACAAACCCCCTTCTCAGAGGCTGCTGCGCTACAGGTGGAAGTGAAGAGGAAAGCAGTTACACTAAGGACAAGCACATTGCAGATGCAGTGTTGCTAATTTAGAAACAAAACTAGTTGAAAACAAATCCTCCCAGGTGTAGTGATTTTAGATGTTTTCAGATCTGCTGCAAATACACTTTTCTTTTTTACACAGAAATATTTTAAATTGGCAATGTCCTCAGTGCATTCCATATTTGCAACGTCCAGATTGTCTGCAATCATCAGTCTTCTGAAATGTGCTAAAATGATTATGAACATCTGAAAAAACTAAGGGAACTTCAGATGAAATTTGTTATTTCTCATTGAAGTAATAATGCAAATATTACCTTTAAAGGATATAGATGGAAATTTATGTATGTAATCTTATACCACAAAGCCTGAACTGATATATGGGCACTGCATATCATATACTTCATGCCCCTGTGTTTTTTAATTTTTATGCACACAAAATAATCTCAGAACTTGTGCTTAAAAGAAAATGCTTTAAAAATATTCATAAATAAACCTGAAAAATAAAGGAGAAATTGAAAGATTTGAACACAATTTTGCTCCATAGTTTATATGCTGAAAACAATAAATTTACATTAATCTCTATCTCTTGTTACATGAGAAGAACCCACACTAGGTGGCATTCTTCTGCAATTTTTCTGATGAAATCCAACGCTAATAAAAACAGATAAGAGGCAGCAGTGTCTTGCTTGTCTGTTATTATAGTAATGTTTGGTTAAACACACAGAGTAAAATAATAATTATACTCAGACAGACAACATTTATTCTGACATTTGTTGACAATTTCTTTCATAGTTACAACTTGATTAGTTTGTTAAAGCAGCAGAATTTGAATAAAACTCAACTATGCAGTAACCATTAAAAATTATTAGATGTAATTACAATAAACACAACATGACTGAGCCAGCTGTTAGTTTGATATGGATTTCCTTATCATGAGTATCTAAACCGTCAGAGCCATAATTTATTTTTGTTGCATTGCTCAGGTAGAAAGAACCTGCTCTCCAAGGCTGCCAGTCACTGGTGTCACCTGTGGGTCAGGGCAAGAGGCACTGCAGTGTCAGCTCTTCCCAGACAAGGCCCAGGTAGCACCAGCACAAGGACACACACACTGGGAATGACTGGTGCTACTTATACAAAAAGTGCCCACTTGGTCACCAGGCCTTCCTGGCAGGCTGTGCCCTCAGAAATAAACAAGTCAAATCAGTAATGGTATGTTAATTCAATGTCAATAGTTTATAAACTGCCTTCTGACAGCTCTTCTTCCTCTTTATCTTATCTGTGTTACTCCTTTTTGTTTTCTTCCTTTATAAAGAAAATGTGTTTGCTTTATCTCACAATACTGCCAGAGCCAAACCAACAGTCTTACAGTATTATCAGCTTCTGGTAATACTATGTATTGTTCTTTCAAATAACTTAACAAATCTTACTGAATTTGTCTTCTTGTTTTAGGACAATAGGAAATGGCCTCAAGTTGTGCCAGCGGAGGTTTAGATTGGATATTAGGAGAAATTCCTTCACAAAATGGGTTGCCAAGCACTGGAACAGGATGCCCAAGAAAGTGGTTGTGCCACCATCCTTGGAGGCATTTAAATGGTGCATAGATGTGGCACCTGGGGACATGGTTTAGTTGTGGGCTTGGCAGTGTTTGATTAATGTTGGACTCAATGACATTAAAGGGTTTTTCCAAACTAAACAATTCTACAATTCTATTCAATCTAATACAATAAAATAGATTGTCCAGTTGTCAATTAAATTTGGTTTTCTGAATCTCAGCAGTTTCTTATGATCTTTTAAGGCATTTTGTTTACTGAAGATTCCCGGTTTTGAAGAAACTCAGAAGGCTAAATAAAAATCTGGCATCACGGATGTCTTCATGAAACAGAAGGAATTCATTATCTTGGATGGACCAGACTGTCCCTCAGATTCCTCTTATTTTTCTTAACCATTTCCAAGCCAATAAAAATCCCTTCCCCCAAAACAGCAGCCAGTCTAATACATTGGTTTTCTTGGTCTGCAACAAAAATTTATCTCTGTCTCTTCTGACAAGCACTATTGCAACATTGTTGTTTCCATGTAAATGCATAAACAGAACAGGAATAGCACAGTATTTTTCAAATATTCATAAATAAATTCTTTTTTGTATGGAAGAAGCAACAGACAGTATCAAGATCTTTCAATTAAATCTTTCCAAAGTTAAAAATGTCTAAGAACTGTTGCTAAAACCTAGACTAAAGTTAGATGTGTGTTTCTTCATAGAAAAACTTCTGAATCTAGCTTTGTTTATAATCCAGGTGTATCCTGTAGATATGCATATACTCTTGACCTTCAAAGAAAGGGTAGAAAAGGACTAAAAGGTCATGTCTAGAGTATGTTTGTCCCCACCCACAATTACAAAAAAAAATACAAAGCAACTATTATTCTATAAGATAAAAAAAATCCGGTTATGTTTCCTATAATCTACACATAAATATATATATACATGGACATACATAACAGACTGTCCACACACCCCCTCCTCCAAATACACTGTATTTTATCTACTGAAGAAACTAATAATCCACTGGGAATTTAAGGACTGTCAATCTATCCAGACAGCTGCCTGGATAACAAGAAATACACTGGACTGAATGAAGTGCTTATGGGGAAGCTGTAATAAACCTATAATAGAATGTAGGCTTCAGTGGTTTGTATTTTAAATCATCTGCTTTTTTAAATCAATATCAATTATTTTTAAGTAGTGTGAGGGGCTATTTATGGAAGTAGTGCAAAGTGATCACTAGGAAAATGTATTCAAGGTCAGTTAAACCACAATATAAAGAAATGCATCTTGCTTTCTTCTCTATTTAGATGTGAGACTGTAAGGAAGATGATTTAAAAAATGTAGTTACATACTTATTTTTCAATTGGTGCACAAAATAAAAGACAGAACAGAGGCAGCACTAACACTGGGTGGACAAAACACAAGATGGAGTGGAAAGGATCAAGAGAGAGGCACACATATACAAGTCAGCAGGAAATTGGAACAAGAGGATGACAGCTCTAACTGAGGAGCTACATCACATAGTTCCTGCAGAGCACTCTGAAATCACTACGGTTGGATGCCAAAGGGGGCTGTTTGCATGACACCTTGGATATATTCTTGGGGACATGGTGTGACTTGTGGGCATGTTCCTATGCAGGGCCAGGAGTTGGACTTGATGATCCTTGTGGGTCCCTTCCAACTTGAGATATTTTAGGATACTGTATTCCAGTACAAGTAATTTTCTCAGCCACTGGACTTTAGAGTGATAAACAAGACTTCAGTGCCTCTAATGGGACATAAAATTAGCCTGGAACTCAAAACAATCCAACAGGCAGGCCAGTAAACTAAATTTACTGACTTGCCAGTCAGAAGAAGGATATCATTGATGTATTCTTCTCCTACTTTGCTCATGTGTTAAGACAGAAAAAAACCCAAACAAATCACTTTTAAAACCAGCTAATATAGTAAAAGTTAATTTATGGCAGAGTCCAAAAACTTATGACTTATCAGAAATAACAGTATTTTCTTCTCGACTGAGAAAATTACTGGAATAATTAAGTTCCAGAATGAATCCAGTAAACATGATTAGCAAGTCAGCTTTGCACTTTGAGAGCCAACATAAAGCTGTGAAAGACTGGAAGGAAACAGCTGCATGACAAAGAATCCTCCAGCCCTCTCATTTCACCAATACCTCCCAAGACTGAGCTGTCAATGCCACTGCCTTCCAACACTACCAAACAAGTGAAATACCCAACAAACAATCCCTGTACATTTAGAACACACAGTGAGCAAGACAGTCTTCCATTAGAATATGTATATTTAAAAAAAGAAGGAGGCAGCTTTGAAGGCTCAGGCTTGATGTTCTCTTCACTGGTAATGTTAATCCTTGGACTGTTGGGTGATGAGCACGAAACACAACACACGTTTGGTGACAAAGAGCAACGTTCAGAAGAAAAAAGGCAGTGGTACATGGTTCTCAGGAAGCAGTTCTGATGCAGCAGGAAGAAAGATTATTTCAAAGGAAATAATCTGTTTGGAAACATGCATTAATGAAGCAAGTTCCCGGATTCAGAAGTAGACAAATCTCAGAGATGTGCTTTGCTGTTTATTTCTAGGCCTACAGGAGAAAAGATGCACTGCCTGTACATACGTTCTATGTGCTATATGGGGTTCTTTTATCTATTTATTATTTTCAATTTAAAGGAAAAGGCAGAATCAGGAGTAAAAGAAGTATCTTCAAAACAAGGCTGACAGAGAAGACTTCGGAAGAATTTAAGAATATTTGATTTGAATCTTAATAACCTGATATACTATACCATGCCAAGCAACTGCACACAAACCATGTGCTGGCAAGATACATAGTCTAAATGGGTTTTTGGTTAGCTTTGTTTGGGTTTTCTTTTTAATGTAACAAGGTTTTAAAACAGCTCTGTAGCATGACACAAGATAGTTTACATTTATAGATTCACAATAGCAGAAAAAAGAGACAGTAGGTACTTCTTGTGCATTAACTGAGATTATTGCCACTGTTACGTGTCATTTTATGCACCTCTATTGGCAAAATAAACTCGAGAAAAGGTAAACATTCTTACGCCACGTATTCCTGTTCATCTTCTGCTTGGAAGTGGTATGTTCTGTTATCTGAAATAAATAAATGCATCTTTTCATTTGGCACATGATAAATTATAAAATATCTACATATTTGGTAGTGAAACCTATCTCGCAACATTTCTACCCTAATGGTAGCTATGGAAAACAATTCTAAAAAAACTGAGAAAGATGAAACTCTGAATTTTGATTTACACCAAATGTATGCATTTCAAGAGTCTTACGTTTAGAAATATTAAAGAAAAATAAGCATATGGATCAAATTTTGCCCTTTCAGAAGTCCAATCTGAAACACAAGCAGGAAAAAAGGGTGAAATTCATATAATCCTATTGTAAATTTTTTCCCTCCAGTTGGGTCAAGAAACCTCTTTTACCTAACTAAAGTTTGAGACATGAACCGGCTATTCTCTCTCACTTTCAAAGGCTTCATAGACTGTCCCTGTAAATTTATAATGTTTATTAATACTATGCATGTAATTACTAGAAACACTAAGTCCACTCATCAACTTCAAAAGTGTTTTTAAAACCAGACTGGATACAAATGCCTGCTGTACAAGACCAAAATAGGAAGAAGGGAAATCACAGGAGTTTTAATGCTGAGAAGACAAGTCACTACCAATTTTAGACAAACAGAAGCATATTTTTAAGGTAGGATAATAGAACAAGAGAAATTGGTTCTCCTTGCCTTCCTCATCCACTCAAATAGCACTCAAAAAGCAGGAGAGACACTGAAGGAATAACAAGATGAAGCTGAAGGTCTTTCCCAGTTCCTGGTGGATGCAGCTCACGCGTGTTCCACTAAGCTGCTAAACATCTCTCCGAACTTAGGAGAGCAGCAAATACGCTGCATTGCACGGCTGGTCACAAACAAACAGCGTTTATATCACACATACACAGAGAAAAGGTTCTATATTCATCTGTCCATTCAACCCATCCTCAAAACTAGAGGCTCTGAACACCCGTGAGGCACTGCCCATGTCTGGATGCAGACCTGAACTTGAGCTCTAGCCTTATGTCTTGTTCAAAGCATCTTGCAATGACATTTTCAAAACTCCCACAAAATGCAAGACAGTATTACAGTTACTACATACGTGATATTAGATCAAAGGACTTCTTATCTTCTGCATTTGGCTTCACCTGGCAGGTCAATAAATTCAGTTTAGCTGGTTGCCTGTTGGACTAAAAAGAAAATTTATTTTACTTTAAAAAAAATTATTGATTTAGGATTATTTTCCCTTTCTTGGAAGTGGTCATGTATGATACTAATTTATAGCATGGACATCCACATATGTACACCATCCTCAAAAGAGTGGAGGAAAGAATCCCTTTGTCTGAGTTGGTCTGTCAGAGTGGACACATTGCTAAATCTGAACAAAATTAAAATCCTCTTTCTGACTATTTGAAAGGGAGTAAAGGGACAAACCTTAATTTACAATATGCTAATATTAAAGGGTCTTTATTGCATTTTATAAACTATAATGCAGTTTTTCCTTACAGATGCCCATAGTTCAAGTTTCCTCACATTTTAAACAAATCAAAGATATAATTCTAAAACTTTAAAAGGGAAGTGGGAAGCTGGAGATCTGGAGTTTCAGAACTCAGGATAATTACACATAATAATATTCTGTGCTGTAATTAGGTCACCTAGGACATTGGAACTAAATCTTTGAAGTATTTGAGCTTTACACAGGTAGTAAACCTTCAACACTGAAGGCCATCAGTGGAATCTAGGTGAGGAAAAAACGGTGAGGAAATGGGACTATGTCCTTTAACAAGAGTAACTCCTGATCTCTGGTTTCCAACAAATTTGCATCACACTGCCACAGGGCAGTTTTAGGACTGCCTCCACCACAATCATATTGTTGCTACCTCATGATTTAGCATTCCCGGGAAGATACTTCAGATATGTGACTGATTCCTGAAACTCATTGTCATCAAAACTTCCCAAATTTTCACACTTTTAGTTGAAAACACTCAAAATAATGAACACATTCACCAATCTGTCAGACTGTATCAATTATATCTAATATCAAATACTTCTCAAGTTTCAAAATTAAGTGATTTGCAGATACACCACGACAATCCCAGCGAAAGTATTAATTGAGAAGTCTTTTCAATACATTTGCCATTTTCTTATTAAACTGCTGATAAATTCAGAGACATTAGATCAACTGTCATAAGCTACAGTTCCACAGAACTTCAGCAGTCAGAAGCTAAAGTGACATCCTTTTTGCAATAGCAGATTAACACCAACAGATTCACCAGGAAAGGATATTTTCATATAAAGGTATAAAAATAACTTACCGTTGCATGTGATATGGTAAGAATTCCATTCTTAACAGTGCACTTCCTTCTCTGCCATACTTTCCTTAACCTATATAAGAACAACAACAATAAGTTCAGTAACTAAACATGACTTTGAAACACATGTTAATCCCATTAACTTTTGGGAAGATGAGCCTTAAGAAACAAATGGATGCAGTCAAAATTTTACTAAATGCCTCACCAAAAGTAACGTGGAGATTAGTGACAGGTCTTAATCATCTTTTAGAGACTTATTAAGACAATAGTTTTCTTTAATTATGACTTATTTTTAATTTTTGCTTGTCATGCTTTTTATATTTGCTATATTACATACAGTTCTGTGTTCAGATTTGAACTGAAAAACTCTTGAGTATTTGTAGCACGTGGAGAATGTGCCATAAGCAATTACAATAGAAAACAAAATTAGTGCAGGCATATAGTTAGAGTTTTCACTATTATGTGCTTCCAGAACATACCCATCACTCTTCTTCAAAAGATAACCTTTCTTCTCACTGCCGTATTCCTTATTCCCCTGAAGCTGATGCATACTGTATCCTCCCTGCCTGCTCTGTGAATCCTAAAAAAGGGAAAAACAGATTAACATTTTTCTCATGTGCATAGTAAGCTTTCCTAACTTTTAAGCATATTTTATGTTTTCTTCTCTACAACAACGTCACAAATTAATAAAGATTAAAAAAGGATAGAACTCCTACTCTATGTCTACAGTCATAGGAGAGTTTGCTTTTACATCATGTGATCTTGAACTAACTGTTCAAGTTTCAATTAATTTTTCAAATATTATTCATTAGGCATTTGTAGGTGGATGCAAATATGCATCTCAAAAGAAAGACTTTTAAAATATAGATATTTAATATTATATAATCTTATAATCAAAGAGTAAAGGCTTAGATAAAATTTCAAAAAGAAAGCAACAAAATACAGCATGCATATATATAGGAACGCATAATAAAAAAAGACAAACTCTAATAAGCACTATTTTTTTTTTAAATTAAAAATATGTATATAATTTATGAGATTTAGTGAATGAAGTCAGCTGAAATAACTTTTGGCCTTATCTAGTGAAACAATTAAGTGAAATGGATTAACTTGTTATAAGCACATCAGAAAAAAAAAATCCCCAAAAGTTCATTAAAACATTGACTTACTCTCCTAGACTTCGATCACGAAAGGCAAAAGCAATAGAGGAAAGAGAAAGCAAATAATTTAAAACAAGAATTATTATTTATTTAAAAAACATGTTCCTTGAAAACAAATTTTATAGCCCACATATCTGTTAAAATAATGTTTCCCCTTTCTAATGGCACAACTAGAGAGAAGGCAAGAACTAGGCACATTGGCTTTTTTTTTTCTCATAAAAAAACAAAACATCATAAAAGTCTGTGAAACCTGGCATACACAACACTGGCATCACACAGCAACTATGATGACTAACAGGATCAAATTTTACTACATCTTCCAGTCTTTATTACCTTTAAATTCTCTAAAATGATACTGTATTGTATCCTCCACCAAACTCAAACTAATTATGAATTTCATTTGAAAAAGATCAGGCCCAAAGTTAACTTTGATTTTCGCAAATGTACATGAAAAGGTACAATTAAGGACACATTAATACGGTTTTAAATGTAGTTGTGAAACAATAACCTGCAAAACATCTGACAACATCCCACAAAAAGAATGGGAAGTTCAATTACTCCCTTGGCAATGATCTTTCCTCTTTAAAGCAGTTTCTCACTATTATCACAACCAATATATATTGCAGATTACTCCCTCTTGTTTGATTCAGGGTCTTTACAATTGTTTTTCATTTTGTAACAAGTTTGCCACAGAAGTTTAGAGAGAAGTGCTTTGGTAGCACTGTGCCATGTGCTGCCAGCAAAGTTCACATCATCACAATAAGCGGCTCATTTGTAATAAGCAAATTTCAAATCCCCACTGGAATTAGAGTGCTATTGGTATTAGCACAGGAAAGAACATAATGAGATGTAGTTCTCGTTGCAAAGATCATATCAGATGGAGATTTGGGGAAATAAATCAAAATGTAAAGAAACAGTTACCAAAACTAAAGATTAGCTATATTTAACTTAAAGCTGTTAAGTTACACTTGTAGCAATAGTTATTATACAAAAATAGGGAACAGAAGCCTGTGTTAAAGGCCTGGTTTCTATTAAAATTTAAGCTTCTTAGGATATAAACATTTTTAAACACACAAGATGAAATACTTTACACAATTAAAATTACAGTAGTATCAATTATTATTTTTCCAAAAGCCTTAAACCATAGTCATTTTCCAAAATCAGATAATTCTTGCATCAAGTAACAGAATCTGCCCTAACGTTGTACCGGGACAGCACAACAGTGGCCACCAGAGACGCTGCATGTAACGCAGCCAATGTCAAATCATACTTCCCTCAGCAAAACTACAGCACCGGCACTGCCACACAGCCCAGGATACAAAGAGCATCAAGATGTGCCTTTCCAGGTAATTCCCACGATTACAGCAATATTTTTTTCACTGATCAAAGGACAGGTATGCCAGCAGAATGAGTAAGGGCCTTACAGATGGCCATAATACTACATAAACACCTTGAATCCATGCAACAGGGAAACAGGAATTGCGTTAGGAGACCTCAAAAGTGTCAGGACATCTCACTTATCTAATGGCAACTCCAAAGAGGTTAAAGGTGGATGAATTTACAATTTGGACAGGAATCACTAGTTTCAACTTCCTTCTCTTGCACAAAGGGTCAAAGAAACTTAAACCATACACAACCACGGCCTCTATTTTATTACTTCAAACTGTTTCCCAGCCAAAGCAACGTTTGATAAGAGTAATTCTAAATTTTTATGAATCCACTGGAAAAAAATCCTGTTCATTTCATGTTCTTCAATAATTTCATTAATCCATAAATTTTCCAGCAATGAGATTGTGGCACACTAATGTAACAGGGAAAAAGTATTCTTAATCACAAAGGCCATCTGTCATCGTAATAATGCCCAGCTTTATGTACTTAAAGATTTGGATATACACTAGGATGGAGACCTGACTGGTGAAACTCAGGCCATGTGTCTTCAAGCTTTGTTGTCTCTCACCTAAGGAGTAACAAATACTGACATGATGCTTTAGGATTAAACACTGAATACCTCAATAACACAATGCTTTATCAAACTCCCCAATATCTGCCAGCATCGTTACACTCTGACTCAAGTCATGTAGCAGAACTAGGATTGGAAGTCCTCATGTTCATCAATTGATCAAATCAATGTGATCAAATGGTTACTTTATCCAAAATATTCTTTCATTACAGAATTTCTCTCTCCTATGATTTTCCTGGATATCTGAGAATCACAATATTGCTTGTTTTTCTTCTAAGACACAATATTAATTCTCTTCACTCAAAATACTTTGCTTTTATATTTATAACTTTATATACAGATATTATACACATATACACTGTTTTTCAGAAGTCCTAGAATTTGTCTACACTGTAATTACAGTTAGAAAAACTGCACAAGTTATTTTGGTGTTGCCTATGAAGCTTCTTTATTACAACATGTATTTAAGTTTCAGAATTTGACTTGTTTAATTTTTATTTTAAACTTTCCATTGAAAGACAGTAATTTTTACTACACACCCAGGATATAGGTAACCAAAAAAACAAACACTATATTTCATTTGTTGTACTTCATAAAACTCCTATGGGCAAATTTTGAAACTTGACTTGTACCATATGCAGCCATGGATGTACAAAACATGGTACAGAAGAGCAACCACTCGTTTGTCCTACTTTATTTCCAAGAACAGGCTGATTACCAAATAGATTCAACTTAACAACATACACAACATCCAGGAGAGAAGGGGGATACTTTGCTTTGCTTTCCAGATAATCAGCTTGTGGAAGAAAAGGTACATGAGAAGAGAGCAAGTTTTGTTCCTCTGTGTGTTTTGGGAATTGAATTATTGAAAAAGAGTTAGGATTTAAAGTTATTTCCAAATAGCTCTTGAAATCTAAAGTTCTCTGTTCAACTTTTGGGGGTAAGGATGAAGGAGTAGGAGGTATGTTCAGAGGGATTTAGATAATAGGGAGATTACAAATGTAACACTTGTATGGGAAGCTCTGGAAGTGTTGTGGAAGAGGTCTGGTAGGTCCATGTGCACATTGGAGATGGAAGGGAAAAAGCAGCAAAAGGAACATTAGGAAAGACTGTAAAGTACGAGATAAGGGAAAACTGAAACACCTACTAGAAGAGCTGGCAGGTCTTAAAATAAATTAGAGTCTGTTCAAAGGTGCTCTGTAGTGCTTCTGTTCAGCATTTATGACATTAAAGAAATTCTAAAACCATGTAGAGTGTGTTGTAAGATTGTATTGTCCTTCAGTACCATGAGATTAAAGGGAGAGGAACAGTTTCAGTGCCAATGTTTAATTGCTATATAATGTAAATCTACGTAATATAAGCACACATAGGCATGTAATCAAAAGAAGAAAAACCACTGCTGTAAGGAATTACTCATCCATCATTCCTTATTAACTGTGATTCCATGTGAAATAATTTACTAACTTCAAGCCATGTCTCTACACACAGAGGCCATAATCACAATGTGCTACCTACCAAATTGCATGAAAGCCCATGAAAATACTTACTTGACCCAGTTACTAAAGTCTTATTTTTTAAAAAGTTCCAGAAGAATTCCAGGAAAGTAAAGATTAGGAACCTTCACACCACACGAGGGAGATAAATGAAAACTACTTTTAAGAACACACTTATTATTATATATACTGGAAAAATCAGTGTAACCTTTGTGCAGACAAGTTATGTCTCAAAAATTTCCTGGAGTTCTCTGAAGGAATCAGTAAGTGTAAATGACGACTGATGCAGTGTACCTGGACTCTGAATGGCACCTACTGTTCCTTATGAAAGGGAAAGAATTACATTGCTACAGGACAAGAGGAAAAGTCCTCAGATGAGATAAAAAGTTAAAAGCAGGAAACAGCCAAATGAGTTTCATAGAAAGCTGTGCCAGCACATGTGGGTGTCTAACACAAGCAAATCTGGAAAAGGGTGAACAGCAAACTGTCAACAGTTTGTTAGATAGTATTAAATTATTCAAGATACCCAAGAAAGACTGACTGAAGAATTTTTCAAGAACCTCATGATAGTTGAGTAACTTGATAACAAATGACAGGTGAAGACCAGCATAAAAAAAAGCCAAGTGATGCAGAGGGAAAGAGTAAGATACTGTGAGCTGACTATGAAGATTCAGAAACAGGATGATGTGGTTAAAGCTTTCCCGATGATTAAACTTACACACCACTTCCCCTGCACTAAGCACTGGACAAAAAGCAAGTCAATGTTAGGATTCATATGAAAGAAAAAAAAATCAGAAATTATCTATGAAGATATCATAAATTCAGATGCATTCATATCCTGAGTAGGGTATGCAGATCTAAAAGTTCAAAGCAAATAAAAGGAGAAAGATTTTTCACACACCATGCTGCCATGGTAGGGAAGGCACAGTACCAACACAAGCTGATGATTTACACTTCCTGAAAAAGCAACTACACAAATTCAGAGAGGAAATCCACAGGATGGTGGAGAGACAACCAACACAGTCAAACCATTAATGGGAGGGTATTCTGGGGAAGTATCAGTGTTTATTGCCCTGCATTTTACTCTCAACATCCGTTATTGATGGGCGTCAGAAACTTGGCTGACTCAGTAATATGGCTGTAAATTACGTTCTTATGTATATTTGATATCAGCAATACTGTCCAATGATATATTTGGACAATCTTATGTATTCAGCAAAACAGCATCTGTCTCATGTTCAGTTATAATTCATATTTAATAAAAGACACCTGGCAAATACAAATGTCTTATTTATCTACAAGAAAACTCAACAGAGGGTAGTAAGCAAATTTTCCCTAAGAGCAACCCACACTAACCCCTCCCAACACAGTTTCCCCATGGCATATTCAGTATTTCTGACTCTTAGGCACTATGATTTGGCAAAGTCACAATATTATTTCAGCTAAGAGCTGTGATGTAAATTATTACACTATCTCCTAGTTCAAGAAGTATTCCAGAACATCTGCAAAGGACATTGCATGTTTCCCCCTTCACTTCTGATATCAGTGCAATTAATCATATACTTTACTTTTCAATTGCCCTGTCTCAGCCACTGCTGTCTGATTAACAAACAATTTTTCTTCCTTACCAGACAGTATCAGCAAAAGGGGGTTGGGAAAGAGAACAACATCACGGAATCCACGTGAGTTATCAGATGCACAGTAATACAGAAACGATAGCTAAAGGCAAGTCTCTAGTTCTTGTTCTGTCTTGCTCAGGGTCACCCAGGTCAGGAAAATCCTGAATACTGGCTGGAGGATGGCAGAACACAAGAAAGAAGTGTGTATGCCATCCCTTTATTTTTTTCCTAAATGATCATTCATCATTGTCAAACACAGGATGCTGGGCCAGATGAAGCACTGATCTGATCCATTACAACTGTTCTTATGGTACATTAAAAAAGTACATAAAAAAAGGAATAATTTATTTTCATACATAAAATGGAAACAGAAAATGAATGTAAAAATATTTTGCTTCTTGATATGTGATCATTCTAAATATTAGTTTTGTCATAATGTTCAAAGTCCAGCTCTTCGGATCCAGTAACTACATAAGTTGATCATTAATTAAACAAATTCCTGAATAAAAAATTCACAAATTTACATTATCTCAGCGAATAACATGTCTAAATTATTTACCTCCTTCTGATCAAGCTGCAGAGATGATTTTATCAAATCACGAAGAGCAGTAAGTTGTTTCTTTTCTTCATCTTGTGTCTGCTTTATCTGTGGAAAGAGACTGCCATTAGATGCTTGCTGGATAAAATTTTCATTTTTTATTTCAATATACCCTTTCAGATGTCCTGGACAACCAGCTCAACTGCTCTGTGTTTCTGCAATAGTTGAGTTTATTTTCATGGACTAGTTCACTCTTTTGTATTCATCTTCTATGCATGTACCACTTGAAAACCAAATTAAAATGAATGTACAACTCCACATGCAGTGTTTGTTTTGTTACACTTTAATGGCTCACTACATCTAATGCACCTAAATTAACCTCTGAATTATTAATTAACTTTCATAAACTTGACAGAGGACTTAAGGAATGAAAATACAGTTTAATTTAGCAACAAATGACAATAGCAAACGGAATTATTGTAATTCTGATCACAGAATATAAAAGCACTTGGGTGATAAGTGGGCTCTGATTCCACATTATTACTTGTCTTCAAGGAACATCACAATTTAATTAATTTTAAAACCTTGGTGCTATCATTAAGCAATTTGGTTTAAAAAAGTGAAAATGGTAGCTAAAATTGATGCTAATAATATAAGCTGATTCAAATATTCACACTGTAAACCAGTTTTATGTTAAGTATCATTGAATTAGTAGTGAATGAAAGCTACTTTTCCTAATAGCTGTAAAAACCAAATACAAAGTTTAACATAGTCAAGATGTTTTTTCCTCATGTTCAGTTTCAAATAACACTTCATTTATAAGATGCAAATGAAATACAGACCCTTCTAAGTGTATTTAAAATGTACTTATATAAACAAAATATTTTCATTTTCAGACATAAAGTTACTTGTAAGTAAACTTACATTATATAAGTCAGCAGCCAACTTTTCAATATATTGTTTAAGTTTATCAGCTGTTTTCAAGCCATCTTGGAAGAAACTAGAATAAAAAATACCTGTGATTTAACACAAATACGTCTAATCCATAACACAAAGTAGATTATGTTGTGGAGAAAAATAGCAAACCCAATAAAACATATCCAGGTCTGTCCATATTCAAAACTAAAAAACTAGTGAGACAAACAAAAGCCCCAACAGAAAACCCCTTCCTTTAAGTTTTAAAGTACAATATCTTTCAGCAGTGGAGACACACCACTGGGCCTTTTTCAAATAGAAAATTAGAGAGAAGATAGCTTAGCTTATTCTTACCACTGTCAGCCAACATGTTTCTCCCTTAGTAATTTGTAAACTCTTTGTCCTGTGTTTAACTTAAATAAAAAGTTCTTGTGTGTTTGCCTCTGTGGTTTTACTGAAGACAAGGTCACTTTCACTTCAGAGAAATTCAGAGAAATTACTGGCCTTTCACAATAGTTTTAAAATTTACATAAAAGACTAAAAAATATTAAATAGAAAAAAAAGTTTCTAAAATTACATTCCAGATCTATGCCTCAGGAACAAAAATTAATTTTGTAAGCAGCATGCCAAGTTTTTCCTTGGCCTCTTTCTCCATCGTTCCCCCGCCCCACTCACCCACTCTCACACTCTCTACCCAAAGTCCACAGTTTGATAAGATGCAGAGGCAGATCACAACTATGAAAACCAACCCTGACAAATTCCAACAAAAGGAAACAAACACTTGACCAAAAAATAAAGTTGCAATTAAAGCTTGAAATCTTTAGTGCACTTACTTGCATTGTGCATGATAATACTTAATAAGGTTCTGCAGAAGGTCCACACCCTTTTTTGTCTTGATTTCATTAACCTTGATAAGATACTGTATAGGCAATGAAAAGCATGTTGAAAATAATTTCTCACAATTTTAACATTTTTCAAAAAATAAAACATAATTTGCTGAATGATTTAACAGTTTGTGTGTTTAACCTGGTCCTGACTCATAAGCAATCAGTGCACCACTAAGCAAAACATAAAACAGGTAACAGTTTATTTGGCCATTCCTTAAAGATTCAAACTCCCCAAAATACAAAACAAATTCATGAAAAAGTTTCATCTTTGACAGTTGCCAGAGGATTTCTCTTTTTTAATAATATTGCAGTAGTTACTGGAATATTCTAAAAATATAATTATTGTGCAATTTAAAGTAATCAGCACTCAAATGTAACAAAAAAAAAGTATTAATAAAAAA